>PYXC01000089.1:2145000-2417500 GCA_015244755.2 Tenualosa ilisha | reverse complement strand
CATCACCCTGCAGCGGCCAGCTCAGGACACACACACTAAATCACTCCTCATGCCCCACACACACACACACACACACAGCCCAGTTTCCCCTTTTTTAATCAAGTCGCTCAGTTACCTTGTCTGTGCGCAAACAGTAGCCAGGCTCTCCCCCCGACACCCCCCACCCACCTCCCTCCCTCCCTCTCTCCCTCCCTCTCTCCCTCCTTCCCTCTATTCTCAGGCAGTGTTTTCACCTCATCATTTGAGGAAAACAAGACAACCAACTGCTTCCCATTGTCTGTTCCATTAACCAAACCGGGCTTTGAAGTAAGATGAAAACACCAGCCTTCTGCCACGAGGCTATGAGACGAACGAATGACTCCCATCACATCAGCAAACACTGATATTGTGCAACGATAGTGGTTTTGGCACCGCGAGTGTTCTTTTCTGACTATGTATTTTAACAAACCACATTCACATCCACTTCAGAAGACACGGGGAAAAAAAACTGAGGGATTTTGAGGAACGATCACTCACACAGCAAGTGCCCTATTTAGCAGTGAACGAGATCATATTTCTAGGAGCCATTCCATCTCTGCGCCACCAGGCAAGCCATTCTGAGGTACTCACCTCTCACCACATTCAATAACATTTTCCAATCTGTCGAGTGGAAGTGCCTGGCATTGCACGGCAGTCATTAAAGTGTCACTAACGGACCCTACCTCTGCCGTCTCCTCTTCTCTTGTCTATTGTTGCCGAACAATTTGTCTTTTGTTGAGGGGAGGAGAGAATTTATGTGAAACTTCACCAGCTTCTGTTGGGTCTGAAAGGTGTTGTCTAGACAATGCACATGGCTTGGCCAGTCTCTCCACCAGGTCTTTACAAGGCCTGGCAGAGGGGGTGTTGAGTGGAAATATTGGTGTGGTGAGCAGGGTGCAAGTCTACCTCTCTCTCTCAATGCTAAGCTCAGAGAGAGAGACAGAGAGAGAAAGAGAGAGAGGGAGGGAGGGAGGGAGGGAAAGACAGAGAGAGACAGCTATGTAAAATCAAACCTGAACTGTCGGCACCTGCAATATGTATTGATATTTTGGAAGGGTTCACCATGGCAACTGGGGGTACTTTGAAAACCCAGCACAAGTGCCCCAAGGACATGAGTGGTTACGCACAAAGAGAACCAGCTCATGGGCTGCGCTAGGAAAACTATGGAGAGAAATCTGATGTATATCATTCATTTGGAAACCTACGCAATCAAACCCCTTGGGGGAGGTATTAAACACAGTTCATTTGAGTTTAACAGGTCTGTACCATGTGTCCAGCACTTAGAATTGCATTGACACATAAAACACCCGCATATGGATTTTCCAAGGTGCTTTATCCAAGTATACAACAACTGCTGCCTCAAGTCTGGGTCATAGGATTTGAACTCCACAATACGCCATTTTCCTTAATCTAGACAGATGGATTGTTTAAGGGGCTATGTGTAGCACTCTGGTTCAAACATCCAAAAGTGACTTAGAGACAGCAAACAATCATACTGACATAATGTTAAAAAACGCCTAAGCACAATGTTGCCCAGATGTGTTCTGATGTTAGCATGAAAATCAACTATCGTCAGGCAGGCTTTCCTATGTCACGTTCTCCCAACTGTTGCCGCTGCTTAAATGCAATGCAAGTGAATGTGAAGTGCATTCAAGACAGCTTGAGACTGAAAGCATTCCTTGAGAACACATAGCAGCTTCAAACCAAAGCAACTGACAGGTCCTGCAGTACCTCCATATCGTTGCAGAAGGTCGCGTTGGTGCCAAACAAAATCTGGCACTGTTCGTCAGCACTGTAGTGCATTCCAGGGAGCTTGGGAGGCAGACGGACCATGTAGCGGCTGCGCGGGTCCGTGTGGAGCAGACAGAGGCTGGCCTTCGACCTGTGCGGAGGGAAGTGGGAGGCCAAAAATAAGAACACAAGCAGACCACTCAAACATAAACACAAACACACAAGCACAGAGCTGCACTGTTTTCTCACTAACAAGAGAAGGCCTCATTTATAGAAACATCAACATGTTAGTTTTTGTTTTGCCATTGGGCTAAGGGAGAGAAGCTATTAACTTTGAATTATTGAGATACTAACGTGCTGATGTAGCTTCATTACAGACAAAATTAGAGTAATTTACCCGAACTACTTACTGTTACAGACATGTGCAGAGGGCAAGTTGGAGTTTTCTTTGTTCAAATGCGGGGTTATGTCATCCATGACATCACATTCCGCATAATAAGCCTCGAGCGATATTACTTAACACTCTGGTTTATCACCAAGGCATTTATCATTTCAACAGGCAGCTTAACAACAGATATATTGAGTTGTGAAACAATGACCTAACAAGACTCCAAACGCCAGAGGTGACTTATGAAACGAATACAAAGGATCAAGTCTCTCTTTCGTCCAAACCACCATCAGAGCTACAGAGAGGAGACCCACAGCAAGGAAAAGAGCTGGGAAGAATATCTCAGGAGAGAGAAAGAGTGCTGTGGCACAAACTTGGGTTTATTTAGTAAGTTCCCATGAATAAAAACCTGCTGAAAAAAATCAACATATAAACATAAAAATAAACACATGATCTAAAAATAAACAAACATTAAGAAATGTTACTGCTACTGCCTCCAGTTTTCTACCATGGAGAAGCACTTGACAGAATCCAGGCAGAATTTGTGTTTTCAGGACATCAGCCTTTGCCTCGCTACTGTGTGTGCAGGGCTCCTCGCCGTGGCTAGCCTTGCCTTTTGTGCACTCCTTATCAAATCACAGCACCACGATCAGACGCAGACACACAATGACAGTTAGCAGTGCTTCAAAGGGAGACAGCTGAAAAAAAGGAGGCCCTTAGAAATGGCACACTCACTCCGCACGCCTGCCACAAAGTCAGGAACACAATTGGAGAGGCTGGAAAATGGCACCTCTCTGTTTGGAGAGGATGAGGCTTTTTTTCCACCCTCGTAACATTGTGCTACTTATATATTTATATATTTTTATAGATATATAAAGAGAGAGAGAGAGAGTGAGAGAATCTGTAAGAGGAGTTTTCTCATCAGAAGCCTAGACTGTGGTGTGCGGTGCGGTAGCCGCTGCTGCTGTTCTTTGTGACTCCTGGCCACTGCTGGGATGTCTAATGTGGCAGACCAGAGGCTGGGGCTGGGGCTGGGGCTGGGGCTGGGGCTGGGGCTTGGGCTGGAGCCGAAGCTGGGGCTGGGGTTGGGGTTGAGGCTGGGTCTAGGAGTGCGGGTGGCGGTGCATGGGGCTCGGTGTCAAAGACTAGCAGACTGCAGCCAGGAATCATGGGAAGGGGAGAGAGATGGCGGAGAGCAGACTTAACAGCAGCTGTTCCTGGGTGGAGAGTGAATGGGGAAAATCTTACACTTGGACAATGTCAGTTAGGGCCTCGCCGTGCCCATCCATGGAAAACCGGCACCAGCTCCAGGCGTGAGACAGAGCCGAGCTACTGCAAAGGGACACTTCAGTCCATGAGCAGAAGGCCACTGCCATGTATGCTCATTCACATTGTCAGACGTCAGACTGGCTCGGCATGGAGTGGAACAAAACTTATCTTGAAAAACAGATCTTACCTGAGGAAGTTTTCCAAGTCATCGCGACTGCAGGATGACCAGGAGAGGTCACTGGGGTTGCGACCTTTGACCCACTCGCCAGACATGATGTGGGAATGTCCAGTGCAAGTGGCGTGGTCGTCATCATGGCTCATTCCCATGCTGGGGAAAGCAATAGACCAATCATTAAATCCATAAAAAAAATCAAATCTCAAACATCTTGCAAATACCGACACATTTCCACCCAAAAAACTGAAATGACCTGACCCAAACCTCTTATCGTCGCGCTGCACTCATTTACAGATCTTAACTAGCCACACTGCAAAAAACGCACTGTGTAACCGCCTGCATTCCGAGAACATAAAAAACCCCTTTTTTTCCTGATTTCTTTATCTTTATCGAGCCAAAGAATGACTGCTTGGCCCCCGGCCCCATGTGGCAGTCCAGTTGGCTGGTGTCCAAGCAGCCCTGCTGCCATGGACGATAAGACTGGGGAGGCCTATCTCCAGCATCTGTTGGGGCTGCCTGAACAGGAAGGGCCCTAACAATGTCTGCTCCGCCTTGGACAGACGGCGGCGACGGCGGCAGCGAGGACGTCCTCAGAGAACAAGGAGGTTTGCTAGCAAGAGGCCCAGCAGCTGCAGGCAGTCCGAGAGAGAGAGAGAAAGAGAGAGACAGAGAGAGAGAGGAAGAGAGAGAAAGGATTTCACTGTGGAGTGTTGCTGTGCTGCTGCTGCTGGGTGCTTCCTCTAAAGCCATGACCTACATTTACAAATTAAAGACAACAACCTAGAATGAGCTTGAAGCAGCTAACACAGGAACTAATAAGACAAAAAAACATTGCAGTGACTTCCAACATGGAGTCCTCCATTCCCAGTTCTTAATGAACGCAATGAAAATGGAGAGAGAACAAACAGAGTACACAAAATTGTTTTTTCATTAAAAAAAAAACAAAAAAATCTGAACAGATATTTTTTTATATATGTGCATTTCTTTTACTTGGAAAGCTCTGGCTTGATGGAAAGCTTTCCAGAGAACCTCGAATTTCACTTTTGAAAAAGACAATAATGTGACCCAGGAGGGAAAAAACAACAAGCGATGACGTTCAACTGTAAAAAACAAAAAAACAAAAAACAACAATGTAGCAATCGGTTAAAATGACTATGCTGGCTTTTAAAGTAAATGCTCTGACCTTTTCCCTCTTTGTTATCTGCCATTACATGTCTAACGAACGAGGCACATGCCGTAAACAGTTACACAAGCAATATTCATTTAAACGCAAAGACGTAAACACTGTTCCATGTCAACTCCGGATGAGAATGCAAGGACTGTAGTGGAGCTGTGACCAAGGCCCAGTGACCCAGGAAAGAGTCAGCGTCATTCTCTGTGTCACCCCCGTTTGCACAGAAGCAGTTAATCACCTTGGCGCACCTCCACAGATGCATCGTGACGTGACACACTCGCACGGGGCCTTCCTCTGGCATTTTCGCCGGCAGAAAAATATGTGGACAGCGTGCAATTACTCTGAACCTTTTCCCGCGGTCGGATCAGCCTCCTTCCTCCACGGCTGGATGACAGAGGAAAGGGGGCTGGCAGTGCACCTGGTCTTGTTCCAGGCCATGGATTTCACTTAGGTTGCCTACTGTTTGTGTCTTCATGCAGCGCGCACACACACACACACACACACCATTCCCTCAAGAAGCACATTCCTTAAGGCACATGACCATGTGTCTGTGCTGGTGCTGATGGCTTGAGTTTCAGAAATAACACAGTCCAACACCCTTCCACTGTTATTGGACCACTCTCCTCCAAGCAGGCACTAATGCACATAATAGCTGTACTGGCCATAATAGCAATACGTCTGCTTTTTCCAAAAAAAAAACAACCTAGAAGCAAACCCAGTAGAGTCGCACACTGAATTCAGCACAGGGGAAGCTATGGCTGAGGTGTCTGGGGGTGGGGGGGGATTATGGCCATCAGCCTGCCACAGGACATCAAGTCTGGCTCTCATCTAGCCGAGTGTGTCAGGGCCAAAGCGCTTGGATTCATTGGTGCACATAAAGGACCTACTGTTTTCAGGCCTGCTTAGAAACTAATAGGAATCATCTCTGCTAAGTTTCCATGGGCTGCCCCCCCACCCCACCTTTACATACACACACACACACACACACACACACACACAGACAAATTTTATGTGATTGAAGAGCATAAAAGGTGTTTGTTTCTTGATTGCAGGTCAAGATTCTTCTGACTAGCCTGAGAGATTAATGGCTGATTGCTAGCACAATGTAACAGAGAGGAACATGACACAAATCCGCTCTCAAACTCCTCATTAGGCAAGAATATTTCTTTTCAAATTATGCTCCCATTGCAGTCTGCAAATTTTTGTTGTTTTGGTGTGCCCTGTGTTGCCAGCCTATCTGGCTTTGGGCAGTTACACTGTACGTTAATGGTGCTGCTCATAGGGAAAAGTGCTTTTCAACGCATCCTAGCATGATTCCTGAGCTCAGAGGAAAAAATGAATGCCTAATTGCACATTAATCTTAGCAAGGAACAAACTGTGCACATTCACACAAGGATTTTAAACAGCCTGCCTCACTTTTTGAGCCTAAAATAGACCTTTTACCCTCTTCACCTTGATGCAAATAAAGTCCGTCACCTGGCGTATCAAAGGAGCAGAGCGCACATCATAAACAGACTATCTAAGTGGTTTATAAGATTTGGGCCTGGAAATAAAAACTAAATGAATAGATGTATATATTTCAGGTTAGCACTTGATGTGTGTGTCTGTGTGCTTGTGTGTGTGTGTGTGTGTGTGTGTGTCAGTCAGTGCTCAACAGTTTGGGCACTGAAAGTTGCGCACCAAGCAAAACTTTTGCAGCACGTTAAAACGGGAGCTCCTTTGACACGCCAGGCGACGGACTTCATAAAAAAGGCATCAAGGTGCACCTAAAACCTCCTATGTTCCTGTTTAATAGGTGTTTTACACGCTCTGTACAATGAGGGCTTTCACAGCGCTCACGAGGCAATGTGGCACCGCACCGACTGCGTAATCACATGCCGCATATCGGCACCAGTCAGGCGCAATGGGTGCCAGATCATTACCAGTCGCCATTAAACAGGCCTCCACCACTGGCCCGCTCTGCACACTGCAGTGCCGCGACCCGGCCTCGTCTGCCTCCCCACGTCCAGGGCTGGCCAGGACCAGCCCGATAACTCCATGGAGGCCTGGCAGGGCCACAAAGCCCTGCCGCTGCCACATAACGCTAATGTAGTTTGGCTGTGTTTCCAGACAAATTTGGTGTTGGCCCTCCATCATTGTTTTATCAATGTGGGCTTTATACTGTACGTGGGCAGGAAGAATGAGTTCTTCTCTTATACAAGAGAGGTAGGTGTGGTGTGTGTGTGTGTGTGGTGTGTTAATCCGTTAATCCATCTACCATACTGTATGCAGACTTGTGTCTATGTAGCCTGTCAATGGCAGGTCTTTGAGTCTTTGCGTATCCTTAAATTGCAGGGAGAGGTCTGTGTTTTTTGTGAGACATTTTGTGGCACAAGCCCTCATCTTGGATTGCTTCCCCTTGTGTGTAAACCTTCAGGGGGTCCCAGAGGCCAATCAATTACACAGCAATGGGGGCTGGAGCGGAATTTGAGGACGTCGTACTTTAAAAAGTGCAGGCTACTGCATAGAGCTCAGGGCTGTTTAACAGTTAAACAGACATATCCTGTCATCCCCCCAATATATCAAAACAAACAGAGGCTTGCTTGTAGAGATTTATGGCATGTGGTACAGACAGACACCAAAGGTATGCAGAGCGAAAAAGAGACAGAGTGGGGGAGAGAGAGAGAGAGAGAGAGAGCTACACTTGTAGAGAAGATAGACCATGCAACACAGAAGAAAAAGAAGGAAGAGGTCTAGAGAGAAGAGGGAGAAGAAGAACAAGTCTAGAGAGAAAAGAAGAAAAACACTGAGAGAGACTCAGCTGCAGTGGACTCACTTGTGGCCGAGCTCGTGGGCGATGGTGAAGGCTAGGTTGAGGCCATTGTCCTCCGCCAGCACACACTTCCTCCTGGAGCTGCAGGCGCCACCCAGATAGGCAATTCCTAAAGGGGGGGGGGGAATAAAATAAAATCCTTTTTTAGATATTTAGACGTATATTCTCAAACAAATACAGGCATATTAGAGGAAATACAATCCTGTTTTGATGTTTAGGCTGAAGTCTGATGAACATTTCAGAAAAAACACAAATCCTATTTTGATTCGTATGGATATGGGACATGAGTATGGCAATAAGGCGCATTGTGATTTATCGAGATCTGACACACCTCATCTGCTACATGTTTGTTTTTGCCTACGGCTGCACCTCTTTAGAGTAAAAGGTCTGCCTCTTAAAAACTTTGGGCACAAGGCCCAGACAGGGCAGGAGGAGAGTAGGCAACTGTTACTGTTAACTCCGACACAACCAAGCAAGCAACTAGCTTACATGTCCCACCATTTTGCTCTAGCTGAGAATGTACAAATGAATGAATGTCAGCTATGACCGCAAAGCCTTTTGCCTCATCTTCTCCTGTCTCGTCCCTCCTGGGGTCTGCTTTCCATCGCCGACTAATGCACAGATGCATTGATAAAACAAAAGGAGCCAGTTTCCAAGGTTCGCTGCTAATGTCTGTTAAGTTCAGTCCAAATTAAAACTTTTTCCTTATGGATTCTGGAGCCAGGCCTTTTGTTATTTGCTTCTGGCTTCCCTCATTCTCGGAGCATTTGTAATAGTGACCCAGTTTATCCAGGGCAATTACATCCGCATGATTCACACATACTGCAGTCAGCGATAGCAGAGTACACAGTAACCCTTGCACTGCTGGAGACACCGGAGCCGGTCAATCAAGACAAAATTTCACAGGCAGACAAAAAAAAGCCAACTAAACAAACAAGTGAAAATAGCCTTAGGCTTAAACCGCAGCGGCAGCACCAGAATAGAAGCAGTGGGGGTGGGTGGGACTGAGGTCCCCAGCATGGCCACCTGACTGAGTGAGCATGAGTTGGGAAGTGTCAGAACAGGAGGAAAAGGTCAGAGGAAGAATCTAAGAAAGTCCCTCACTCGCCCGGCCAGACTGTCAGACCAGAGGTCTGCACCTGCAACAAGGGTCGACGACACGTTGAACCTTCCCCCTCAGGGCAATCACGTGCACAGATGGGGGGTGGGTTGGGAGGGTGAGGACCTGGGGAGAACGCAGGGAGGTTGGAGAAGGAGTCGGAGATAAAAATTCGGGCTCAAAAATGCACACTGATGGTGTGCTTTCAGTGTGTGTGTTTGTGTCTGTGCGCGCATGTGTGTGTGTGTGTGGGAGGGGATATAGGTGGTGAAAACAACCCAGCACAGGGCCGCAGTGTCGCCACTGGCGAGAGACGGAGAGCTGGAGAGCTTGCGTTTCGCCATTATGCAAATGCACTCTGACCGCTTTCAATTCAAATCAGCAAGTTGAGTTTGATTTGTGTGGTGACAGCTTCAGCATCCCTGAACCTCAAACCACCTAAGGAGAATGCCTCAGGCAGCCGCGCCAGACAAGAGGAAATACAAGCCCCTGCTGGGCTATTGGGTAGCAGGTTATGATTAATGCATGCATGCTAATGTGGAGAGATCCCAATGATACACGTGGATGGGGTGTTTTGCCAATGAGATGGAAGATAGAGAGTGAACTGAAAGACTGATTATACAATCACTTGTCTAGGATTTAAAACAACACTGCCCAACAATGACCTCCCTTCTGCCTTCTCCCTGCTGACCACCCCCCAAAACATAAAAAATAGGTCCTCTAATGTAAAATCACTCCTACGCCAGGCAAAGCATACTCCATGTTTGAAAAGCAATCAATCACAACATCGGCCAGGGGAGATGACATCACTTGACAGGTCTCAGCACTAGATATCACCTAGGCGTGCACTCTGACACCTGCTTTCTCTCCCAAGCTGGACACTGTCCAGTGCACTTCATTTGGAGCAGGACAGACGTACGTTTAAGTCAGTGGCAAGAGAATGAAATTAAGCCCAGATGGCAATTTTTGGACAGGGTGGGGGGGGGGAATGCCTGGAATTAGGTTTGGGGATGATAACAGATGATATGAGCCAGATAGGGGCTCACTCCAATAAACAACAGAACCAACTTGGCACCTCAGTATTTACTGATAAAACGCAGTTGTGTTTGAGCTTCTATGATAGATGGCCTTATATGGAGCCCCTTCAGAAAAGGTGAAAATAAGTGAATATTGAGTCAGTCTTGAGTTTCTGAGTATACCATTAAATTCCCAGTATAGCTTTAACCTCTCTTCAGGCGTTTTCATGCCGACAAAGAACCATGCCGCTGCTGGTTCCCACAAGTAATCTCGAACCGGCCAACGTGTTCACAGCGAAAATCAGAGCATTCAGGAACCGAAAATTTGGTTCCCAACAGGCACCTTGTAAAACTTGGTTTTTCAAAGCAAACAATGACAACATGAGTGGACGTCACCAGGTTGGTCCAGGTCAGAAGGAAAAATAAAGAAACCAAGAAAATATGATTGTGGAAAATGGCAGAGAAACTGAGTGTGAAAAAAAAATATTTGCTTGCGATTTGGACATCCACTGATTTCCAGCAGAAGCTAGATAGCAGCACTACAAAAAGTAAACTATATTCTGAACTGGCCGAGGAATTGGCAAGGGTTGGGTTCCACTGCACGACAGAACAAATCATCAACAAACTGAAAAAGCAAGCCCCTGTCATGGACTCGCATAATGATATGAACGCGGGTCATTCACAGGAAGCACTTTGGTTCCCAGTGCAACTGTAGCAGGAACTGACTCTGACACCTCAAAAACAGATTTGGAGCTTGGACTCCATTGAAAGCGTTCTTCCAAGTACAGCTCCAGTTTGTCAGCAATATTTTGCCAATCAGCTGTTGACATTGTTAACATCAATAGAGGTTCAATGTTACAAGATTTCTCTTTTTTACATTAGGCTAGTAAGTAAATATCCTGTTTTGATATTTAGGACATGAGCATTGAAATGAGTGTATTATGATAATGGAGATCTAACACCTCAGCTACAAAAAGTTTGTTTTTGACTACTTCTGCACCTTTGAATAGGTCTGCTTATAGAAGTATTTCCTTTTAACTTTCTATGGATCAAGTTCAATTTCAAGGGAAAGCAATGGTAACTATGTTCCTGTAAAAGCCAAGCCATGTTTTAACGCTTCCTTAATGCCTTGGTTGTACCTCTTAGTTAAAAGAAAGCAATTTAAACCACAAATCTCACCTGTCACATGAACATGCATCAACTCTTTGTAATACATGAGACCTGATATCAGACAAACAGAAAAACACATTAGCCAATCAATAGCCCTGCTTCTGTTAGGAAAATGTAAATCAGTGTAGGACCTCCAGTCCGGAGACACAACAGCACTTGAGCCCTCTAATAAAAACAAAGAGGCCAGGCCAGTCCTGTACTTGCCATAACATGACAGTCATTAGAGAAAAGTGTAGGTTGCATTGAGGGCCAAGCCCCTCTGTATAAAGCAGCATACTAGAGGCTTACCAAGTCCCAGTGATCCAAAACCCATACTGCTAGCCATACTCACAAACTTGGAGACTTGGAACCCTCCCTGCTGTGTCCATATTTTTCAAGGGAATAATTCGCTGAAGTGAGTTTACAGTATTAAAGCCCTAATTACAACCAAATGAAGCATTGGGTTATTAAAACGGCAAAGCCCGCCACATTTGGCTAGGATCCACTCAGTGCATGAGGAAGAAAAACAAACCAGGCTAAAAAAATTGATTTGCCCAAATGACTTAAATTGTTAAAATCTACTAACATTACATAAGAAATCAAAGTACAAGCAGAGATTCTGTTTTATCAGAAGAATAGATTTTATGACCTACATGAATGGCCTGTTCCATTACCTCCTTTCTTCCATGTGAAACATTTAGTAGTAGACCTGTAGGCAGGTGAGGATTGCGTTTCAGCATACCACACAACACTAACCTAAACGTGACCCATGCGGGTCAAAGGTCAACAGGAAGTACAGAGAGTGAGCCAGTCCCCTGCTGTGTTGTGCTTCCCAGCTCCTCCACCAAGCAGGGCTTCCCTACCCCATCAGGGACATGGTGTTCTTTACTACCGGCCCCTGTGGAGATTTCTAAAACATTACATACGTGCACACATAAGACACCATCTATACACTGAGACCTGCACTCAGGAGCAGGATAAGAGCCATATTGAGACACTTCATGGCATATCAATACATAGCCATCGCCGAATTCAGCTAAATTACATTAGAACGTTCCAGGAGAGTTAAAAAACACACAGAACGATTCTTCTTTAAGCTTTGGCGGAAGCCCCTTACTTCACCGTAACTATATTTAAACACTGTTTACCTTTTAAGATGGAGCACGCTTACTTTTCCCTCCTAAGTGAATTAGGACATGTCAAGCCATGCCTAAACTAGGTGAGTCCATTAGGCAAATAAGTGTTTTCCCGACGTAGTGTAACATGCAAAAGATCTTGGAATAGTACATCAGGGGCTGTCTTTAAAAACCTCTAACCAGCAGTCTTATCTGGAAACAGATGTGCCCCTAGATTCTTACATGACTTTTTTTTCCCCTCGCCTTGGCTTTACTACTCATTCTTTCTGTCACAAGCAGCAATTACCTGTGTGATGCCTATCATCCCCCAGATTTATAATGTGGAATCTTTGAACAATTTACATCGAGGCCCCCTTTCTGCTTAATCATTTGGCACGTTTTAATGTACTGCTGTTGTCCCGAGGAGTTGCTTTAATTGCCACCTGCAGGTTTATATGGGTGTCATATAAAGTTTGTCGCTGAGAAAATGTAGCAACCAGCTGAACTGCTCAACCTACTGGAAAGAGAGAGGGGCTAGTCAACAGGAGGGGTAAAGCTCTGGAGCCTGTTATCCCTCTGCAGGATGCCTTTGGGCTTGTAACTCGGGTGCAGTGTGGTGTGTGTGTCTGTGCGTGTTGGGGAAGTGGTGGTAGTGTGTATGTATGTGTGTGTGTGTGTGTGTGTGTGTGTGTGTGTGCGAGGGGGGGGGTTAAGCTGTTGTGCACACAGGAGAACCAATTCATGTCCCGACAGCCACCGGCCCAATAAAGTGGGGCCTCGTGAGGTAATGCATGACTGGAATATTTGTGGCTTCAGAGAGGGTCTGAGGCCAGCAGTTCTGATGCCTCGCACGTCCCAGGGGGACAAAGAGGCAAGTTCAGCGCCGAGGTCAGGAGGTTGACTCAGCAGTTATGGGCAGAGGGGCATGGTGGCCTTGCTGATCAAATGCAAATCCAGGGCTTCATCAAAGCCGGCATGGAGCAGCCACGCGGACGGGTCTGAAAGCTCTGCTCCACATCTAAACACACAACCACACCCGGCTGAAGAGAACAGCTAATTATCCAACACAACACAACAAGAGACTTTCATTCACTTGCAGAGTCAAACAGCTCAACAAGACAAAAAAAGGGACGAAAAAACAGCCAGCTCAGCAGAGCTCAGTCCCCGCAAGCACTGTCCAACAACCACTGTGGATTACCAATGGAGAGATGAAAGACTCCCTATCCTTTAACACTAGTCGCTCCACATCGCTTTCGGGAAAGGCACCCCTGGATAGTCAGCTGTTTGTTCCACAAGACGCATGCCACCCCAGGGCTGGCGCTGTCTGCCTTTCTCTAACGAGTGAATCAGCAAATCAGCTGATGTTCACAGGATCCATCCTCTCTGGCCAAGACTCCAGTGGGGCAGCTGCTTAAAAGCTAGACACAGACATCCCACACAGGACTAGGCTATAAACCAGACCCACATCAATTAAGATATAGGGTCTGGCAACGAGCATAAAACTCCAAAGCTCCTCAGAAGTAATGCAAACACATCATGATTTTAGAGTTTTAATTGCAGTTGTTTACTCAGTTAGGAAAAATACACGTCTGCACTGGCTACATGGCTATGAGTTTGGTTTCTGGTTTTTTGGTGAATCAAAAATGAGCTGCAATAGCCTTGTGGCCAGATGAACTTTTCTAATTTTTCATCTCATTTGCTAGCAATGTGTCTGAGTTTTTACCCAGACTAACACAAAACCCCTCTGTGTAGGCAGGTATAGGAAATGCCACTAGTGTGTCACACTGACGGCTGGTCAGCTACCCTCTTGCTCCCACCAAACTTCCCAATACTGCCAGATGCCTGTCTTTGAGTGCATCCCTCTACTCTGATAAGGAACTCTGAGAAAATACACACCAGAATTAGACAAACAGAGAATTTCTCCATTATAAAACAATGTGTAATTTTAAGAGAGACTCTGAAAGCGAGCTTTCGGGCACACAATACACACCAAACACTCCCTAGAGTGCCCCAATAATCAGCCCACATTTTTGTGAAACCTGCTGACGCTCACAGGGAGTCTGGGAGTGCGAATTCGTTCAGGTCTCTCTTTTCCTTTTCTTACATGAGCCGCTGGACCATTCAGCAGCTAGCGGCCGGTGGAAAGTGGGTCAGAGCCGTTGGTGCAGATAGCACAAAGACCACGAGTGTTCTTTCTCGCGGGTGCCATGTGAGACAGCTAACACGTATGAGTGCTCGCCCGCTCACTTGCTCATTGGCCGGCACAGTGCAACCAACAAAAAACAGCCGTGAGTTTACACCGGGGGTCCTTGGGGGCCATCACAAGTTTCATTGCATCAAGGGCCCCCTGTGATAAAGCAATGGCCCTCTGCACTGAGACAGAGCAGACAAAAGATGGCTGTGGTGGCCATTTCTTAAGTTACTGTTGTCTGCTCGTCAGTCCAGTCCCACCCCCCACACAAACACACACAATCCCCTACTGTCTCCCTACCTGAGATGTGTCAAAATTGGACTGAGATCCTGAGAAATGCCCCAGATCCCTTCTGGAGACACTGACAATAGAGAGCTGCTGGGCTTACAGTTAAAGCAAGGCAAACTTTTTCTACACACTCACACACTAGTACACTAATGTGATGTTAGTGTGTAATATTGTGTAAAATGGTAACAATAACATTGCTCACATTGTGAGATTGTGCTGATGTAGTATTAAACTCATACAAAGACAACAGCTTGCTCCTGAATTAGGTTGCTGAGTCACACTGTCCTTATTACACACTCAACTTTACACTGTGATTTTTATAGATGTCTTGAATGAGAAACTGCACACAAACAGGCTATTATAAAGGAGCAGAGTGCAGAGGCCTCCATGTCTCCAACTCTGTTCATGTCTCCCTTTGTGTTTGTGTTCTGTAGAACCTTGCAGACAAAATGTATGTGGAAAATTCTGATGGAAAGATGAACCACATCAACTACTGCATTAAAACCGCAACACATATGAGGAGAGAAGAGTGTAAGAGAGCTATCCAACCAAGGACATGCCTGGCTAGCCTTTCAGGGCATAGCGGGAGTCGACTGTTTGTCTTTCCACTTGTACCAGCCATGCGGCCAAACTGCAGCGTTCAAAAATAGCAAACAAGAGGAATACATTTTTTGTCTTCTGGTGGTTGATTCTGAGCACTGCACCAAAACAAACATTTGTGGAGTGGGAAAACAGTAAAACACTGATCTGCGACAGGCTCACAGCTTAATGTCATAATCACGTCAGCAGCAGGGAGATGGGATGCGGACTGATGAGCATCTCTGAGCCTGTGCCTCGTTGAAAAGTTGCCTGGGCAGCCGGGAGCCATTGCTTTATCAGCTCATCCCTGTGCCCACATCGCATGCAAAAGGAGTCTTCAAACACATCCCGCGGGCGCATGGAACGCACATTCGTGGCAAAACCATGAGTGGATGAGTGAGTGAGTGAGTGAGTGAGTGAGTGAGTGAGCGAGCGACTGAGCGCGGCAACATCAAACAAAACAGGAAACACACCTCCCCACCCCACCCCTGCCCCCTAGCTTTGTGACATCCGCCCAGAGGGGCGCTTATCGCTGCCTCAATCGCACGCTGGCCCTCAGATGCTCATAAAGCAGATGAAAAGTGAGAGAGGGCACGCTCTAATTTCACCCTGCAGAGTCCATTTATGCAGCCCGTCCTGCAGACTCCTTGGAAACTCTCTCCAACCCAGCACTACTGCACTTGAAACAAAAAACTTTCAAAGGGAAATGGCTCTACCCAACAACATATGGATGCATAACAGAGAGTGTGGGCTGGACGAGAGCCTGCAGAGGGGTTCACTTAGTATTTTCTCCTTTTTTTTTACATTTATCCAGCATTGTTATTTCCTAAAAAGGTGACTCTTTAACATCTATGTTTTATTTTTTCCTTGATACCCCACCATAGAAATATTTTCAGCTAGTTACAAAACAAAAGGAAAAAACAGAAACTGCTTGCTGATTCAGCTGTCAAAAGACATGGGGCCAATTTTGGCTTCCCCAAGTATAAATCAAAATGAGAGATGGACGCCTTCCAACATTACATAATTGGACTTGGAAGATTCCAAGGGACTAAGCTCATTCAGTCCAACTGTAAAACAATATAAACTAAGCCACTGAAAAAAGAGAGCAGTGCTATATGCAAGACTTTAGAATGGCCAGGTCCAAAACAATAATATGTGGCCAGCCACACATCACATCTACTCTTTACTCGCTACAAAGCAGAATTGCACTCTGACCAAAGACCATTTTGGAAGTGATTGGCCTACTGCTTTTTCAGGTTCGGCAAACAATACTAGACCCCATTCATGTTCCATGAGTCGCCAGTGTTGACCTGCAGGTCTAGCAATGCACTCTTCACTGTACTCCTTTCAGTGATCCACACTATCCTCTATCCCCCAGGCCCATCATTTTGAGAAACAGAGTTTATGCAATAGGTGTGTTTGTTTTCAACACAGCTGGAAAACAGAAAGCACGTTTTCAGAGCTGAAATATTGTTCTGATATGCGTGACGTGCCTCTGCTCTGTTGCTGTTGGAGCTGCGCCGTAAACAAATGTAATTCTTGACTGTGATGAACGGTGGTGTGTAAATATTTTGTCAAAGTTTTTTTTTTTCCAGCCACCATAAGGAATCCATTCATTTCACCTACTGAACATTTCGGCACTTTCTTATTCATTGAAATGGAACTAGGAGTAAACTTTAATCCAAATAAAAGCCCCAAAAGTTTTAACTAAGATACTATGGTGCAACATGATCCAAATCATCTCTTTTCAGATAGACTCAATAATGTCCTTAAATATGCATTATGTATTATGGGCTTTGGTTCCCTTGAGCCTTCAAGATGCAATGCCTACCAGCTCCAAGGCCAACTTCCTGCCTTGATCCATTCATCTGACACCACACATTACCTCAGCTTTTGCTATCACAGATGGACGTCTCTCTCCAAACGCTTCAGTGGTGAACTGTGTTTTTCTTTAGCAATTATCGTAGAATTCTGAAGTGGTTTTGAAACGTATGAGATCATTGCTGTGGCCCAGTTCCA
The DNA here is from genome assembly GCA_015244755.2 of Tenualosa ilisha. Classification (NCBI taxonomy): domain Eukaryota; kingdom Metazoa; phylum Chordata; class Actinopteri; order Clupeiformes; family Clupeidae; genus Tenualosa; species Tenualosa ilisha. Next base: position 2,400,477 of record PYXC01000089.1, on the reverse strand, counting down.
TAGCAGAGCCACTAACACACACACACACACACTCACACATACCCCACATCCCCCCTCCCACAACAAAAAAAAACAACAAAACAAAAACACATCCCTGCTGGACCCAACCATGGTGCTATTCTAGGAACATTTCTAGAACTTTCTGAGAGATCACCATATACAGTCAAGAGTCTGGAAATGCAGTTATATCTACAATATAGGTGTGTATGTGTGTGTGTGTGTGTGTGTGTGTGTTCTAATTGTTGGGATGAGAGGTTCCAGGGCTGACTAAGCTGTACCGGACATGAGGCTCACCCCACAGAGAAAAGACGGGGGCATGGTTAAGGTCTACTGCAAATGTCCTGAGGAATCGGCAACCCAAGACCACAGCAATTCAGGAAGATGCTCCATCTGGGAATAGTATCACCCAGGCCAATAGATGCTTCTCTGCATAATACCTCTACCACAACCCAAGAGCCCCATTACAACACATCAATTACTCTCAGGCCTGGGCTAAGGCCACAGTCACTGGATAGCTCCAATCTCTCAACAACACAGTTGCTGCCATTACTCAGGAACAGTTATGGTTGCAAAGTTGGACACTGGTTGGACACTGGATGGACTCAGGATAGAAGACTCAAAACTCAAACATCAAAACTTGAAGCCATGCCTTTATGCAAGCAGCAGATTGAAATGGTGTCCAACTTCACACCTCTGGCAGCAGGGCTTGCCTGGCTCAAATGCCAGAAGAGCCCATCACCTCAGTTACAGTAATCTTACAGCTCCGCACATTTCAACAGGCCGCTATCTGCTTCATAAGTGGCTTCCAGCACTGAATGAGGACTTCCTGGCTTGTGTAGAGAGGAAAAGAAGTGGTGTGGGGGGTTGGGGCTGACATGTCACCTGCCTCTTCATTTCAGCAGACAGGAATCTTAGGGGTCAGAGAGGGCCACGATCTGTAACTATTTAAAAAAAGAAAGTACCCCCCTACCGAGATGCTTCAAAGGGGCAGACTTAAAGGAGCTATGTAGTGTAATTTAGGCTAAAAACATCCATAAATAACCTTGAAACAGCAACAAAATCTGAAGAAACAATCATACTGATGTAATGTCAAAAACATCTAAGTACCGTGTTTTATATTCTCTGAAGTTAGCATACAGTTCACTTGCTCCAACAATACGACCTTATACCACATGTGGCCACTGTATTAAATGCAAATGCAAGTGAATGCATATTTGTGTTCAAGATGACTCGAAACGCAAAGTATTCCATGAATATACCACACTGCAGCTTGAAACACTACAGTTGTCTACAACAACAGCTATCATTAGTGTCAAACTTACTGGGGCAGCACTGGGCATTGTCCCATGAGGGCAAGGTTATAGAGCAAAAGACACACAAACACACACACACACACACACACGTACACACACACACATACACACACACACACACAAACACCACTGCTGCCTCTGTTCTGAGAAACATTTCTATTCATCTACCTGATATAATGCACAACCAAACAAAACCAAACATAAGCAAGTCCAGGTCATTAAAAAGGAGTAGGAATCCCTGAGGTGTAAAATTGTTCGGGGTCATTTGCCATTTTAAATATACAGCATAACAGCCCCTTGACAATTTAATTACAGCAATTGTGGTCTTTTTCAGTTTACAGCAGATGCCTTGTAAATATATAAGCCTTTTGTGCGCTGAGATGTTTTAGCTGAAAATTACGGAAAAATGCTCTCTATTTTTCCGAGAGCTGCTTGGGTAGTCATTACTCACCTACTGTGTCACATGGCTCATCCTTGTGGACGCAGAAATCCGTCCTGAGAAACAGAACAAGGCAGAGAAAGAGAGATAAAAAGAGAGAGAGAGAGAAGAAAGAAAGGAAGAGATTAAGATGTGTCTCTGCAACAAACCAGACAACATGGAGAATCATAGACACTACGGAGGTTCCAACCCAGTGTCTTACATTACAGCTAGGCCTCATAACTGTTCAGAGGTTCCAAACATTATTATTGATAAACATTCATCTCCAATTGAGTGTTTAAACTGCATTCACTTCCAATTAGCAGTAGTTTTGTGGAGGCCTCAAAGACTTATTCGAACTGTCAGAGCATCTCTAAAAATGACGAACTAATGCTGCCTCACCAGAGCAAATCCTTTTCGCTTAATCTTTCTGCCACTGAGCAGCCATTTTGATTAAATCATACGTTTCCCCTCCATTATTAGGGATGGATCTGTCGCTTCAGTTGGTTTCCATAAAGCCTAAAGGTGAGGTAACATGGTGAATTCTTTCCCTCCCACCCAAGCCTCTGAGAAGCCCCTGAGCTCTTTATTGTTGAAGTTCCCGGTCAGCAACTTAATATGCTTTCTCTTTCTTCTTTAACCTTCAGGTGAAATGATTTCCTGGGCACAATCAAAGCCATCAGTGTTAGAGTGAGTGACACTCCTATGCGATTATTATGTGATTTAACCACAATGTCACTCGGTGTGTGTGTGTGTGTGTGTCCGTGTGGGTGGGGGTCAGGGGCGTAAATAAATAAATACGAGGCACCGCAATCTCCTGCGGGGTGTGAAATGGCAAGAGTCAAAACACAAGAGGCTTTTTCCCATGGAATCGTCCCGTGACTGCGGGAGGTGTCAACAGCTGCATGTCAGCATCTGGGATCCGCAGGCTAACCATGACCAGAGCGAGGCCAGCAGAGGCGAGGCGAGCATGCCAGAGGACGTGGTGTCTGTGGAGGAGACGCAGAGTCACACATCCATCCGCTTGGGCGCGGGCCAAAACGCAGCTGATGCCTGGCTGACGGCCAGCATGGCTTTTGCAAGGAACTGGTGACTGCGTGTGTGTGTGTGTGTGTGTGTGTGTGTGTGTATGTGCGTGTGTGTGTGTGAGAAAGAATGTATGTGTGGAGCTTACCTCCAGAGTCCATTTACAGCACTGCTCCACATAGCAGGAGTAAATAACAAACCACCCCATGAGAACTTCACAAAGAATGTCCATCACCAAAGAGAGAGTGACAGAAAAAGGACAGAAAGAGAGAGAGACAGAAAGAGAGAGTGACAGAAAGAGAGCGTGACAGAGCCAAGACTTCTGAGAGGCAAACATCCTAAATCTAGACATCTAAAGCATTGCTGTTTGCTTTCTCAGGCAGACAAGAACCTCAACCAGGATACACAAAAACACACACTGAGTAGCCAAAGCCTTTGAGATCCGGCCCTCCCTTAGCTGCCCTGGTTACCATAACATTGTTAATGGCCCATCCCAAAGGTCATGCATGGTTCAAACAAGAGACGCCTTTGAACTCCCAATTAAGTGGCCGAAGCCAAGGCTCAGAGGACAGGGCAAATTAGAAAGGACTGATGTGCGTGTGTGTTTGTGTGGCTTCCCTGTTCAGTGAGCCACGGGCGAACGCCACAAGCTATCCACAGCTAAATCCGTCCGCCGTTTCCTCTCGTTAATGTTGCTAAGCCAGAACCAACGTCCACTGAGGGCGTCTCCAACCTGGTCATTTTCGGGGAAAAATAAACATTATTTTCAGCAAAAACAATGACTAATAGGTGAAGACGACCAAAGGGTGGCAACTCAGTGTAAATATAACTGTCTATTTTTCTATCTAGAAGCAAACCATTCAAAATTAATTGATGTTTCTTAAAGACCCCATCATACCTGACTATCAGTAAGTACAGGTACCAGGTAGTACTGGTAATGGAAACCCAAAAAAGGCGGGTTGAGTCGTGTTAGAATGGTATAGTGGAAAAGCCCTATAGGCCCACATCCACTTTACCTAAAAATTTGTTCCGCCTCAATGCGTAATTTTTCATGGTGGGTACAGGACTATGGCAGGTTGATATTCGCACCACTCATTCACCCCCTTCCTTGCTTGGCATCAAATGGTTTTTGATGTGAATATCCGATATCCTGCCTTACATCCTCAAGACGAATTGGATTGGACACACAGCTGGGCAGCAGCGATAGCTCAGCCTTGGCGGCAGCAGCAACAGACGCGTTAAGCACTAAGCTGAGACAGGGGAGACGCTAACGCTAGCTCCCGTTAGCCACAGCAGATGTGACAAGGCCGGCGCGATTTCGAATCGCAACCTGTCACAAGATGGCATCCATCTCGGGTGAGAGGAGTGAGACTGACAGCACGGTGCATGAAACCAGATGCTGCCCATCTCGTTCCAACTACCATGACCTAATCACAATTAGTTGAGGCGAACTGACGGCTCCTTTTGCTTGGGTCCAGAATAGCCTCCCTTTTAAAAAACACACACTGCATAATTCAGCGAGCTGGGCTAGGAGCCACGACACAGCCTTACAAAAAGAGCAATCCAGAGAAAATAAGTGAGCTATTTTCTTGCTGGAACGCAGCAACCTGTCTACGGAACACTGGTGGCATTTCCAGGTGCCTCCGCTTCGAGCCGGGATTGCGGGAGAACAGAACTTTTTTCAGCACCAGCAGTAATCGTGGCTGTATTCCATCATAGGTCATGCACTTGAAGGAGAAAGACAGGTTGAAAAAAAAAAACACAATGAGGACAGAAGAGCCCAATTATATTTTCATGCTTCTGGCCAAATGGAGAAAGTTTATCACCACATCACAGATGTAAGACTGTCATTAGTGTGTGTGTGTGTGTGTGTGTGTGTGGGTGGGTGGGCGTGTGTGCGTGTATGTGAATGTGTGTGTATGTCTGACAGTCTGTGTGTGTGTGTGTGTGTGTGCGTGTGCATGTGTGTGTGTGTGTGTGTGTTTGGGGGGCGATTGAGAGAGTGTATTATTAATAGGAAAGGATTACGTTTCTCATTTAAGGAGGAGGTAGGACGCAGCTCAGGCCCGATGACAGCTCAAAAAGAGTGGAAGTATCCTGCACCTTGACATGATTTAATTTGTACACAGAGCCTCCCGTCCTGCCATCACCCCCCCCCCCACACACACACACACACACACACCCTCCCACCCTACCCTTCCTCCTCCCCACCTTACTTTGACTGATCTTGGCATTAACATCTTCAGGCAGATGTTGATCCTCCGCACTACATCTTCATAGAGGAGGCCTTTTATGTGGACGGCCGGATCATATTCAAGCGAGCGACCACCGCGTGAACAAAAGCCTACTGTTCTCCCTCTCCGGTCCCCTGTTCTCCCCTCAGGCCCAGTAAGATGGATACCATCAGCCAGGCTACATGAGCCCTCCTTTCAACAAAAGGATTCCTTCTCCCCCAGAAAAAAAAGAAAATCATATCAGGTAATAATACCTAATCCAGAATTAGGAATGCAACGTATTATGCCAGCAATAATCCTTCGGAGTACAGGGAGCTGGGGAATTGGGAACAAACCTCCCTTGATGACAGAGATGCAAATGGTCAGATCATTAGGATCTGTCATTACCCGAGCAGGAGAGAAGGCTCCAGGTTATAGTCTGGCTTCCAAACAGTGAAAGGGGGGAGGGGTATGTGTTGGGGTTGGGCGGGTGGGTTGATCCTATGTGATGCAAGTCTGGCTCATACATCATAGAGGGAAGAGAATGGAAGACGTAGACAGGAGGATGAGGATGAGGGGGGGGGAGACACTGAAGTGAGGAGAGAAAGAGAAGACGGGACGAAGGGAAGATAGATAGATGAAGAGAGGAGAGAGAGAGGCCAAAGTCTGCACCTGGTGACCAGGACGGCAACATCCAGAGGGGGCGGGTCGTCCCTCCCGCCAGGGACGTGGTTGGTCCCCAGGTAGCGTGCCCCGCTGAACTCCTCGTGCTGCCAGTGGCAGAAGCTCTCCAGGGACCTTTCTCCGTGGTGGCCCACCTTGAGCTTCTCCTGCATAGACCACAGAGAGCCACATTGAACCTCTCTCTCACACACACACATACACACACACAAACACACACACAAATACTACTCCAGAGACCTCTCCAAATGGTGGCCCACCTTCAGCTTCAGCCCTCCTGCAGGGACCATAGACGACTTCTTAACAACAGCCACAGAAAACATCAGCATCTCTCTCTTTCTCTCTCTCTCTCTCTCTCTCTCTCCCTCACTCTATCACACACGCACTCTCTCTCTCTCTCTCTTTCTCTCTCTCTCTCTCTCTCTCACACACACACACACACACACACACACACACACACGCACTACTCCAGGGACTTTTCTCCATGGTGGCCCACCTTCAGCTTCTCCTGTTCACTCACTGCTCCTTCTGCCACAGAAAACATCGGCATTTGTCTCTCTCTCTCTGTCTCTCTCTCTCTCTCTCTCTCACACACACACATACACACACACACACAGACTTACACACTTACATAGTACTTACAGAGTGAGAACCTGGTTGTGTATATTTTGTTAGTGGGGAAAATAGACAAGGCTATTCAGCTGGGATAAATACAAAGGAAAGTAAAGGATTTTTTTTCCCACAAGCCAGTAAGAAGAAATACACCCTTCACAGCAATTTAGATTGGATCTCAGGGGCCCAGTGAGAGCGAAGGAGCCAACAATAAAACAGAGAGGGGAAAATGGTCTTTAAAACAACCTCTCTCTCTCTTACACACTTACATTCACATACACACACAGACACACACACATATACACACACACACACACAAAGGGCAGATAACATTACAAGCCCTCAGGACAGAAGCAGTACAGCGGTGAAGGGTGGGCCTCCGTTTTGAAAAGATTTAGAGTACTGAGGTTCAGCGGGGTCGAGCTCGGCAGGAAGCGAGACGAAGGTGGGACTTACCGGCCGGGTGTGGAGGAGGACTAGCTTGGTGACCCGGATGTTAATGCGAACGCCCAGGCTCTGATGGTGGAACATGTTGTACACCTGCAGGGAGACGAGAGAGAGAGAGAGAGAGAGAGAGAGGGAGAGAGAAAGAGAGAATGAGAGAGAGAAAGAGATGGGATCGGCACAGGAAGAACCTGTTGTTTTTTACCCTTGCTCGCTGCTGCAACTCTGCAGAGCTTCACTATTCCAAGGCTCCTGGCATGCCTGGAGAAAAAAGGTGCGTGTTGACGAAGGGGGATTCGTGCTAGAGGAGGATTTGCTTTGGATCAGTTCCTGGTGTGACCACAGCTGCTGACGTCTGGATGGGAGCACCCTGAGCCAATAGGGTCGCACAACAGCGAGCGGAGCGAGTGAACGGTCAACATCACTAACGCTAGATGAAGAGTCTGTGACTTCCATTAGTAACGCACACCAGCTCATGAAACTCACCTCTCTGGTTCCACCTGAGGGCTTCAAAGACAGGTTAAACAATAAAAACTTCTAAAAATATAAAATCAACCACATAATGGTGCAAAAATGCTTGCTATAAAAATATTTCACAGTATCTTACACTTCTGTTCCTTACACAGTGTCTTATACCTCTGTCTGTCTTCACTGTATCCCTTGATGCCCTTAGCTTTTCAAACACACCAGTCTAAACCTGGAGAGCAGAATGCACACCATTCACACAATGTGAAGCTTATGCAACAAGAGAGGGCCAATCCAAGCAGGCTACGCATCATTGCCCGAGCAACAGCTGATTGGTCTGACTGTCTCTTGTCTTGCCACACACATGGCACCCCTGGCAGTTGGGTTGGCCCCTTGAGCCACGGATCTGCCCAAGGTTTCTTCCAATACTAACTACCACAAGGGAGCTTTTCCTTGCCCCTGTTGCTCTTGGGTGTTCCTTGCTGTAAAGCGCCATGAGATAATACTATTGTAAAAGGCGCTGTAGAAAATCGAACTGAATTGAACTGAATCATGAGTCCAGATGAACTAAAAACACCTAGTGATGTGACGCGACTACCTTGGTTTTCGAGCTCAGCTGCTTCTGATCAGTGCTCAGTGTGTTCTACTTGTTTCATGAGCGACTCTCCAAGCCAACACAAACTGGCCCACCTCGCCCTTCCCTCGTGCCCCCTTCTACTGGGATGGGGGATGGGGGGGATGTTGGCCTGGACTCAGCCTCCTTTAACAAGCCCAGACCTCCATGCTTTAATCGGCCGACCAGGGCCAGGGCCAAGGCCAGGGCCGGTGCGGACCGCTCCACAGACTGCGGGGCGTGAAACAACGGCACGGTTCTCTGATATGCACCCATCGGCTCCAGGCACTGCCACTGGCCAAGAGCAACACTGCAATCCTACTTAGCGTTAGCAGCGCACGCATCAGCATGACTTAAATGCTTCAAAAGAAAAAAAACAAGTGGTTAAGGGTCTACACACATATCACAGGCCCGTAAAGATCCATGAGCGCAGAAGCAGTTACTTAGCTCAGACACAGTACTAGCTGACGGATCCAAAGCTTTATGGTGACTTATATCTGGCATCTATAGGTCAACAAAGCTGTCTGCACTTAGTATATGAACTGTGTCAAAATACAGATGAATAGCTTGGCTGTAATTGTCCTCATAAAGTTAAGACTTGACATAGTTAATAGTCTCTCTCTCTTACTGTGTGTGTGTGTGTGTGTGTGTGTGTGTGTGCAGGCATCTGTGTGAGTACGCACATGCAAGCGTGTGTGTGTGGGGGGGGGGGGGGGGCCTCTGTGAGTGTGTGGTGTATGTGTGCGTGTGTGTGGTCAGGCCTCTGCTTGCGTGTGTAAGACCTAAAAGTTTTACCATGTTCATGACGGTGAGGATGAAGCGCTGTGCTGCCTCGGCCCCGTGGTACTGCACCATGTCAGAATCGGCCACCACCACTGTCTCCACGGTGTACGCCTGGCTCAGACGGATGGCATTCCGCCGACCCCTACCCTCCTCAGTCAGCCTTTGTTTCCGGTCCTTTTTCTTTCCTAGAGCAGGCCAAATCAGATGGAGTTTAGTCTGGGCGCGGAACTCGACAGGCAGACAGACAGACAGGTGGACAAACAGACAGATGGATTCTGACAGTTGTTTTGCAGAGTCATGGCCCGTTGGCTCTCTGTGCAAGCAAGAAAGAGACAGTGATAGTGTGTGAGCAGAGAGCATTCTGAACGTTTGCAGAGAAAACCACTCCAGCCAGGCATGCTTGGCTGAAGTCTTTGGGCAGCGGTACGTCTGGTAAACAAGGGGAGGAATTTGGACTCCGCTCTCTTCTCACCATTTTCTTAACAAATAACAGTTGTCTTCCAGATGCCACTGCATTGCATTTGTATACACACACAAAGTTTCTCACACACATTTAGTTTTATCTGGCACTTATTCACCAGTTCCACTTCAACCAATGTTTTGTTAAAATGATTGAAACTGGATGAATTAGAACACACTTTCAATAACCCTCTTTATTCAAAGGTGGAACAAAAACATTTGCACCACAACATCAAACATTTTGCTGAAAACTGTGTAGAACAATCAATTGTTTCATGCTTAGCTCTTGAGGGAACATTCTAGATTAACGACAGCATATCTGTTATACACCTACAACATTTAATCACAGACTTGCTATCGCTGCATTGGACTATTTTTTTCAATCATTTTTTTCCAGTCAGTAGTCTTCCATAGATCATCTACTGATGATTGAAAGAGCTTAACCTATCCAGTACATTTCAGAATAACTACTGATGTCTCTCTCATTAAACCTATGATTTCAATAACACGTGACTCTGATATGTAAATGTTTCCCTAATCACTGCATATGAGATACAGATTCCCAGCCTCATTTGATTCAGAGGGTGACTCTGAACGACTCTTCACAAGCTGAGGATGCTAAAGATGAGCAAAATACCTCACGCTTCTTCAAAGAATTGTTGGTCCTTCACAGTGACACTAATGAACCACTGATAGCTCATTCCTACCCTTGAAATGCCTGCCAGTACCCCAGAGGACCAGAGCCACTGAACTACAACCCCAGTGAACCCCTTCGGAAGGAACAGCACAGGCTGCAGAGGAGGTGGCTAACTTCTGAGCCATATGGTGGGTGAGGTAAGTGAAAGCCAAGCACAGCTCTGATGAGAAAGCTAAGACAGACAGACAGACAGACAGACAGACAGACCATGTCCATACAGCTGACATTGTAGTCATGGGTGTAGAGGATGTGGAGAATGTTGAAACAAATTCGTGGAAGAGTGAATGCGTGACCCTGCATCCACACAGACTGCCAGGAGGCATGAAATCACAGTGCATTTGTTCTTCCTTGTTCTTTGTGTCCTCCCTTCAAACACCGCCAACAACAGGACAAGAGTTTTGTTGTTTTTTTTTTCAAAGGCGGCAAGGCACAGGGTTCAAATCAGTGGTGACTCTTTGATTTCCCACTGAGTCTAATTCAAAAGCACTAAGGGCCCTGAACCAGGATTAACCTTGAGACAGGACTAAGTGGGGGTCTCATTAGCGCATCTCGTCCACTCAAAGCTGCAGTCCGAGGATTAATCCCTGTCCGGTCACCTCGCATCAGACCAGTAGGAGACCTCCTGAGTGCACCTACCCCAGCCAACAGCGAGCACTACCGAATTACGACAAAAAATTATACTAAACTTGATTATTTTGGTCAATAATGATATCACGATTACTTAACAAATTTGGAGATTTGGTTTTGGAAAGTCATCTTTTTTCTTACCTAAAAAAGTAATGTAATTAAAGTGCAAATCAAATTAGTTAACCATCTGATTTTTAGCATTACTTTTCTGCCATATAGTTCAGCTAATCAGCCTAGTAGACCAGACTCTTTTGTGCCACAAACTCTCGATAGGCAAACCTATTGGCCTTGCATTCAATTATTGTTCTGTTCTGATCAAAAATCTATTTAAAGCAAACCGAAGTCTTTGGAGAGCTCCCTGACTGGTGCAGTGGTGAAATACAATATCGAGCAGAGGTACTAGGCAGCACTAGCCTGACTAAGGGTTGGCCATCTTTGAAAAGAATCATTACATTTCTATCATGGAGCAATGGGTCATATAGACTTTCTGTCTTGTGCATAATAAAGTGCCAATAAAATGCCATTGTATAAAATAACGTGAATGATTACATTATAATCACTGAAAGGCATAATCACGATTAATCAATTAATTTGATGAATTGGACAGTCCTGGGAGCATTATTCCTATGTATATACCATAATTTGCCAATTATTAACCAAGGTTAATACATTCATTTTGCTACACTTCTTCATCTTTGAGAGTAATACCTGGTGAAGTCTATACATGGTAATGCATTCCTTTTTCCCCCACCAAGGAGGTTATGTTTTTGCCAGCGTTTGTCTGTCGGTCTGTTTGTCTGTGTGCAAAATGACTCGAAAAGTACTGAACGGATTTGGATGAAATTTTCAAACAACGTGGGTGTTAGGACAAGGAACAGATTAAACAGATTAAGTTTTGGTGATGATCCGGAACACCGTCTGGAATTTGTATTGCGTCAGTGATGGAGGTCTGAGTGCTTTTCTAGTTTTCATTAAACGTATTTCTCATGCAATCACGATCAGGTTCTGGTTCAATAAGTAATGTTAAGTAAACCGCGGTTAATACACAGGTGCAATTAATATACAGATGCGGTCAATCCACGGTTTTGTTTTCTTTAACTTGCTTAAAACACTGACCTGAGGTTTATCCACATTGCGGCTTATATTTGGAAAATGACTGTTGTTTTGCTCATCTCCCACCCACAGAAAAAACGGAGCTGTAAAATGACCACAAGGTGAGACATGCCCTCCGACTGAGAGAAGACAAAGAGGACTTGATGGCGTGCTATGAGCTATCTGATAGCTCAACAGTTTCTTCAGCACAGCAGAATGGCTGACACAGGACACTGTGCTAGTGTGATTTTGTTACTGGCCCAAACTGTTCCCAATTGGAGGTAATTGCTCCTCATTAGACCTTTTTAGGCTGTGTGAGGCACTTCCACCAGTAGTGTCAGCAACGGACAGTGTTGAAAGTTAAAGAACTGACATTAAGATTAAGTAAGAGACCTGACTAATGGTGATTAATTATTATGTTAATTATTCAAAGAAATTAGCAACTATTAGGAGCTTTTATTTATGTAGTCTTATCATTTTGAGAGAGTAAACTGGAACAAACTACGACAGTTATGTAGCAGGAAAGGCTTGTAAGTTATGTTCTGACACCAACAGTGCGACTCTAGATCTGCATCTTCTATTTGTTAATGCCCTATCCAACCCTAGAAGCTCTTTGACAAAGGAAACGGATAGTATAATAGCCTTAGATATACTGGCAGGTACTGACCTCTGCTATCTCTGATTAAAAAGACAAAAAACAAAAAGGTCATTCATCAGCACTGTCTGGGAGACCTAGAGCTATAGGACAGCTCAAAGCAGTAAGAGCCAACAATGGGACCTGAGCGTATCTTAGAGCCAGGATGTCCACTGATCATGCAAACAGTTTGCTTCCTTTTACATCTGAGTGCCAGACACCCATGGGGCCCCTGAATCCACCCCACCCCCCAAACCCCCTGCCAGACTGATTTCAAAGTGCCTCAGGTGCACAGCGGAAGGTACTCCCTGGAAATGACGGAGCTGCAGATATGCACCCTTCGCTGGGCTAAGGGATTGTTAAGAGGAGATCTATCTATAATCTCATGGTGTGTCATCTAATGGGAGGGCAACTGAAAGACCGAGCAAAGAGAGTTACACTGAGGGGCAGACACTGGGAGTGAAAGAAGGACACGACGGAGAGAAGAGAGAATACTCTGTGTAAACACACCTCATGCCTATAAGCTCTTCATTCCACACAAGAATTTCTCTTTCTTCTTCCTCATATTTCTGATAGTTAGCCACCACTATGATCTGCCCACATAAGCTCTCCCTTCCACACACACACATACACACATACACACATACACACACACACACAGCGCACAGATATTTTGAACAGCTTAACTCTGTGCAGACCTGGTCTAGCATGATATAGTCCTGCTAAGTAGACTCTATTACCCTATGCTCAACAGAACTCTAGGAGGAGATGGAGATGGCCCAAGCACATTATACCTGTCTGCACTGCCCCCAGTACTGCAGTCCACCCTTGCTACCCCTGGAGCCTGGGTGGCAGGTGTGTACAGCTGTGGTCTACATGTTGTTCTCTAAATGATACTTTTGTTCTTGAGGAGGGAAATATGAATCCATACAGCAAGGAGGCCGCCCCACCTTCTTTCACTCACTAGGGCTCAGCGTTCTTCTTCGCCAAGTTCCCAAATTCCAAGGCATCACAAAAAATGTCAGAAGCCGGCAGAGTGCAACCCAAATGTGAAAAGAATGAACGTCTAAGAACTGGAAGTCATTTCTGTTGAACTTTGCCGGGTTCCAACATTTTTCCGATTCCCCGGCAGTCAGAGCCAGACCGCAGACTGGCCCAGTTCTAATCAAAGCCTGACAAATTAACTCCCCGTGTGTCTTAACAAGTGTTCTTTCTTCATTGCGACAGTGGTTCAGGGAGAGGGTGGGTGGGACGGTGGTGGTGGGGGTCTTTCGTTGCTTGGGAAACGTCTGTCCACAACAGCCGTGTTGCGAGCCCCTCCAAATAAACAGAGGGACCCTCAACCTCCATCTTCTCCTCTCCAGCTGCTTCCCTCGGGGCACAACCGAGGCCCAGTCTGCCCAAAACCAGGTCTGCTGCGCCGCTTGGATCTGCTGAACCAATTTCACACCCATTTCCTCTGCGCTCTGATCCTTTTAGGAGTCTGCAACTTTTCCATGGACTTAAGGCCTCATTGCTATCAGGATACCTGACCCCTAAGTCCGTCACAGTGGAGGAACTAAGTCTACAACCACTACTCGGCCTCACGATTACGCCGGTTTTAACAGGCGACCCAGGAGCACTCCAGTGCCACAGTCAAAAATGGTTATGTAAAAATATAAAAGGTCTGAGCAGATGGCATGTCAAAGCTCCCATATGAGCCATAACTTACCGGAGAGAGGAGGGATCTCTGCCTACTTCCTCTGATCGACTTTAACATTCCCTTCTCATCTTTTGTGTAACATGATGCCATTTTACACATGCACTCAGAGCTCCTCAAAGGGCCCGAGACATCTGTAGACAGAAGTGCAGGGAGTGGGGGTGGGAGTGGGAGGCTGTGAAGAAGGCAAGAGTGTGGGGGGAGGGGTGTGTGAAGGGGGCTAAAGTATTCAGGACATGGGAGTTTAATGGATATAAAGTCTGTCCCAGTCAGTATCCTCCTCCTGGGATGCCTGCGGTTCAGGGGGAAACATCCAGTGCTCACTCCTTATTGAGGCTTTTCAGCGTGCCGCCAGCGAAGGAGAATCTGCCAGGCCCCGCCGCGGAACGCTCCGGCAGACGTGAGTGCAAGGGAAAGAATTTCCCTCAAATCTGGCACCTTGCGCTGCGCCGCACTGTGCTTCCCCGCTCCGAGACACCAGGTGCTGGGCTGCGTGGAATGGCTAAATCACCTGGCGCTTCTTTTTTTATTGACTGGGGGACTGCGGCACTGGGGTTGGGCAAGAGGGCCTCAAGACGCCCATCGCTGCAGACCCCTGCCCATAATAGACTCTTCTAAAGCACACGGAGCAGTCGACCAGGGGCCCAATACATATTCTTTTATTAAGAGGAGGTTTCAATTACTGCCTGAGAGCAAGATACGAACATAAGGAAAGAATTTATTTATATAGGTTGTCAAATGCGCCGGTGGTCTGCCCTTCAGAGGACTTATGTAATCTTTGTGGTGTGCATTTTCAAGGCCGCAGGCTCTTGCTTAATAATTCTGCGCGGGAAAAGAAACTGTATTGCAGTAAAATATGTGCGTTTCATTGTGCTTCAGCTGCAATGGCTGCAGACTTAAGCTTTGTGGATAGATTGCATTTACTTTGGAACGTGTCCACTTGAGCAATCTGAAAAAGAGAAAACCACAGAAATATGTCCTTTGGTTCTTATCATGGGTTCCAAATAAAGTTAAAAAACATTTGCTATGTATTCCATTCCCGGGCTGTTGTTAAAAACTAAAAATGTAATGATTCATTGCGGGAGGGAACTCCGCCTGAACGTTGAGGAGCCGGTGTTCACCAAATCTGAAGAGTTCGCCTCTCTGGAAAATGGGCAGCCAGATGGCAAAATGTGAATTCCTCTTGGCCAAAAAATTCTACAATCTTGGCAAAGGTGACACACAAGAGCTGGAAAGTATGCATAACATCAATAATGTAAGCATCAATGGGAAGAGTCCTTCTCTTATGTACTGCTGTTTCTACCTAAGGAAAAGCGAGTTTCGACAAGTGCTAACTTTCAACATGCACATTTAGATTGTTAGATACTTGCAGATGCACTTCACAGGAAATGAGGTGGGACAGCTGCTCGGCCCCTCAATGTTTCATCACACGTCAAACCAAAGGCAAAAAAATCAAAGGGTCGCTAACAGCTATAAACGTTGCTATGAAACTGATGATTTATTGAGTTGAGAGTATGGTAAGAAACCCTCAGGGTGGCGAAACAGTGGAGAGAGAAAGAGAGAGAGAGAAGGACAGGGAGAGAGAGAGAGAAAGACTTTGTGATTTAATGCAACCTTTGGACTACCACCTGACTTGTAGTGGTTTGTGGGGATTACACTGAAGTGTATTCTTCAGTAGCAAACCCAACCAGAGGCCTTTTGGACAGGCTTTATCAGATGACCAAGTAATAAGAAAATACAACGTAATTTGAAAAGAGAGAGAGAGATGTCATTTGGCAGGAGGGAGGTTTATAAAGCACTCTTAACTGGCCTCTGTGGTCTTTTTTCCTCAATAGCCCCATGTTGCTGGCTTGTGAAAGTCCATTTTGCTGATCCCCCTGTGGTCGTTGTGCTTTAACCTGACACAGGTACTACGCTCACCTTGCACGGGGTCACAGTAGCGAGGGTGGTTGTCGGCGGGGGGTGGCGGTGGGCTGGCTCTGGCAGATCGTTTGCGCCGAGTGACCTTGTGCTCCGTCCCGGCGAAAGAGTCGTCGGCGATGTTGACTGGCTCAATAAACAAGCTGTCATTCCCTGTCTGCACCAGGCCAGTCTGAACAAAAGAGACAGAACACCCGTCATCAACAGTAGGGAAAACACAAGCCTCTCCTCTCTGCTGGGGGAAGTGTGTGTGTGTGTTTTGTGTGTCTGGTTGTGTGTGCGTATATGTGTGGTTGGGGGGGGGTAAACATGTACTCATATGAATGGTGATCTGTCATGGTGTCGTGCTTATGCTGAATCCCTAAATGAACTCAGACAGGCACAACTAAAACACTACCCGACACACCCTATGGCCCTTTCCATTTACTCCAAAGTAGGTTATGGAGTGACCAGCACCTAAAAATAAATCAACGCTATTCTGCCTTGCAAGGCTTTGTACCACCACTCCCAGGAGCCCTGCTCACACTGAGGATTTGTTGGTATCTTTTAAAAACAAAAGAGTAGTCCATTCCTCACCAGGTCTCCAGGGTACCGTAAATAAGACATGGCCTTGTCCTCTCCCCCCTAACTGACTTGGAGACCCTTTTTAACGTACTTAACAGCCAAAGCTCAAGGGTTCCAGTTGAGAGAGCAGTAAACCCCAGAGATGATTCCTCATCGCAGGGAAGAACCCCTATGTTTCAGCTGAGTTTGATTCAGCAAACTGCCCGATGGGAGTTTCAATCACTTCTGCCATCAGTGACTGAGTGAGCTAACTAGCCTGCTGCTGCTGACCTAGCCAGGATGAAAGATTGACAGGAAGAGGCGATCAGCGATAATCTCTTCTTCTTTCTCTTTGTCGGGAGGAAATTATGATGGAC
Source organism: Tenualosa ilisha (assembly GCA_015244755.2). Taxonomy (NCBI): domain Eukaryota; kingdom Metazoa; phylum Chordata; class Actinopteri; order Clupeiformes; family Clupeidae; genus Tenualosa; species Tenualosa ilisha. Next base: position 2,383,861 of record PYXC01000089.1, on the reverse strand, counting down.
TGAAAAACAGTGAGCTAAAATATACACATTACACAGCCTACACCTTATCCTGAAGATACATGTTGAGTCGATGCAGACCCTATTTCTCTGTATAAGATATAGGCACAAGAGGAAAACTAGTTACTTTTGACAGAGTAAATTGACCCAAAAGCACAGCTGAAATTGGGTTACTAACATACACTTTACTGGTCGTCTTTTCAATATAATTTGTTGGCCTACATCAACAGTGACAACGATTGCCCAAAATATCATCACCATGGCAACAGCTTCAGAAAAAAAGGGGGTTATTTTAACAGCAATCTTTCCCAAGTCACACTGAAATAATATTAGGATTTCCAAGACAAGAAATAAGAGCCAGACAATGTTGTTTTCACATGAGATTAATCAATCAAATTATTTTAAATCACACATATCAGAAGAAATTGTCTGAGCTGTCTTGATTCCTCACACATTGCCAACCGAAAGGAATGTTAAAACTTACACTGAAGTGAGGCCATGAGTGACATCTCATGGTAGTTGGTGACACATAACCCATGGCAGCAGAGGAGGCCCACAGCTCCATCTCTGCACTGTCTTAACTAAATAAATGTCACAGTGCCTGGGGAAAACAGAGCATGAGATTGGTCTCTCTCTCTCTCTCTCTCAGTCTCTCTCTCTCTCTATCCTTTCCTCAGCCTGTGGCACTACGTTCCTGTGCAAAGCCCAATCACTCAGCCAGGAAATCAGTTTAAATAAATGAACCAACTGTCTGGGCGCAGTCAACAATGGTTGCCATGCAGTCAGTCCTCAGGTCAGCGAAGGGCCACGCCAGGATTACAAAACCTGACAACAATCAAAGGTAACTGTATAAATCTATGCAATTTCAACTTTGCAGACAATTCCTACCTCCAAATAGACTGCTTAGCGCAGACTGTGAAAGATGACACAGGGAGTTAAAAAAGCATGCTCCACGGTTACATAATGACTAGTTTTAGGCCCTTGTGCACCACAACACTCAGACAAGTACACATTTCTGTGCGACAGATACACAAATTTCTTACGCATGAGACAAGTGTGGCAATTAGCACCTATGTGAACAAACAGTACTTAACATCTTTCACTGATGGAGCTGAACTAATGGTCATTTGTTTGCCCTGAACCAGAGTGGCCTGGGGCAAGACGAATCCCAAAAACAACAGGTGTGATAGAGGCGTTTTCTGTTGCAGGGTGACTACTAAGAAGACATTGTCTAAAATCCTCCAGAGCCAGGCAATTAGGGTCCACTTAGTCGCCCGCCTTCTCCACTGAAAGCGCCCGCGGACAACGATACGATCAGATTAGCCCCCTCCCTTGCGCCCCCCGGACGGTGCTTGGTTATGAGGGTTTTGTGTGAACTGAGCGTCTGCCAAAAACAACCAAGTGATTTAACAGCACAAATAAAACTGTCTCAAAGTGCCACCGTGTGACTCACAGGTCATGCTTTGACTGCTTTCAATTCTGACCTACATTTCATTCCGTCAGGCAACTGACCAAGGTAAAAACTGCAGGTGGTAACCTAGGAGTCAGACAAGTAACAGTATTAAGTACAGATAGCTAAGAATCAACCTAGACAAAACTCGCAGTGGGTATTCAGATTGTTTGAGGAGGCGCCGTACATCTGAGCCGGCAGTTTCACCTCTGCCTCAGTGTAAGTCGTTGTGACTTGGTGCCTTTCCAGACAGACAGGAATACAACTTCAACAAGCCATCATGACCTCATTTTCCAGATAGTTATACTCTTCCCAGAGTTCTGAGAGGACAAGGGGTTTAAGACATAATAGGAGGCCACTGCAACTTTAAAGCTGAAGTAATTCGGTCTTTCACCATCCAAACTGGAGACAGGGGAACGCACACAGTGGGGATGAGACACGTAAATGGAAGTGGCAGCCTCGTCTGACAGCGCCGTACCAAAAGACATTCCAGCGCAATTCCAGTCTCACATTCACACAGCGGGAATTCAAAAACACAACTCAAGCGGGAGACAAATTCTCACAACTCAATTGTCTGATCATCCTCACAATGTTCAAACAAATGTGGAGTTGGAAAGGGATTGGGGATCGGGTGGGGGTAAGGCTGAATAGCAGGAGGTGGGCGAAGAAATAACACCCCCTGCCCCAATCTATTCATCCATCCAATCAAACCCAACCCTTCCCTCTTCCTGACTTCTAAACCCTCCTGGGCAGGGCCCAACAAATCAGCTGCCTGCCTGCTTGTCTGTCGGGTCCCAATGGCGCTACTCATCCCCTTCAGTTCAGGCTGACGGACGGCACGGCGACAGCAGGGAGAGTGCAGCGAGGGAGACGGGGCTGACCTTAGTTGGGCCCCGCGCCAGCAGACGCTCTCACGCTCGCTCCCCTCAGGGGAAGACGTCCAGTTCTGCTGTCACTGTTGCCGCTAATGCTTGTGCTCGTGCTCGCCGTGCTAGTCTAGCCAAACTCCAAACTTCAACCACACCGCTGCACAGAACAAGGACAAGACCTGCATGGGCATCTCGGTGGAGACTGACTGAATGTAGGTCAGTGTAACACCTTTTCTGTGTCAGATTAGCTATGAGTCTGTGTGTATGTGTGTGTGTGTGCAGTGTGTGTGAGAGTGTGTGAGAGTGTGTGTGTGTGTGTGTGGACATGTACACACGCAGCGTACATCAACATTTTTTTATGAAGTTACACTAAAGACACTTTGAGAGGATAAAATTCACTTCAAGACTCTATAACCCCCCCCCCAAAGCAATGTGACTCGTCAAATACAGAACATAGAATGGCAGAACACATTAATGAAAGGGTATTTACCAGACCACCACACGTGCTGACCGACACAAAGGAATCGCTGTGGTTGAGGACGGATCCAGTGTAGAAGCATCCCAGACTCGCTTCTGGGACGGGTGTCTGCCGCGTAGTCCCATCCTCTACTTGCTCCTCCACAACAAAGCCATCGGAAATAAAGGAGTCATCCCTTCGGAGCTGCAGGTACAGCTCCTGTCCAAACGCCGGCAAGGAGAGGAACAAGTCGTCCCGCAGACTTGTTGGATGTTGGACTGAGCGCTGGCTCCTGCGTCCACTCCGCCCCAGTGCTTCCTGCAGAAGGTGAACCTCCTCTCTGGTTAACTCATAGGGGACCACCAGATCTGTCTCAGGCCCAGACTCTGCTGTGGAGGGGAAAGAGGGGAAAGGGTGGAAGGGGGGCAAGACAGAAGACAATAGTTTGCTTGTGGGGAAAAAATGTGGATGAAATTATGATGTCTGTGCCAGCATTTTTACTGGACTAACTTTCCCTGTATGATGCATCTTTATTAGCCTACATTGTGTGCAACCCACTGGATGATTTTTTTTTCATTAGGGTTTGACCAAGATTAGAGCGGTAGGTTACCATATCTCTGAATGAACCTTGGGGAGAAAAAACCCTCCTCACAGAAACGTCTTAGTTTCAAGTAGCCTATTTACAGAATAAGTGGCATGCCGGCCGGTCATTGCACTATCCACGGAGTCTGAAGCTGCCTACGCGTAGCCTATGAGACTAGTAGGATACGGGGAAGAAATCTCTTCGCAAGTCGTAGTAAAGCAGTCATACATTGTTTATTACTAATAATCGCATGCACGCAACATCAGGAAGATGTCTGATGCGCTTCCATTACAGATGCAGGTGTTACTATTGTGCTAAGCCTTACCTGCCATTGCCCTCAATCCGATGCACAGGACCATTGCAGACAAAATAAACTGAGGAGCATGGATGCCATGCATGTTAATGACTCGAAGTCTTGAATAGTGTGGAGGACGAGCGCGCTGGCAAAGCAAGTACGGTCTGAAGCGAAGTTCGCGAAAGTTTGGGAAATTAATCACAACTGCAGGCAAACTAAACTTGAGGCAAGTGACACGCCTACCACTCGCGACACCTCCTCTTCGCCACTCGGATTGGACGAGTTATTTTATGAAAACAGATCTGTGGGGCTCAATTTGACGTCGACCCAATCAATCTCATTGGTGGGCTGAAACCGTACACGTGGTCTCTAAGCACTGCACCGACTTTAGAAGTACAATCAATGGAATTGTAATGAATTCCTTGAAATTTTGTTATAATAAATACAACTGTGAAAGTATTGGTTAGTTAGTTAGTTTACATTTTATGAACTCACCTTAAAAATCTACAGAAATCTTCTTTTCATGTTTTGAGATGAAGACTAGCTACAATTTGATGAGCTTTGAGGTTTGTCAGCACCATGTGGAGACCTAATTACAGCGTTCATTCCTAAGCGAGAATCTTATGAATGCATCTTATTATCCCATTGTGAGTAAGAGTAATATCCCCACATGAAACACTCTGAATGCATGCCAGAAAATATGCCCCGGCCCATTTTCTAAAACTGTAGCCTAGTAGCTGATTGTCTTCTAATTGCAAGCAGCCAGACAATGATTTTAATTGCACACAGACATGAGTAACTACTTGCTCCTCTAGAGTAACTTTTAAGCACCAAACTGCTGTGTTCCAGATTGCTCTGTGATGTACTCTGGCTACAAACACGAGGCTGCCCCTGTCTTCTTCAACAATAACAGGGTTATGGATTCTTCAGTGAGTGGGGGCCATGGTCACCAGACAATCGATGGCACACACACACACACACACACACACACACACACACACACACACACTCCAAACAGAGCAGTGCATTAGAGGTAATATACAGGCATATGATGTGGATGGAGGCATTCACTGTCCTTGCCCACAAATATTCAGCTCCACAGTACTATAAACACTGTAGCCTCTATTCAATTCTGCTACCATTTTATTGGGTTTCCTTCTATAATGTCTCTGGACAGTGCTTTATGGGCTAAGTCAGAACAAAGTGGATTACACTGTTGCACTGGCATAGACTTGACAAACCTGCACATTTGCTGTTTTTATAGACTCATGTTTCTGCATGAGCTGTGGCAATGCTAGATAAATAGGATATTTCATTTTCTTGTCCTGCCTTCTCCCTTACACATCTAAGCATATAGATAGATAGATAGATAGATAGATAGATAGATAGATAGATAGATAGATAGATAGATAGATAGATAGATAGATAGATGGAACATTTACTAATTCAGAAGGACTGACACACACAGATGCCTCCTAATGCTGTCTCAGGTCACAGCGTAGCTGCATGAGGACTACGTGAGGACGTGGGAGCTGTGTGCATGAGTGCGCTTTGTCTGGTGGGTTCACATACAGTACACATGCACATAGGCCAGACTGAATGCATGACCGCCACCTGTGCCACTAGCACAGAGGAGTCATGTGGCCCAGGGGAAGATTAGCAAGTACAGCATTCTGGGTGATGTGGGAATAGCTGGCTGATGAATGCACTGCCTGAATCACCAGGCTGAGAGTTGACAGCCAGGCCCCTTGAGGAAGTGATTTGAATGAAATTAAGCTCCCCTTTCTAACATGGGAATATGGCCCTGTGTAATCCCCTTCTATGGAGTGTATGGAGTTTGAATGGGTCTTCAGTGATGTGTGCAGTTCTTTATGGGGAGGGTCAAGGAAAAGGATTAATCCCATTTTTGTGGCTTTGATTTCTCACTTTCTTTGACAATGTTCCTCCAAGGACTTCTACTTCCCATCAGATACAACTGGGTGGGTAAATGACATCAGAGGCTTAGGAGCTTGAGATAAAAGATGCTTTGAGATACAGCACAGCAGAGGGATCTGCAGATGAATCTTTTGAGAGCCATGTAAACCTAAGGGAAATTCAGTATATATTCCTGTACAAGAGTTCACGAGAAAGATAAAGCACAGATAGAAACAAAATATTGTGATTGATATTTGTCCAGGTGACAAGGATAAATCATTGCTGAGGAATCCAGAGTAGGCATTTTCAACCTACCAGAATTCGGTGAAAAAAATATGCTGTATAATAACAAGAAAGACTACATACATTTCTTTTAGCACCAGTTGGCTGGTGCTTGTCCTCTAAAAAGAAACACCCAAAACAGACCCCCAATTGACATTCCCATACACACACACACACGTCCTTATGTCTGAAATGGTGATACAGAGAAAAAACTGCCATGAAGTACATTTTCACCATTTCCAACTGGCTCTAGGGGACAAAAGATTTGTATGCAAGCTGTACACATCAGAGATGAGTGATAGGCTACTCCGCCTTCCTGTCCTGTGTCAAGACTGTGGTGACATAGTCCCCCTAGAGGTAGAAAGAGGCATTGACCACAAAATTAACCCTAGACTTTGTCTTGCATAATGCTAGTAGCAGGATAGGACAATTCATGCAATATAACTACAACACACAGTGGTGTGTTCTTATTAAAAGCATTTGCACACACTGATATTCAGAACACATCTAGAGCAACTACATTCATTGATCCAGTCATTATCTTATGACTTAACCCTTAATACTGTGTGCAGCAGCATAGTGGGGTTTTTTTGTGGGGATATGCAATATAATGTTATAAATGAATGCTTAATATTAATAAGTGAGTAACAGCCTCTGTTCTGAGAAGTGGGGGTACTCTGGACCCCCATGTCCAACGCCCACTACACCCCTGGCTGTGTGGATCTTTAATGAAGGAAATGAGACAGGATAGATAACCAGAAAACTTTAATGACTAGGAACATAAATCATTAGTTAAGGACGTTTCTTTTGAAAATAAAAATCATCCTTGATATGTGTTGTTTACCTTTGCTACATAACCATTCTAAAACATGAAATGACAAGGAAATTTTAAGACTGTACATCTCAAATAAATTAATAAAAAAAATCAACACAAACTGTACAGCACCAGTTAAAGAAACACATTTTTTTGATGTCACTACTCCATCACTGTTATTAACAAGATCTAAACAAAGCATTATAATTTAATCCAAGTATGACGTAAAAAAAAGTTAATCACTGAAGGAACATATTGGAATGTATTGGACTTTATAGTGCTTTTTAAAGTCAATCAACACTTTCAGGAAAGTACAATACGCTTCTTTTCAGACCCCTCATCATAATTCTTCATAATCATTCATTCTCCATCCATTCATTTGCAACAATCCCGAAAAAAATCCTAGGACATTATTTGTATTTCACTGAGGAGCCACATAGCCATAAGTAGAACGCCAGGGTTTCCTCCACTGCTCTGGAGGTAAGCTATAACAGACTTTGGTACACACTGAGCATACAAAGAATGTATCAGCAGATGTTTCTTATGGCAGAGAAAAAAAAAAAGCTGACAAGGCATCTTCAAAAGACATTGCTGGTGTCCGTCAGATGCTCTGCCTGCGCATACTTTGAGTAACGGTCCAGCGCACTTGGACATATGTTGAGGGAAACCCATGCTTGGAGGTAGCCCTGTACATTACAACATAATGCATTTCACAGAGTGCAGACACAGGGCTGACACCACACAGGGAAAGCACACTGCTATTTTCATGACAAAACAAAAAACGAAAGAAAATGCGTCATCTCATTTGGTCTACATGTAATTTCCTCTTGCCTGCAGAGGCTATGAACAGTGCAGATAGAGCTCCTAACCATGACGAACTGTCCTTGATGGATGAGGCACAGCAATGGTAATGGCGTATGGGGCTGCGTTTGTGTTTCTCAAAAACGAGAAACACATTGGACGGACTGATGAAGAAAAACAGCAGTTGATGTTTATTTGTTCTCTGGTCTTGCTCAGTTATCAGCTCATCCATGTGATGTCGTGCCATTACCAACACTGTTTTCGTTAAAGGGGATGAGCATCAGGCACAGCCGTGCCAAGAAATACAATGTCTCCCGAGAAACTAAACGTCTCCCAGGAAACTACCAAAGCATTGTTTTTTTCGTTTTTTTTTTTGTTCTGTTTTTTGTCTGAATATTGTTGAAAGATGTGCTTTTGGTCAAAATGCTGGACCATTCTCTTGAGTAATAAATGATCTGTTTTGTTTAGTTTAGTTTAGCTTTGTTGTTTTGCCCGTAAGGGGTTGTATTTATTTTGTGGGTTATTAGTTCTTCTTCAGCATGAGACGCTATAGTGCCCCACAGTCCATGGCAAAAACTTGGCACTGAGCAGCACAGTTTAAAGCTGATACGAGGAGGGAGATGGTCCCAGCCCCTCAATCAGTGGTGGTTCCCAACACTGGAGCCATTGGTGATCTTTGGGTGTCCATCAACGTCCTCAGACAGGCTACTCTCATCCTCATCCTCTTCATTATCGCTTCTTTCATCTTTTGTCAACTGGCAACAAAGCAAAGACAGAGTTAAGAGGAGTTACAACAATTACACTGATTAAAACCAACAGCTGAGGCATTGAAGTGCAATGACAACGCATCTTGTGACTGGGTACACTTAAAGAGTAATTAATCACTGCTTACTGTTTACCAGAGGAATCTAGAGGGATAGATAAAGAGGATCTCTAATTTTAATCTTCTCGATATGTAATTTGTGTAAGAGTTACACTCTTCTCACACCTTAGCTGCTTCATTTCTCTGTCACAAAACAAGACTACTTAGCATTCATTACTGACTTGTTTGCAAGCCCTCTAACGCCAGCCATGAGGTGAGGACGCGCTGCAAATTTGACTCTAATGAGTATTCATTCAGCAAATGGCTCCGGCCCATTTCCCTTCTTGTAATAAAATTCTGTAAGTATTGTGTTCTATTAAAACACTAGCGATTAGGTCCCTCAGAGTAACAGACTGCTATTGCACATTCAGTCCTATCATTTCTCTTCATGGGACAATACTATTGAAATGAAACTTTGATACAGCTTGAAGCAGTTAGTGTACAGCTTGTATAGCAGTATGGACTTATTGTCCTCTGAAAATAACTCAACATACAGCCATTAATCTCTAAACAGTTGCAACAAAAGTGAGTTCACCTTACAGCAAACACGTCTTAATTATGCCCAAACTGTGAGTTTTTTGTGGCCATTATTATGCACTGCCAACTCAGATGGACTTGAAATTCACCAGCGTGAAAGATCATTGAATACTGACCAAGATAAAGCAACATAATACGTTACAATGGGAGCAAACATGAATAGTGCTAGTCTACATAAGTGGGAGTATCACATAGCGTCACAATACAAAGTTTTCAATGATCTTTTGTATCAGCGTATGTGGGCTCGACTCTGGTCTGCATAAAAGGGAATTTCCACACCCCCCCCCCCCTTACGAAAATAGATCACGGAACTTAATAGACATTTGTGCCTCTTGCTCTGCTTTTATCCTCTCTGCCAGAGCTACACAGGTTTCTACTGGAATCCTCTCCCACTCCTTCATGGTGACATCACAGAGCTGGTGGTTGTAGACTAATTGCTCTTCTCCACTGTCTGTGCCACAGGTACTCAAATGGGTTTGGGCACTTCGCCAGTCCATCACCTTCAGCTTCGTCAGTAAGGCAGTTGTCATCTTGGAAGTGTGTTTAGGGTCATTATCATGTAAAACTGCTAGCCCAGTTTCCAAAGAGAGGGGATCGTGCATAGAATTTATGTTCCCCTCTATGAACCACAGCTCCCCAGTGCCAGCAGCACTCATACAGCCCTAGACCATGATGCTACCACCACCATGCTTGACCTAGGCAAGGAACAGTTGTATTGGTGCTCCTCACCAGGATGCTGCCACACACAATGGACACCATCTGAGCCACACAAGTTGATCTTGGTCTCGTGTGCTGAAGACAAGCAGTTCAAGAAAATGGATTACTGAAACCATGTCCTGTGGTCTGACGAGACCAAGGTAAACTTGCTCTGGTAAACACCAAGACAACTGTCTCTTGTCTAAAGTCATAATGAAGGAGTAGGAGAGATTCCAATTGAAACATGTGCAGCTCTGGTGAATTTCAGTGCAGTTTCAGGCAGTGCATAATAATGGTGCTCACACAAAATATTTTTAGGACATCAGGAGCTGTTTAGACGTTAATAACTGTATATTCAGTTATTTTCAGAGGACAATAAATCTATACTGCTATATAAGCTGTACACTAACTACCTTAAGTTGTATCAAAGTTTCATTTCTATTGTGTTGTCCCATGCAAAGAGATAACAGAATATTTGCAAAAATGTGAGGGGTGTACTCATTTTTGTGAGATACTGTGTAATAATAATTGCACCTGGCAACTTTCTCATTATATTTGGCAGGGATCAAGTGCCTTGCTAATACCATTACAATCCCATTATGCACTGTTTTTTCAATTTTTTTTTTAATTTCACCAAGCTAAGCAGAAAACAATGAAGCAACAAAACACATTGACATTTTTCCCACGTCTCTGACCCAAAAGAGATAGAAGACAGACAATAAATAACCTGGACATGCTAGGCCTGGTTCTGCCTAGAGATGGGAGCAATGGTATAAATGAAAAACAAAACTAGTTGAAACATCGCTTCTGTACAGAACTGTTTCATTATTCATGCACGATACCTCGAACCCGCGACCTCACAGCAACATTGGCTCGCATATCAGATGAGCTAACCAGTCAACTGGCTGCCATTCAACTGACAAGCAGGTTCTTGAGATGTCAGGAGGGAGGTTTACTGACATTCTCCATGCACAGCTAGGCTAGCTGGCATCCATTACACTAGCACCGTCCTCTCTTTACAACTGGCACATGTTGATAGCAGACTTGGTCGTAAAACTGTCATCCCACATAACCTTGTCCATAACCTTGTAGCTAAAGTGGTAAGATATCATCTGTCTCGTATGTTTTGTTATCTTTACAGGTGAAATATGATGTTCTTGTAAAACATGTTGAGATGGATGTAACAATGATGTAATTGTGAAGGCATTAGTCAGAATCTATATGTGCTGCTGTGTCTTCCTGACCTCCTAAATGCTTTTCCTAGGATGTTTACATTTTTCTGGACCTGAACAATGTAAACAGAGTTGTGCTAAACAAATCAAGATGTACTGTCCAGGATGCAGAGAATTTTGCTGGACCATTTCTCATTGTTTCTCCGGAATTACATCATTATGCTTAGAATTGGTGCTGTCTTCACACATCAGTCATATTAAAACAGACAATGAGCAGCACGTGCAAGTCATCTAGAGGCTGTGAAATTAGCTGGATCTACTGACGCTGTTCACCAGCTTGGCCTCAGTTTCCTCAGACCTCAACCAAGGGCCCCCATTGCTCCCCAAGGCTCAGTGTGATGGCTATACTGATCAATCGAGTACAAGCTCCGCAGGCCAGTATATATGTTATTCATGGTTTTTGTTTGGAATAGATTAAATGCACAAGAGTTCAGATGCAAACCCAGCTACCCAGCTATCTCATGGCACGGCTGTGCCTGATGCTCATCAAAATAAATCACTGCAAAACAACCCAACTGGAGTTGGACTGATAATGAAATGAAATGTACTTATTTCTGTTATTTCATCAGAAATGGGCTTAATATGCATCTGCACGCTTCTGTGAAATATCATCCAATTTATAGTGACTTCACAAGAAGCTAAAGAAAAAAAAAGTGTGTGAACCTCCTGGAATGCTGAGATGGTTAAGTGGGAGAATTCAGACACTTGACATGGAATCCAAAAGGAAAGTGTCTATCATCTCAGACAGCAATTTCAAGTGAGCAGAGAGTGTATCATTGCCAACAAGATATAAAAGTTTTGAGTTCAATGAAAAAAAACATCATCTGACTAACCATTAACTAACTGATAGTAGACAAAAGTTCTCTCTGCAGTATTGCAAATACCTTGCCATTTAAACCCAACAAATGAAACAGTTGTTTAGAGCAGAGGTGAATACTGTCTCCATAAAAGTCTGAATACATAAATCTCAGGTCATCAGTTGCAGTAGTTGCCACTGGTTAAACAAATAGGTGCTTTTCTGCTTCAGTGGAGAAACAAGAGCAGCCACAGCCATGAGTGGTGTGGTTAAAACATGTAAAACATGTGGGGAGAAATGTTACTCCCCGGGGCCTAGACAGTGTCAGACCTACAGGTACAGCTACACTCATTCAAGAAAACACCCTCTCTACCTAGTGGAAGCATAACGTGGATTCGCCCTTGTTGAAAAGAAAGCCTGGGAGCTATGAAGGTGAAGGGTTACACTCCAGGCAAGGAGTCTGTCTCTTCTATCAAAGCTGGTAATGGCATATCTACAACAGAAGCCTTTAGCTAGAGGCGGAAGGAAGGGCATCATTAAGCTGCTGTGACATTAAGCTTGTATTGTTGCTCATAAATTCTGATGGATACAAATGATGGTTTTTATCTTGTCTCATCTGTCAGAGCCATCACAGACTGAAAGATCCCCATACACTTAAAGATCGCACATGCATAGTAGCAGCCACCCTTCATCTGAGAGGCCAATCTCGCTGAGTCACAGCCAGTGAATTTCACGCCACCCTCTAACTGCATTTAATAAGATTCACAACCACATTAAGAAGGAATGCCTGACTTTTCTAATCAGTTTCAGAACAATTAACTGATGTCACAAATATTGTGTTCTTCATCAATCTCCTGTTAGACTAGATGTACCGAATAGTGGTACATGATATGACAGACACACATTGCTGCATGTGCCATCCAAAGAAAATGAATGTCTATTTATACTGTTGACACATCTGTTAAACCTTTTGAAGTCTTACAGATTTGCCCCTTTGAATTATACACCTATCAACACACATATATACTGTTCACACATGTTCACAATCTGAATTCCTTCTTTAACATATATGTTTTGTGTAATCAAGCAGAAAGGGGTGAAGATATCCCCATACAACCAAAATAGCTTACATGCTATGAGCCTAGTAGGGCTACGTGCCAACCAACTTTTATCAGCCTCATGTGTTGGTGTCCCCGAAATGATAGACATATGAAATAAGTTTCCATTCAGGTGGATCTACCCAGTGAGTTTCATGCGGTTTAGTGTTTCAGTGGCCATATAGAACTAAAATTTTGTCTGCTGGTGCACTACAGTTCAGGAGTTGTGCAATCTTTTGTCTGTCAACAGGTGCCGCCACACCACACATAAGGTATTAGGGTGCTTGTTTGATGTGCCTCCTCAAGACCTACATACAACTCAAATTTTGGAGGGGCGGGGGGCGGATTCCGGGTGGGCCAGCACAGGGTGGATCAGTCTCTGGGGACAAAACTTTATGACGCGGTATGGGCCCAGTAGGGCTACATCTCAACCAGTTTTCCCCAGTGTTTCAGTTTCCTGGGAATCGCCTGTGAAGAATTTCCCAAATTTCTGAGTTTTTCATTTTTGTTCTATCAATAGGCAGTGCTACACTACTACTAAGGCACAGCAGGAAAAAAAACAGGAAAAGGAAAACAGGAAGAAAGGGAACTCAAGCAACACCTACTCCCACTCTGGGCATAATTATGATTCACCAAGTGTGTAATTAACAAAATGAATACCAGCATGTTTAGCTGCTATTTGCTGTTTAGTATGTTTAGTAGCTACTTGAAGTTGCTAAATATGTTACTGCAGTCTTTAAATGTTACTCTATAACTAAATGTATTTTACTATGCTTTGCTATTATCTATATAAGCATCAGTATGCTGGAATTAAGCATTTTGCATTCTGAATCTGGAAACAGCTACTGCCTCCAATACTTCAGCTTCCTCCAGAGCCATGGGAAAAACTGATCAATGAACATCCTTGACCTCCATCTCTTGCCCTCACTCAAAGTACAGCCATCAGCAAAACACTGTCTGTGTACAGCAAGATTAGATTTAGTGTTCAGTTAAGGTCCCAGTGTTCCTCTGAAGTCATGAATGTTGTTTATCTAAACAGGAGGAGCAAAGATTGCAAGTTCTATTTGTGGTCCACAAATTAATTATAAGATTCTTTATCAAGATCCATTACGTTTGTCCAAAGTCTGACATGACTCAGGAGATGGTAAAATTCCTAACCCGGGCAAGCGAGGCATAAGCTGCTACCATTTCTGTACCAAGCAGCAGGCTATATTTAAAGAAGCTCTACTTTAAAACAACACTTCAACTTACATTGCCAAAGAGAAACTTCTTCACCATGCGCAGAATGAGGTAGGCCCAGAAGATGTGGAGAAGTAACAGGACCACAAGCATGACATTGAAGAAGTAATATCCAAAGAAAGGAGGGTAATGGTCCAGTGGGTAGACCCATGTACAGTGAATAACCCTGAAAGAGATTCAGAAAGTATGGGTGTTAGTGATAAAACAATCAGATTCACTTGACAAGACACTTAGAGTTCATTTTCCATAAATGGATTAAGAATAATCCTTTTTATTTCAATGAAGGTCTCCACTTAAGTTCTTTTTTAGCCAAGGGTAACATTTGCGTGTATGGGAAACTGTCCCTCAGTATCTTACATGCCTGTTGTCATTCATGCAACCTATGAGACAGCCCCACATCATAACCTCATAAGAACTGCAGATGTATCCACAATGCTAATAACAATAATGATGATGGAAGTATTTGTCTTGCGTCTGTCATGCAGAGACTGCAGCTCAAAGCGCTTCAAAGTGAGAGAGAGAAAACAATGTCTTTAGAGGAGACAGATGATGCGAGAAGTGTGAGTAAAGAACTGGATCAGCATACCAGGGCATCAAAGAAAAGCAGCAGGACTACAGTATGAATGGGCTGAAATAATGATTATAAACAGGAATGTGCACATTCCAAAAGATCTTGTCAAGGGTGTGAGATCAAAACAAAGTGCAAAACATTCATCAAAGTCATATTCTAGAGTAATCAGCTGAAAATGCTACTCTTTGCAGACCACTCTTCCTGTGCCCCTACAGCAGTCTGGCATCACTTATGCCACAGGTGGTGTTAGTCTAATCAGACATGCCATCACCTGACCTGAAACTGAAATTTAGATTGAGGAGTCAGCAAAGCCAAAAGAAGTTGTGCTTGTTGCAAGTATGGTATTTGGTTGGGGGCATGTCCAAAAACAAAGGCACGAAATCTGATGTATTTTCCAGAAAAGTTCAAACAAGTTGCTTCGATAATACTAATCCAAGAACGATTTTTCCATGGACTTTTGAAGTCTTTGTATTTACAAAGCAAACAGCACGGAGTATGGCTGTAGGATTAAGTGTAAAAGTATGCATCAGTGTGCTTATTCAACTGTGGAATAGGTGCAGTGAGCCACTTCAAAAATCTCTACACATTGTTCAAGGAGAATGCTGAAAAATGCACAAAGCAAACTGTCCACATAGTTAAGGCCAAGCCCCTAACATGTTAGAAAGCTGTAGCCTTAAAAGTGAAGGTGAAAACATTAACAGACATTTTTTATGTTGCAACACCACAGGAATAGGATAAAGTATAGTGACAATGAAATATCCACACAGCTGAGGAATCCAGATTTAACCAAGTCTTAATAAACATATGACAGTAAGATGGACTTACCAGAATGGGAAGATTATGAGCCTGGTTACCATGAACACTATGGCAAACACGACAAAAATTGAGTTGCAAGTTTTCTCCCATTTGGCGTAATTGAATAACTTGGCAGACTGCAAAATTAAAAAAAAAAAAAAACATAACAAAAAAAAACATATTAAAATTTTCAGAATTTACAACACAAGCAAATTACATCATTCATTCCCCTTCCAACATCTGGTCTTGAAATGCAAGTGTAAAAATGAAAGAAACAAAGCACTGACTGCCAATTTGTGTGCATATGCAGTCCATAACTCAAAATCACTGGACTGACCCATACCAATTATGCCATACCTCAAGGAGAACATCAGAGGCATCATGAACGAGCATGACCAGGGTTCCAACACGGATATAGTTTGCACACCAGGAGAAGCTCAGCAGGATTAAGGTGGCCAAATGGTGAATAATTTGTTCCTTAAAGTCCTGTGAAATGTAGGAAATATATTTTATGTAACTCTGTCACTCAGCCAATCGTTGAATGGAATAAAGCGAGCAAAAGGCCAGTGCCAGAGCACTCTGTACAATACTTGCCTTTCTCTTGACATCACAAGTGATGCTGAGAAGAAGAGACCAGTAGAAGCTCATCTCCAGGATGTAGTACCAATACTGAGATTCAAGCATTGACTAAAGAAACAAGAAACATTCCCATTTCACAACATTATACATATGCTGTATAGGCTGACTTACACTTACACTCAAAAATCTGACATCATACAACGTGATAAGGTAAGATGAAATGACACGAGTATCCTGATACAGAGTTATTGTAGATCATCTCAATGATCTACTCATTGGAATGAGTTTCTCAAACCAATCACTGGTATTAAACTGACATTTAGTGAGAAGGGGAAAATGTACTTCTACCCAGACACATTCCTTCATTACTGTGAAAGGACTTGCTTCTAAATATGGAATTAATCAGTGTTTCATTTGGATCAGCAAAGGAATTATTTTGACATTTTATGTATTGCTGATGTTATAAATCTGAACACTGCATGAAAGGTGCAGCCCTTGGTGAAAGGCGATTCAATTCATATGTGCATGTTACAATAAAAATGAGTCTAAACATAGAGGAATATTTTACTTTTAGATGAACACATAAGGTATTTTGGTTAATGCCTGACTTGAGAATAAACAGGATTCAAACCCACCTGCTTTGGGTAGCCCACCCACATTTGCCTTGTGTCATAAAACCATTCTTTCTGCAGGAGAGAACACACTTGTTAAAAATTAGTTGTTTTGTATTTAGGAATACAGTGACGATAAAATCCTTTAAAATGTACATTCATATACTGTGCACATCTGTTTACAGATCTGTTTACAGATGTGCACAGTATATGAAAAAAAACATCTGTACATTCTCTGAACTTATTTTTCATGTATTTTGAAAACCTACATATTTGAACAAAACAACAAACAATTTTCTTCCATGAAGAGGGAACATAAAGATTTAAGTCTTCTTAGTTCATCGAAGAGGAGGTGTCCATCACTACCCGCAGAGCCAATTCTGTATTTACACAAGAATGGCTAACTCAGACTCAAGCAAGTCAAGATAGAGTATCGAATCAATATTGTGTAGTTTTGTTCAGACTTTTCACAACATGTGCAACAATAAGTTTAAAAGCATGCAAGTCAAGACGTTCAGCCAAGCACATAACCACCTAGATTCAACTGCATCGAGGGCTGACACTTCAGATCATTATCTCACAGTATGTCCTTTCAAACACAGAACTCCATTTCCTTAAGCAACAACTGCTTTGAAAGAGCATAGCAGATAGCAAACAGAGCTTTACCAAACACTGACTCAGCTGAGCTATTTTTCTGGACCTCATCCATATATTTTGCCTATCTAAAGTCTATTCCCACAGTGATTGGTTCTTACAGTCCACAACTCAAATGCCACTCCTTTGGGGGCAGCACAACAGAGGAGTGCATATCAGTTTCATTCTTCCCAGTCAAAACTGCTGTGAATACACAGCCTCTCCTGTCCATGCAGATAGTGGCTGTGCACCCAGGAGACAGTGAATATGGCCTGCCTGGAGAACAACACTGCAACAACAAAGCAAACTGTAATTATGTGGATATTCTCAAGGTTTTCTTTTTTTTTTCTAAACGAACCACCAGCTGCACTGTGGCCCTTTATGGCTGTTAGTTGTGTGGCTTTTCAATTCAGTTTCCATGTATTCTTTTTTTCCCCCTACCCATTCTCTTAGGAGATCCACTTAGGCCCCATAGCTGAAAATGGCATTGTGTAAGAGTAATTTTTTATCATTACAGACTGCGACCTACACTTCAAGAGTTAGAGATACTCACATCATAAAGAGCCACTAGTCCCCCGATGGTTGCAAAGAAATAGAAGGCTAATCTCCAGCTACGAAAGAGACAATAGGCAAGATCACTGTAGCAAACACACCATATAAATGGGTCACATTTTACTAAAAGGCAAAAACTTTAATCTGAATATGAAATCTGATCCAAGAAATCTGAGTCATATCTCTCTCATTTCATATTTAATACCTGGCCTCTCTGAACTTCTTCAGGACTCCAGGTCGGTCCCGGTTGCGTCTCCTCCGGAACCAGCGTTCCACCTGTCTAGCAGTCAAACTACATTTCTTGGACAGTCCGTCAATATCTGCCTGAGAGAGAGACAGAAAGGTCAGGTCAGAGGCGAAGTTTTCTACATACATTTGTACAACCCAATGCTCATCAAATTCTTTTTATTTCATGCGTCCAGCGCACAACTTCCCCTTGACACAAGTCATAACTAATTTGTAATAATACACACACACACACACACACACACACAAAGATGCAAGACTTGCTCACCACACATTCTCAAACACAACTTCTAACAAAACACACACCCTCATCAACATGACCTTTGTGAATTTTCATGACACTCGAGTTGGTTTAGGTTGGGGAGAGATTTAACTGTGTTGTCTTGTGGTGAGAATCCTCCATAATCCCATCAAAGGGATTCTATGGCTAAGACGTCTATATTCCCAGCAGGGGGTAAACATGTCTCCTTTTTTAATGCGTGCACTTAACCTCGGGGATCATGACCTGGTTCTCAGACACATGTGGACTAACTGATCATGAGTCACAATGACCACAGAGGAGGTAACAAAGGCTGTTATGACGCCAAAGGCAGAAACAGATCAAAACCCTGGCAAGATTGCATCATGACTCAGCTACAGCTACTCAGAGTCACATAAAGGAGGTCAGGCTATAGTTTGATGCAAGAAACAGAGGTTACACTGTAAAAAAAAAAAAAAAAAACAAGTCATGCTTACTTGACTGTAAAAAAACAAATCCAGTTTACTTGAAAAAATTGTGCAAAATGTTGCTTCAAATGAGTTCAGTAAATGTAACTAGTCTCTTTTAAATACGGCTTACTTTGTCACTAAAAATTTGTGAAAACTCGTTGCTTCAATTGACTTAAGTAAACAGCAAGTCTCTTTCAAGTTATGTTCATAATAACTTGACAGAGACTAGTTATGTTTAATTAAGCTGTCTGAGGCAATGAATTTCCACCAATTGTCCAAGTAAGTTTTACTTTACTACTCTTTTTTACAGTGTAGGAGAATCACATAGTAGCCCAAACACAAGTAAAGGAAAATAAGCTGTACCTGCCCAGGGCTTTTGGAGTGTGTGATGAAATATTGTTCAAGCACTGAGTTGTGTGCAACTTTGAGTCTTGTCTGCTCTTTCACTCCCAATAAGCCTGCCCATGGAGTAGCAATGAACCTGCAAGCACAAATGACAACAGGGATAAAAGAAACCCTCTCAGTTTTTGTGTCATTTTCCACACATACTGTGTATGGGTAACTGTGATTTAATAATTATGAACAGATGAAGCATAAGCTATGACAACACAATACTGTTACAACACAAGACAATACTGTTATTAAAGAGGAGCATCAGCACATTTCAATCTACGCATCTTTTGTTAGAGGTCTCGGCTTACTCTTAATAGAACAAAAAATAAAAAATATCATTAATGTCAGGCAGCATAAGGTTAGGTAGCATTGTAGCTTGACAGCTACCTCAAAGCTGCGATTTTTTGGTTTTTCATTATTCTTTCCCTCCACTGGCAGCACTCAAAGACTCCTAACAACATGTCTCTAGGCGCCAGAGTTGTCCTTTTAGTTTAGGCATTTACAAGATAAATATATGAATTATTCCCCTAGAGCCAGCCATATGAAGCTACCATATGAAAATTGTAAGCACACGATCTTCATGCATTGAATGTGTACAGCAGTACTTCTCACTTTATAACTCAGTGTTTGATTTGAATGTAACAATGATGATATTACTATGAACCAGGGAACAGATTGTTCAGTCCCCCCCCCCTCCAAACAATAGACATTACAGGATCATAGAAGTGGCAGGTAGGGGTGGTGGTAGCGTAGTGGTTAAGGAACCTGGCTAGCGTGTAAGTAGCCTGAAAAGTTGTGGGTTCGAATCCCGCCTGCCCTTGAGCAAGGCACTTAACCCTAAGTTGCTCTAGGGGAGACTGGCCCGGAACAATTGATAGTTGATGAGTTGTAAGTCGCTTTGGATAAAAGCGTCTGCTAAATGCATAAATGTAAATGTAAGTGATATAGAAGCATTATGGGCTACATTCTCTATTCATACAGTACTTTTTCGTGGTACAGTGAGGGAGACTAGCCTACAGGCAAAAAACTAAACTCTAGTTCATGGTTCCTTACTACACTCTCCCTCCCCCTCATTGTAACCTTCTCATTTCTTTGTCTTACCTCTCATAGAGATATCTGACCACAAGGAAAACGATGGCAAGAGGCGCTGTGATGTAAAGGTGTGACACTTTGGCATAGACACGCCCCTCTTTGTCTTCCAGGTCACTCCATGTGAGGTTATACGGCAGCCAGAGGCGGTCCCACCAGAACCACTCACTTATAGTCTCAAACATCCTGCTGAGGCTGCAACAAAACACACCCGCACCCACACACACACACATACACATACACAGTTGTCAGCAACACATCAACAGGCAAGTTGCTGTTAAAGAGATTGTCTATTGTCATGCAGAGACGCTAAGATAAGCTCCCAGTGTGAGATTCTGATCGCAGTTTGAAGATTAGGGAGGCTGAACCTCATTGCCTTTTTAACATGTGAAAGAAGTGTTGACTAAGGGAGTAGATAGCACAGGCTCCTGGGGAAAGAAAATTTTGGCTGGAGGAAGAGAGAGAGAGAGACAGAGAGAGACAGAGAGAGAGAAAGAAAGAGAGAGGCCTTTTTTCTACTTTGCAGCAGCCAATTGAACACCTTCATTCTGGGCACATTTGCCCAAAGACATGGGCCTATTGCCTATACCAGAGTAGGTGTGTTTCACGTACTTATTTCCGATGTAAATATTTGCAAAGTGCTCCTCAACCCCTTTTTGCTACAGCTGCTCTCTCATGGTGTCGTGTCACACTGAGCAAACGCCCAGGCAGTCAGTGCTGAAGCCTAGCAACCAATACCACCACGGCTGTCTCATAAATAGTGTGTACACTTGACAACACATTTAACCGCCCCATCGCCCTGCAAAAAAAAAAGTAGGCATTGTGGTTCTGATCTGTAATCTCAGACGATGTAAGAAGCAGCAGGTCTCTCTTTTTTCGAGAGAAGGAACATGGAAAAACACCTCTGCTGAAACAGTCAACAGTAAATAAGGGCATGTGTGGCCTCAGGCAAGATTCGTAGCACAAACACACAAGCCCACACACACCTGCTCACCTGAGCGTTCATTCAATCAGTCATTAAAAACATAGCTAATTGAGAATTCCTATCTCATTCTATTTCCACCGTCTAACCTCACATCCAGACAGAAAGATGTCAGACCAGCTGTCGTAGCATCAAGAACTGATCTGTCATGAGGCTGAGTGTGGGTGGAAATTGGCATGGATCAGAAGCAGCAGGACAAAACAAACAAGTATAACAAAAGGATCATCCAGAACAGTGCCCAGCGACACAGATTGTAGACTAAAGGTATCCTCCGCATATAAAATGCAGGCTCGGTAGTAATGATTTGAAAAAGATAAGCTTCAATAAATGAAATAGTTTGAAACATAAAAGGATAGCTCAAGAAAAACAAGATCATAAAATAAATTGAGATAACAAACCAACAGCAATGGAGACATTCCAACACATTTCTCAATAAACGTGAGAAACACAAGGGTGAGAAAGTTACAGACATGCCCTTTTACCAAAACTTCAGCATGGGCTGAACCACCACAAATATTTCAACATAACTGAAGTTTAACTGAGAGTACTATAGAGAATTTGAGACACAATGCTGTAAGTTAGAATGTTTTCATCTGATATGTACCACTAATACCCACTGGTTTGGGCACTCAGGGTTATTAGGTATTCTAAGACGTGCCACAGTGTCGTTTCTGCCCAGAATTTAGTTTCCATGAGTACTTGGCAAAGAAATACAAACATTCTTCAGAGAAAGAGAGAGCTGGAGATTAAGTCTAGCGTGGTGAACAATGACATGACACTGGAGAAGAAACTGCAGCCGGTTGGTGAATTATTATTTTAAGATCAGCACACATTAAAACGTTCTCAGAATTCTTGCAGGAAGTCAGTGAGAATAAAGGGTAGAAAAAAACTTCTTTAAGGTAAGAATTACCTTCACACAAGTGAAAGTCCATCACCTGTGACACTTCCCCTGACTTAATACACCAAAAGCAGACCACACAGAGTGAATAATAACCTTGAGTCAGTTAATGTCTTCACTCTGAAAGACATTTAAGTGCAGGAGCTGTGTTATTACCTCACCAGATACCTTACAGGTACTTGTCTTTTCTCAAACAAACTCAGTCTAGTAACAGTGCTCTCTCCTTTTTGTACCAAAACACAAGTAAAAAGTCTCAATAAAGACAAAGTTATCAAAAGACAAAAATAGACATTTGGAAGAGGAGACACACAAACACACACACACCCACACACACACACACAAGGTCGAACAGAGAATGCAAGACGACCAACGTACCTTTCTACCTCCACGTTTTCAGCAAAGAGGGAGAGGGAGAGGGAGAGAGAGAGGGAAGAGGAGGGACAGAGGGAACACAGGTAAAAGGGCCGCCCCCCCTGGCTGCTCTTTGCTGCAGCTCACGGTGGGAAAGTGCAGAGTGTCTGATAGCAGGGCTCTCACACAGGAACACTCTTTGTTTGGAATTCTTTAGGGTCACACCCAGCTTAGTTACTCACCTGCTCGAGTGGATGAATGACGAGGTCTGCACTGAGACAGCGGCCATATACTAAGGCTTTAGCAAAAAAAAAAATACAGACCTCAGGGATCAACCTCATCCATATCCTATTTGCATGATACAACTGATAGAGAAACCAGGCCATGTCAGTGACATGCAGCAGATAACACAGATCTCTCTTTTTATTATTTGTGACAGATGATCAAACCTCACTGCGTGAAGGCATGTAGAAAACCACTAATGGGGAACAAGATGGCTCTGACATGTTAGTTGTCTGTGGTTGGAACGAGTGTCAAGGGTGGAGTGTCGTCACGGGCTGACTAGCTCTCTGTGTCATGTTTAATCTATCATGTTGTTTTAACAGCCACGTCTGTGTGTGCTTAGGAGGTGGAGACAGCAGCTCGGCACCCAATTAGAGCAGAGGGGTTAGACCTTCCCAGACCATAGTCCAGCTCCACCTGGTGAGAGAGATCTGGGCCTTGTGTGTGAGGACCTCTGTAATGGCCTTGAAGAAAACAACCCAATTCCAGTTTAGCTCTATAAAAACAAAAGTGTATAGGCAGGCAAGGCACATCATAATTAACACAGCAACAAACTTCCGTAACAAAGTTGCTGTCACCTACCCTGAACAAATAATATTAAAATATGTTACAGCGGCTGTAAAGTGATAATCATAAAGTCAGTCTAACTGGGTGAAGGGAGCTCTGACCAATTATCATTTTAGCTTATCCTGTGTTTACCCAAAGATTGTATGTAATAGGTCACAACGTAGTAAGAACACATCATTGTAACAGAGCAAACATCGGCCGTTAGCCAACATGTTTGTTAGTGGATTCAGAGATCACTCAGAGCTTTAGTCAGTCTAAAAGCTAATTAATAACATAGACTTTCCCTACTGTGTTGCTACTTGTAATTAATCTGTATTGATTACTATTAAAACACTGTTTTAAATATTATGAATGCTACTGGCAGACAAAAGAATCAATAAACTCACTAAATAATTCTGTACGTTTTTACATCTGCCTCCATATTACAGCATTTTATTCTTTACTACTGTTCCCATTACCAAACATGGCTAGGACACCACAGATAATAAAATGTTCACCATAATTATCTATGAAGTTATTTCATGTATGTCCAGACAGAAAAACAAGAAAGTGTATTACTCTCATGATTTATTTTACTCACATGTGATTCTTTTTTACTGAAATGGTTGGGCACAGATGGTTATATCAGTTGCAGTGCATGCATGATGAACAACACTTTATGTACGGAAAAAACTCACACTGCCCAGTACCTGTTTCTGAAAACACATTCAGACATGTTGCTCATGACAAATGGGTGAGGAGAGGAAGCTGTCTTACCCTGCTGGATTAGAAAGGGCACGCTATATTTCCTCCTTAGACAAACTAGAATGCCATGCCATGGCCTTCCAATAGATCCACCAATGGACATGAAACACGAAGGAGAGAATACCTCTTTAAACTGTGTTTAAAGGAGTTCCAGTGTGAATCAATCACTAGTCCTACAGTTTGACATTGTCGAGAGCTGTCGGTAGGTATGACGAAGACAGAATTTGGTGCAACATAAACCGAACTTGCTAAACCACAGCTAACACTACCTGATGGGGGCACAGTAAACTTTGTTTCAGTTTTGTTTTCCTGTGCCCCCACGAGTTAGCTTTAGCTGCCGTTTCGCTATTTGGTCTAAGCTGTACCAAATTATCTCATTCTAATACCTACCGACAGCACTCAGCAATACCAAACAGAAGGACTATTGATTGATTCACATTGGATTTCTCTTTTAAGACCAGGTAAACGTTTTCCTTGTGCTGTGTCACACCATTGTGTGTTGCATCACTATTAATAAGTAAATGCTTTCTTGGATCCTTGTGTCCATTTAAAAGAAAAGCAAACAGATTTTGTAAAATATTTAAGTTGCATTTGCAAGTAGCCTACTTCATATGAATACATTACTGTTTTTTTTTTTACTGCATTCTGGCACAACATTTATCCAAAGGGATGACAGTCCATTAGAGGCACTGCAATGCAACTGAAACACTTTTTTCAGAATATAAAATAAGCTGTGGAGTACTAACCAATGCATTACATTTCAACTTATTTGGATTAAAAATTACAGGAATGTATAAAACACTAGTCGAGGGCCTATTTCATAGCTCCAGAGAAGGGCAAAAACTATTGAACCAAACCACTTTTTACTTCAATTAGTGTCAAGAGTTTTATGAGCGAGGCTGGATTATACGGAAACAGGTTCTTTTTCTGTAGCCTTGAAACAACTGTCCTAAGCTCCATCAGGCAGAGCACTGCTCTTCGAGCTAGAGATGTCTGTGTGCACTTGACAAAAGCTACTGGCTGCTCCCTCGCTTCCAGGCTCTGTTTGCAGTTTGGCAGGGAGACGCACAGTCTGCTTGCCTCTGAGCTGTGAGACCCTGCTGCAGTTCTCTGGCCTGTGTCAGATGAGCCAGCGCACACATCCATCTCCTCTTCCTCCCCGGAGTCCTCCGAGCTCCCATAATCCACCAGACGTGGGCACACAGATGGGCCTGAACAGACTTCCCTTGGACTGTCACTTGAATGAGATCCTCTCTCTTCACCATAAGTAAGATTGGTATGCATTGGTGAAGGTTGGCTATTGCTCTTTTTCCATCCTGGATCATGCCTTTCGAAGTCCTGTGCCTCAATGAGTTGACAGGTGCGACAGAAGCCCTCCCAGTCATCTTTTAAGAGCTTCAAATAGCGGACAATGTACTCAAGGAAACAGGTTTCTGAAGAGATCAGGAAGTCGAGCAGTACGGAGTGGTCAAACACAAGACCTCTGAGGAGTAAGACGAAATGACAGTGGGGGTTCAACCCCACCTCACAAGCGCTGGCTTCATAGGGAGCACACAAGCTGTGGAAGGGCCACAACAAGCCAGTCATAAACAACACTCCATGAACTATGCAGCCTCAAGACATTAAATACATTTTATTATCTATGGAGAATTCTATGACGCAATTCCATGCAAGTGGATTTTGTGTATTCATAGCGACAATAAAATACAATGTATTTCTATGTTATAAATGATTATATGATATTTGACGGTTTGCTGCATTCAGGTATAGAGGCTGAATATACAAGAAAAATATACATAATATTTATGTTATATTTATATGATATATTATATTTATATCTAAATAATAATATGCTTCCTCATGTTCTGTCAAATCTACAACACTGGAATCACAGAATCAACTCGTTGAGGCACCATGTCATTGGACAGCATGGCCTCATCTTACCTTTTCTGATGCGTGTGCAGTACAATTAAAGCCCTGGCAGCCTCGATCATGTCATCATCTTGGTCACCAAACACCGCTGACACATATACACAAGGATGAGAGCTCTGTCGGAGTTGCACACAATGCTGGCACAGGAACTGAAGCAACTTGTTTAAATGTGTCAGTGTGTGAATGGTCTGGCTGCCACCTAAGAAATGAAACTAGCAGTGAGCAGAGAAGGAAAACACTGCCACCTGCTGTTTTCAGTTGGCACAACCACACTACACATTTCATAAATGGACAGTGTACTGCTGATCACTACCATGAGTAACCAAATCTTTAATCAAAGGTTGCTTACTCTTAGGATGAGCTGACTGGGTTTGGAATTCCAGAGATTTCAGTAGAACCAGGCTCACTGCTCTCAACATCACATCATCAGCTCTGTCCTCAGAACATGATTCAGTTGTTCCGCCAAAGAAACTGGGGCTGGTTCTCACAGGCACATGCATTAACCAGCCATCATTAACTGCCTGCAGGATAGACTCTGTGAGGGTACCCATATCCTCACCCAAGTAAGCGTCTCGGGGCATCGTGGGGTCTACCGCCCCTGGAAGCCAATCATCACCACTCCTCTGGAGGAGAATTCTCTTCAAGAGCAGAAGGACATGCTTCTTCACAAAGTAGTCTAACTGACTGTCCAGAAGTTTGAGGAGAGCTGGAGTGTGAATGAAGAGCAGCCTCTGGCTCAAGACGCAGGTACCAAGCTGTAATCGAGCAGCGGTAAGGACTTCTAGCAAATCCATAAATGTTGTCAGTGTTGTCCCCCAATCGCCAGGTTTCCTTGTGTCCTCAATTTGAAGAAGAGATGTGTACCAGGATGTGATTCCAGGGTCCATCTTGGTGAGTAATAGCTCAATTTGACCTGAAAAAAGGGCATTAAGCACTAGAATAAGGCATTATCAAACTCAAATCTGTCAATACAAATTTGTGATTGAAAATAAGCTACCTGATTTACACTCAGTCTTTCTCTTAAGGATTTCTTTCATCACAGCCGTGAGGGACCAAATGGCTGCATCCATTTTACAGCAAGAGGTGTTCATCTGGAATGCCTCTTCACACATCTTTTCCATCACTATGCCACATGCATTCTATGGTAAGTGGAAAATATCAATTAGCCTACCACCAATTAAAAGTTTCACATAAAACATAGTGAAATAATAGGCTAAATTTTTCTACAAACTGATACTAAATGCCTTTCAGTATTAGACGTGGGGAGCTTTGATATACTAATGTTATAGTCCAAGAAACAAGATACTCACAGAACTCTGCAGTTCACAAATCAGAAGTGACGATATGGATTTTGATGCCAAATGAGACAGCAGCCTATTCTTGCTGCCAAAAAGGGACAACTAGAAAAGAATGAAAGAATTACAATGTAGAAGAGAACATGTACGCCTGCACAAATTTTGAATAGCATTCAAACACAACTCACAGCACTTAAAATGAAACTGAACTCGTCGTTAAGAACCCGACACAGATTTTGTGTGTACAGTCTGAGGTCCTGTGGTAATTCGTGATCCAAGAGTTTGACAGACATTTTTTCAACAAGCGAGAGACCAAGTAACGCCAAATGAAAATGTAATGTATTTCCATTGGAGTGAGGCTGAACTTCATTCGCTTTTTTATTACTTCCATAATCAGTTTCAGTGGAAGGTGGAGAGAGGCTAGTGACAGAAGGATTGTTGATGCACGCACTGATGACAGACGCCAATTCCCGAACGTCTTTGCTAGGTAGTCTTCCCAGCTGCACACGACCGTATGCATCTTGCAAAACCAGAGCTATATAATCCATGGAAATGCAATAAAACACTAATGTTTACAACATCTGTTGTCTCCATAGGGTGTCTCAGGTCTCAAGAACCCCCAACGACTTCCTCACCACTGACGGCATGCTGTTTTTCATCTTCTTCTCAGGTCTGAAGAAAGTAAAGCAACATATAGAGCTTTACCGCCCCCATCTGGACTGGAGGGTACACAACTAAGTAAACTAGCCTAGCGTTTTACGATGGGGGTATTTTCCAACCCATTTTCTAGGCTATCTAGTGCTGTGTCAGTAGGCTATCTGAAGGCCGGGGTAGGCCTATTACCGAGATAGGCCTATTCGTTTTTCTGACGACTTTACCCCTACTGTAACAGAAGTATTTTAACCTACTTGTTTTCAAATCAGCCTATTACTGTTGTCTCAGTGCATTTAAGGGGAGTTATCTAATAATCACAGCAATGGCATGCCACTGCCTTCGCAACATTAAAAGAATCCCTGGCTAGTTGGCCTTATAAGACTGACATGGGTATAAGCTATATTTAACAGGATTTAAACACACTCAAAATGCTTTATTTTTTACTACAACATTTAGAATATCTCTTCATTTGCAATGTTTGTAAGATGGATCTTGATTAGAATCAACCAGGTGATGCCACCCTTTACAGCATATGTCAGTTTAGGAGTGAAAGACTTTCTAAACTTTTGAAAACATTTTGAGTGTTTTTAAGTCACATTTATGTAGCTGACGCCAATCTGAATCTTACTAGTAGAAGAGCAGTAGGCTAGGCCAGGGGACTCCAACAACTCGGGAGCTACTAGCATCTCCTGCTTAAGAGTGGCGCTCCAAAGGGTCAAAGTAAATACAAATATGTTGCAAATTCACAAGAAAAAACTCGCAGACAGAAACAGACAGGAAAGAATGGTTATTCTCTGGCATTGTAAAGCCAGAGCTGTATAGGTATCACTGTAAAATGCCGAAATAAATCTGCGCATATGTGAGGTAGTGTCTGTGCACCCCAGATCTAGCATCCCCAGGTAATAGTCTGTAAATCTTAAGAACAAGAAAGCAAAAGGGACCCTAGCATCACTGTCTTTCACCTCCACTACGGTCCTTCACATCCATCAGTTTTAAGGACGGATCTCACATAACAACCATGAGCTCTTTTTGTGTAAATCATGTACTATTCTGTCATGTAGCGTTTGGCAGGTCCTCCACTTCTGCTTATTTGACAATGTAAAATTGATAATACCCTGGGCCTACCGTGTACAGTAGCTGTTTGTGAGCCAGTGGCATTCTATTTAGCTTTGTGGGGACACCAAGTGTAGGCTAATAAACTGTTTTGCCTCCTCTGTCCAAAAGGCAAGACGCTGTCCAATGTACTGCGTTTTCAAAATATGTAGAAATTTTAAAGACTCATTATTCAGTCATTATTGGGTTGACTACATGCTCTTCTCTATTATTTCCTATAGAAAACAATTAAATATGCCAACCAACCCCACCTACCCCGTGCTGGGGCAGGCTGGCACAATTGCACAACACGATTTTAATCCTAAGCCTATATAAATTAAACAATGGATCATTTGTTAACATTGCATGTGCCAGATTTTTAACTGAAATCTATCTTTCAGTATATCATGGTTTGGAAGTTTTAATGTATAATATGTCAGAAGTATGAAAAGTGTGCCAATCAGCCCCAGGCTCCGCTTTTCTAGCCTATTGTGAAGAAAAACATTTATATAGTCTCTACCTTGAAATGGAGAATTTCTCCAAAACTTAACACCATCACTCACAGATGGACACCACTCTGTGATACACATTTCATACGACAATTTACAGATTATCTATTTATTTTTAGTCTTTTTTTTTCTTTTGCCAGAATATTTTGGCTTCAACTGTCTTGTTGTCTGCTTCTCATTGATTGTCGCGCGATAATGACGTTTTACAGTACGCACACACCGCCACCAACTGGAAAAGGAGTGTGCTACAAGGGGATTACCAAAATAATTTTGTCGTTGCATTTTTCTTAAGTTTCTGTTGAAATAGGTCTAACTACTATTTAGCTTTCAAGGCGTTATATCTGCATTCACAGCTCCCACCTGTGTGTATGGACCATGGGTAGGAACTTAACATGCACGGTCACTGTGGTGTTGGGATTTATTTGACAAGTTGAAGTCCTCATGAATGCATTCTCATTGGGCGAGGACTGTTTAGTGTTTGAGGAGCCGACCTGCGGGGATGGCTAGCCGACCAAATATATATTCGTAGGTATTATTGTTGTTATGCATGTATAGCAGTTAATGTCAAGTTGTTATATGCTGCATGAGAGCATTATACTTTTAACGTTCTTTGCTACTGAACTTAAAAGAATAGAAGCTTTATCATCTACAGCTAGCTCTCCAGTAAAGTTAGCCCTCACTTCGGTTTTATAGCGTGTAGGCTTGGGACTACTCAGGATAGCTAGCTAATGTTAGGTGAGTTATGTGTTTTGGCATTACTGACTAGTTAGCTCGAGTTCACCAAGAGACTACCTTTGTTGGAAACCTTCTTTAACGTCAGTTTCTACAACAAGCCAAACGTGAAATTAAATCTTATCTAGTGATTTCTTGAAATACTATAACGTCAGTGGTAACTTGTTACAGAAGTGGGAGTGGGAGAGAAGCTAATGTACGCTAGTTAGCTAACTCACCTAGCATTTGAGTGACAAGAGCTGGCTATCCAGCTAGCGGTTCATTGTTCACTGCTAACTGTACCTATAGCGACTGATGTCTGGTTGATCACAGATTAATAGCAGTCTCGATTTATTTTGAGGTTACTGACTATATTTGCGGATTGTCAACACGTCAGGGTGTGATGAGGTTTGACAGAATAAAGCTAATTCGTGTCGACATAGTTAGCCGAATTTGGTCCACTCTCTAGCTCGCGTCAACAAAGATAAGCTAGCCTGTTAGCTATCTAAATAGCTCGAAAGCTAAACGAGTTCGTTTCATGTTTTTGTGTGAAACAGTCATCACAATAAGATACCCTTTGGTGTACTCTAATATAACCTGTAGTTGCAATGAATCGTCCCTGTCAGTTTTTTTTTACTTAATGCTAGTGCATGAGGTACTCTATAGTGCTGCCTTGGCTAACGACACAATGATGTTATTCTTCACAAACGTTTGGCTTTGTTACCATTTGTCTCGTTAACCTGCCTGTAAATGTGACCTGTCATTCAGCAGCGGGCTAGGCCTGACTCTGCTGAGCTGGCTAACCTTGCCGAGGTTCGGTAATGAATCAGAGTTCAATTAAATCCGTTTCTAATAAGAGAGAGTAGGTATTTAATTGTAACTTATTCTTCTCAATGTCTACGCCAAATGAGCTCAGGCATCGACCATCCCCGTGTTCCTACATTTCAAATCAGTCTTATTGCATTTACAGTTTGTAGTCATCGTTTCTCCAGCAGTGGATGACCCGTCCAAACAGCTGATGCGTTACCAGATATGGACACCAGATCAAGGGGCCCAGTCACACATCAGAAACACTGACATAAGGTGAAATCCCGGTGTAAAGCATGACAAGTCCTTTAATTATTTAAATCCTTGTTGGTGACACTGATCAAACATCAGAATCACCAAGCCATTGTTAGCCATTTCATATGGACTGTGGTTTAACAAGACTATTTTTCTCTTCCTTTTCTGTCAAACATTATGTGCAGAGGAAAGGTGTGTGTGAATCTCCAGGTGCGAGATGTAACAGGATGCTGAACCATCACTGCAGAAGGAACCCTGAACTTCAAGAGGAGCTGCAGATCCAGGCTGCAGTGGCAGCAGGGGATGTCTACACCGTCCGCAAGATGCTGGAGCAGGGGTATTCACCCAAAATTCGGGATGCCAATGGCTGGACCCTTCTCCACTTCTCTGCAGCAAAAGGGAAGGAAAGATGTGTTCGGGTCTTTCTGGAGCACGGAGGTGAGGAGGAAGCGCAGATACTTTGCTTAAATGACTCATCAGTGTGGATTGTCATTGACACTTGACATTTATCTCTTAAAATGGTAGACTTTGGTGATCTTCAGCAGGATAGCAATTTTTTTACATGGTTTACTTAAAGGAGAAATCTGGTGTGATTCAATCCATAGCCCTGGTCATTGAGGTCACCAAGTGCTGTCTGTGAAAAATTAATAGAATATAGACCAAATAGCAATCCAGAAGCTAACATTCACTAAATGGGGCATAAGTAAATTAAACTGAAAGTGAGTTTCTGTTTCTGTCTCAGTAAGTTTTAGTTGTCAGTTCACTATTTGGTCTACGTTGCATCGAATTTTCTTTGTTTGCTGCTATGTATTGAATCCATAGGTGGCTATTATAAGACTGGAAGCTCTGCCTTCTCTAAAATGTCACCAAAAATTTAGCAAATAAAGTATTCATAAAACAGGTTAAAACGTGTACAGTCACTTGAACTGTCACTTAACATCAGTATCGTTGGATAAAATGTTCGTTTACATCGTTCAGAAGTGTAATTTCGGGTCCCTAACTTCACGCTAGTTCTGGCAGTGAGATCCCATTGACTCATTTAAGTGAAGTCCACCTCTGGACTATACTATGGACTACGCTCAATGCAAAGCTTGATGCTTATGGGACTGATGCAGGCTGATGCCGCAAAAACGTAATTTGCAGGGAAGCTCAGTTTCACAGTTGGTAAATGGGGCAGTGGGTGGGCACAGAGGCTGGGCCTCTGTATGATGATTAGACGAGCTACCAATAAGGTCGAACCTCTTTGATTGAAAGCGTTCTGTATAAAGCTTTTCCTGTTTGATGCAACTAGGCTACTAGCTTAGCGATGGCAATAGTGGGTAGACTATTCAACAAATTTACTTTCTGAGTTGTTAATATTACTCTGTTGATGAGCAAAAATCCATGTTTTTATTCTCCGTTGCTTGCGTTCATTGAGCCAGTGTGAGTCTGTGTGTGTGTGTGAGAGACTGTGTTTTGGTTTTGTGTAAGAGAGATGAGCTATCTGCCACCCCTACTACCACCACTATCCCGACCCTTTATCCCGAAGGGAGCGCTGGATACCAGGGACAATTGAGCTGCCAAGCTCAGTGAGCTCTGAAGCTGATGATTCCGACCAACAAGCATGAATGAGCTGTGCATGCAATTTGATGATGTACCAAAACTGCAAAACTGTGGGGTCTCACTCAATCACCAGATATTATCCAAGAAACAGTCAGTTGTCCACCCATCCTTTGATAGCTTTATCCCAATTAAAGTTCAGCTTCAGATTTAAAATACTCTTCTGCTATTCTTCTTTTGGGGAATATGGCAACACTGAGTGTTTCTGAGTGTGGGGAGCCTACATTGTCATTCAAATCCAACTGCAATTACAGTCTAAATTTTAATCCGCATACAAATAATACAACTGAATAATTTCAATAAAGCAAGAAATACTCGTTAAAATGGCAACGATTGTGACAACCCATGACTCTGAAAGCAGAATTAAATCATTTAAATGGCAAAATCCATCGCCCAACGCCCAACCGATCTCCGCCACTGATTGAATCACACCGGGTTTCTCCTTTAAATTAAAATCTATAAAATATACAAGTATGCATATAGTGACCAGTGACCATATCATTCTTCTCTGATGTCAGTTGAAAGTGTTTCCTCTGAATTGTCATTAATACCCTTCCTCAAATCAGTAGAAAATCTAGTCTTACTAGACTAGACATTGGTCTTACTGATCATGATAAGGGGGTATGAGCTTTTTCCATTTCCAGAGTAAGACAGTACAGAAGGCTTTGCAAGGTTTTAGTAAAAAACAAGTGGACTCCAATACCCAGAGAGGTAACCATCCATACATCTGGCCGTTCTGATCTCAAGAATCCTTCTCAAATCACATGCTTCAATTTGAGTGTGAATGTTCAGTTGGACCCAGAGATGAACTGAGTAGATCATTAAGGTCAGAGTTTCAATGTCACTGTGACCATCAAAATGCTGTTCTTGTGAATGCCTCATTTCAAGAATGCCTTGATTCATGTGCTCCAAATGTAGGTCAAATGTTAATTTAAAGATTTGAGCGGATATGATTTTGAGAGGCAGAAGTTCAAGGTCAGTATGACCACATACATGTGTGAGGGGTGAGAATCGGGAAATGAGTAAAACCATAAATCAAATACCTCAATGCCTCTTGTCAATGCCGGCATGTTTTTCAGACCGTGGTCAATGGGTCTTTCTAAAAACAAAACTGAAATGGACAAAACGATTGTAAATGTTTATGGGATTTCAAAAAATTGTCGTGGCCACTGTATTAGTATAGACTGCATCACATACTTATGCATTCATATGGAAGACCTACCTGTAGACTACCTTCTCTATAGTCATTGAGGAATTGATAAAGAATTGCATTGATAAGCAGAATAGACAGTGGTATCAATATTGATAAAATCCTATCCATACCCACTCAAAACATGTTTGTTCTATTGTTGTGAATTCAGCATCTTCAATAATACCTTGAAGCTTGTTCTTAAAGTTTGGTACAAACTCTGATGGGAACCACAGATCAAGCTGATGGTTAGATATCTGATCAAATCTGGCTGGTCGAAGGGTATCTGTTGCTCCAGTGGGTGTACTGTGCACAGCTCCACCAACATTAACTGACCTCTGAGGATTTATATACAGAAATGTATAGGTGTATTGCAAAGAAGCACAGTGTAACCATCAGATATACCCATAAGGAGATGCAACCTTAATAAATAACATTTTGCCTCTGAATGACACGCCACCAACAACATTGGAAGGCCGACATGTCATACTAGCCAGGAATGCTTTTAAACTGCTCAGATTTTACACGGTTATCTGTCAAAGTTAGGGTTGACAGATGACATTGCAATTGCAACTTGTCCTTTGAAGTTGGATTGGCCCACTTTTGCCTTTAGATTAACTCATTTGATTTAGGAGGTCAAAGTTCAAGGCTGCCGTGGTCTAGGGTAACAATATATGTCGGAAAAAAAATCACCAAAAAATTCCCACCGCATCTCAGTTATTCTACTTTGCCATGACAGCAAATAGCAAATACCTAGTTACAGTGTGTTACAATCAATCATATCAGCGCATGATTTTTCATGATGAAAATGAATGTAACTTATTTTCATATAACTTCCTACATTCCTACGTTATAAATTATATTGCTATTCCTGAAATATCTGTCCTACCCATTCCAGCCAGTAAGTCCTAGGGCAATTATTGTCTGCAATCTCTTGAACTATAGCACAATTAAATGAATTCAGACGGCATTTAATCAACTTGTATATTACTACTATTATAAAGGTTTTAACCTCGCAAAAAGAAAGTGTTATCTGGTCAGCATCTTGCTAATCTTGAGTTTGTGTTTTATTCAGTAGACAGACAAGTTTACAAATTCCTGAACAACTGCCTACAAACCAGTCCTCAGTCCTCGCTCAGTTATACATGATGTATGCTTTTACTTTATTCACATGGAACAGTAGTTGTTCCTCAGTTAGGTTTGATCCACGTGTATTTACAGAGCCTAAAACAATTTAGACATTTTCTTGGCTTATTGTTATCTATACATCCTGAATGATTGCATGAACTACCATTTTTCTTTCCTCTGCTTTGTACTATGTGCCATGACTCAATGTAGATTTTTATCAGTACACTTGCTAATAACAGGTTGGCACCGAAGACTGCCCCTGGTGTCTTTTGATGGGAAATCGTTGAGTTGTAGGGATAGTTTGTTGAAGCTAGATGGTGCTGTGAATCTGTGTCTCTGTATTGGCATAGTGCTGTCCTAGTGTCCTTTTCCTAAAACCATATCTGCTAACCAGTTATTAGCTATTTTTGTTGGCAATGGGCAACTGCATTGCAACCTGTGAAGTTGCTGTCTCCATTAGCATCTATGGTTTTGGGAAACACGACCCTGGACTGAGGCCTTCAAAGAGATATTTTCACTGCATCTCTTGTTCTTCTTTCTTGGCTTGCATAAATGGTGAATTTGATTTACCATGCCAGAATCGTACTTTCTAAAAAGGAAAGCAAAATGACTACAATACTGGTACATTTTTGGTGTGTTTATCTGAGTAGGTTGGTTAACACAGAATCTAAGAGTCTGTTCACTTTGGAAGGAAAGGACGTGTAACATTGTTAAAAGGATCCCTGGCTGGTAAGACATTTTGGCCTTGTAAGGCTGATGTTGGTATCAGTTATATTTAACAGGATTTCAAAGCACTCAAAATGCTTTCTTTTTCGTTAAAAACTTTTAGAAAATACCTTCATTTGCAGAGCTTGCTAACTGTCATTGCATTTATGTCTCAGTGCTTTCTGGGTAAAAAGTGATATCACCTGGTTGATATTTGGCTTGTTCAACTTGGCTAGCTAACTGTGCAGGACATTTTTCACTGGGATGAAGCCCGTCCTGTTGGCAACATCACCAGACATTACTGTCTCATGACCAATAAAAAAAGCCTCAGTGCCCCCCAGAATGCATTGCTTTAGGCCAGCCAGCCACAGTCAAGCCTACCCATAGATGTTTATGTGCAGCAACAGCTAGATTTCTGCATCTTGATTAGATTCAACCAGGTAATGTCACTTTTTACCATACTAGCAGTTTATGAGTGAAAGGATTTTCTAAATTTTTAATAAAACAAAAACCATTGTCATTGTTTTCAAACAATATTTATGTAGCTGATAACAACGTCAATCTCATAAGACCAACATGTCTTACTAGTCAGGGATCCCTTTTAGGAGGATCTCATGTACTGAATGTTTTCTGAAAATCTCTCTTTCTTTAATTTTCTATTTCTATCTTTCCCACTCACTCTCCCTCCCTTCCTTCCTTCCTTCCTTCCTTCCTTCCTCTCACTTGCTCTCTTTCTCTGTGCTAAACAAAGCAATAATGAGTGTTTCTTGGGTAATTGAAATAGCAGGACTTAACCTATGGCCCCTCTTTCACACCCTGCTCTTCCTGGTTGTTGAAGTGCATTACCAGCATGGCCCATGATGGCCCCTTAATCTCCCATCTGGCTGTCATCTCATCCTCCCTCTCGTTTGTGTGTGTGTGTGTGTGTGTGTGTGTGTGTGTGTGTGTGTGTGTGTGTGTGTGTGTGTGTGTGTGTTTGTCATTCGGTGTCTGCAGCTGATCCAACGGTGAAGGACTTCATTGGGGGCTTTACGGCGCTGCACTATGCGGCTATGCACGGACGCGCTCGCATCGCCCGCCTCATGCTGGAGTCGGAGCACCGCGGCGACATCATCAACGCCAAGAGCAACGACGGCTGGACGCCACTGCACGTGGCGGCGCATTACGGCCGTGACTCTTTCGTACGGCTGCTCCTGGAGTTCCACGCCGAGGTGGACCCGCTGAGTGACAAGGGCACCACGCCGCTGCAGCTGGCCATCATCCGTGAGCGATCCAGCTGCGTGCGCATCCTGCTCGACCACAGCGCCAACATCGACATCCAGAACGGCTTCCTGTTACGCTACGCCGTCATCAAGGGCAACCACTCGTACTGTCGCATGTTTCTGCAGCGAGGGGCCGACACCAACCTAGGGCGCCTGGAGGACGGACAAACGCCGCTGCACCTGTCGGCGCTGCGAGACGATGTGCTCTGCGCTCAGATGCTGTATGCCTACGGCGCCGACACCAACACACGCAACTACGAGGGACAGACGCCTGTGGCCGTGTCGGTCAGCATGTCGGGAATCAGCCGGCCCTGCCTGGACTTTCTGCAGGAAGTTACCAGTAGGTGTCCCCAATCCCTTCCTTTGTCCACCCTTCGTGTGTGTGTGTGTGTGTGTGTGTGTGTGTGTGTGTGTGTGTGTGTGTGTGTGTGTGTGTGTGTGTGTGTGTGTGTGGTGTGTGTGGTGTGTGTGTGTGTGTGTGCGTGCGCGCGCGGCGCGTGCGTGCGTGTGGTTATACTATATATGTGTGTGTGTGGTTATACTATATTTGTGTGAGGTGAGCGTAGGAGTCTTATGCTGTCCAGGTGTGATGGACGGGTTCTTGGCTGCTTTCCAGTTTTTGCCTTGGAAGTATGTGTTTCCTAGGGGCATACTGAAAACCAGTGCTCTCATTACATTGCAACATATTGGTGTTTGTACGGCTCAGATCAGCAGTTCATTACCCTGTATGTAGTATAATGGCAACACCCATCATAAAGCAGACAAGCTTTTGCCTTTTTTAGGAGCCGTTTAAATAAATATCCTGCAGTAATAACACAGCATGAAAGGCTGGTGAGATTGCCGCTTTGGTCAGACATGTGTTGACCTGTAGGATTGTAAGTCGTGTAGAAAGTGGAGGGAAATGTCATGAAGGCCAGTACTCGCTCCCCGAACAATCAGCCATGTGAAAAGAAAAGCCTGTGTGTTACCTGAAGCGCTAATGATTCAGCAAGCACAATACCTGTATTCCAATTGTTCTCCCCTGAACTTTGATATCGAGATATCAAAGCCACAGTCCTCAGACAGGCACACTCTGTGAAGTCAGCCCCCCTCATTCAGCTCCCGACAGGACGGCCACGATCATCTTTCCCCCCTGCTTATTGATCATCCCAAGTACCTCACAGGGCGGCTCAGCAGCTCGACAGCTCCCTGTCTGCGCGTCCACGTGATTGACACGCCTGCCTCTGAGCAGGCCATCCAGGTCTGCTGCTTGGCATGGCCACAGACTTGAATGTAGTTAAGCATTTGAAGTGACACAAGACAGGACCCACAGATGGCCTCAGCTATGCCTTTGTTGTGGGTTTTCCAGCTGGCTTCATTTGTGGGTACAGCCTGTGGCATGGAGCAAGCAGAGAGTGTGTTGCCTTATTAAGCTGATAAAATGTTCATTTTTTGTTTGTTTGTTTGTTTTTATGTTTTATGTTTCAATGCTGTACTCCAGAAAAGCCCTTCCCATGTCAATGTCTGAACTGTTGCAAACAACAGATAAAGGAAGTTCAGTGGCCTCGAAGGCTGTACGAAGCGCCGGGGCAGAGGACTTTCCCTTGCTGTTTGTCTCCGTGTCTGCTTTCCTTAATTGGATATCTGACCTAGGGATGCATTTTGTTCACTGGATTTTGTTCATTTTGTGCTGAAATTGATCCAAGAGCATGGCTCAGAGAAGTTAAGTTGTTGATGTAGCCTAAAATGCACTTCAGTTATGTGTGGTCTCTGCTGTCACTGTGCATAAGGTCCTCATTGAGATGTTTGATTATAATGCTTTTCCTTCTTTCTTTTTCTCTTTCCTTTTTAGGACAACCCAGGACTTTGCAGGACTTGTGCAGAATTAAAATACGACAATGCATAGGTCTTCAAAGCCTGAAGTTCTTGGAGGATTTACCTATTGCTAAGGTCATGAAAGACTACCTAAAACACAAGTTTGACAACGTCTGATGGCAGCCAAAACACCTAATGACATAGCGTTGGAGCGTTTCTTCTGCTTAAGACTATGCAAACTGTTAATCCTTTCTACTCGTCAATTCTGAAAACAGGTGCACAGTTTTTATATGAAAAGAGATGAATGCACATTTCTATTTAGTTATATGGTTACTAAATCAACGAAGTCGAAGAAGTAATGGCTAAACTCAGTTGCTGCGATGGTGTGTATATTTATCTGAAGGATCCTTATTGACCACTGAACCTGATCAGTAACCTAAATGAAGTTTGTACAGGATCGAGCGCAATCAAAAACATTCTCTTCTGTTTTTAAGTATATGCAGTGACTAATTGAGCTAATTTCATGTCATTTCGTCATAATCACCAAAGCATAGTGTAGTTTGTTTAAATCTCAGTCATCCGAATCAAGTGATCACAGAACAGAGGTTCTCCTGCACCCTGTCTCAGGAGGGTATTTGTGCCCGATCTGCAGTGACTTTTGCTCTTACCCCAACACTAGATATTTAGAATAAGGTACTAAGAGCTTTATTGGTGCCACAGAATGGAACAGCTAGAGAGATCATTCTGTCAAACTCTTCACGGCTTTGGCGTTAAAACGAAAACAGGGCGATAGTCTTTAGAAGGGGACTGAGCGTTGGGGTGGCTTGAGGTGGGAGGTGGGTGGGGGGTTGCGGGCGGTGTTTTGGCAGACGAGTTTGGAGTTTTAAAGAAAGAAACATTAAAGCTCAAACAAGAAAAAAAGCCTCTTTTTTTGTCACAAGTCATCACTGCTCGTATGCCTCAGCCGTGGATCAGTGATTCAGGACACTTGTTTGTGAGAGGGGGAGAGCAAGCTCCCACACTTTTCAAGTATGTGCATCTCTCTTCCACAGACAGTTCTGGTGCTTTGTCTTGGTGTCACTTATGAGATGGGGGGGCTGTCACAATGTTTTAAGTGTTGCTACTTTGGCTTTGAGTGCTCATTTCCTATTAGACAAGCGCCAAATCAGTGTTTTGTAGCAAGCAGAAAATCCACAAAATTATTGTTTAATTAAAAAAAAAAAAAAAAGTTGGCATCTCAGCATAGCAAGTGCTTGACGTTGAACGTGGCCAAATGCAATCCCAAACAAACAAATGTTGACAGACAAACAGAACTCTCAGTTGTTTATCCATGTCTATAGTCACAGAATCATTAACAAGGACAATGTAAATAATTGTGTCATATGTACAGCAAATATTTTTCTAGAATTATTTAAACTCAATTTCAAAGGTGTGTTTTGAAAGTCTCATGCTTTTTTTTTTGTCTTGTGTGGCTAAATATAATTGCCCTTACTTTTTATGTGATCGTTTGAAGTCTTTAAATTTAGACATTGGAATTAAGACCATTTTCAAAACGTGTATCGCAGTGCAACATTGACTTGGGGTTGTTTTCCACACACTAAAAAGTATATAGGATATTCTTAATATATGTTTTCAAAAATTCTTGGAAATTATTGTTTGAATTGTCAAACATTTGAACAGTGACTCGATACTTCCTATTAAAGCGATTTTATTAATAGCTTATAATTGCATTTTCCTCCTCTTCATAAGGTAATTGATTTTGTTGAGTATTATAGCTGAGTCTTTGGCATCTTTTGTGGTGTTATGGTTAGTTTATGCTTTGCCCCCTCAGGCAAAACCCTGCCTTGGGAAAAGAGAATCAGTTGCTCATATTTCAATGGTGTTTGTAGACTGCAAAGGTGCACCAAGAGAGAGTATTCTCTCTCTCACTCGAGAATCAAGAATGAAATCTCATTTTGTTATGTTTTCATAATGCTGATCGTAACTCAAACTTAAATGCGGTCGTAATTTCACAGGTCAAACCCTGTCAGCCTTTTTCAGCCTCAGTGTTCGACTCGTCTGTCTGCCTTTGTTTTGTTTTTGTTTTGTTTTTTTAAAGGAAAAAAAAAGTCAGTGGTGACTGGAGTGTGCTGTTGGCATCTCTGGGGCATACTCATCTCACAAGTACTTTAACCACCAGCTGCCTTTGCCATTGTTGTCGCATGAAGCGTAGGATTA
This sequence comes from Tenualosa ilisha, assembly GCA_015244755.2. NCBI lineage: Eukaryota > Metazoa > Chordata > Actinopteri > Clupeiformes > Clupeidae > Tenualosa > Tenualosa ilisha. The sequence continues at coordinate 2,342,790 of PYXC01000089.1, read as the reverse complement.
CAGTGAGACACAGACTTGCAGAATGTCACAAGGAAGGAGTGTTAATTTGTCTTATAGCATTTTTATTACACTTATGGCAGTCCTGTGGGTCTATTTAAATACTGCAGCATTTTGTAACATTTTTGTATGAGACTTTGTGTGTGTTTGTAGTGTATGTCTATGTGTGTGTTTGCGTGCGTGCGTGTGCATTGTGTAGATGTGTTTGGAAGTGTTTGCATTTATTTCGTGTGCAAGAGGTGTCACGGGGCATGTGTGTTGCTGTCGTAATGTTTGGCACTGCAGAGTTTGGGGGACCTAAAAAGGCTCATTTGTTGTCAGGGAATCTAACTTACGGGAGCTAAGTCGGAAAAAGTCTATGAAATGATCCCACGTCTTCCATGCCTTCAACTACTGAATGTACATAATATGCTGTTTGCGGAAATGTTAATGTAAAAAAAAAATGTGTGAATAAAAAAAAAACCTGGTATAATCCTTATGTTCTTCAGTCATTTGTGAACAAACTACAAACATTCAAGTCCACAACAATGTCATGAGTTTCTAAATCAAATGTTATTAGATGTTCTAGATGTGTTTATTTTTAGATTTTTTTTTTGTTTTTTGAAAGCCTACAATTTAATATTCTACCCTGACCCTGACCCAAATTGGACAAAGAGGAGATCAGATTCCCAAGTGCTTCCCATTGTGAAACCCAACAGTGGTCCTCCAGCGGTGTGGTGCGATGCGGGGCGTATGTGTGCCAGCGTGGTGGTGTGGTGATAAGAGTGCTTTATGAATGGACTTAGTGTTTGTTTCCACTGCCTTGCACTCTCACTTCCTCTCCTCTGTATGCGCATGCAATAAATCTCTGGCTCTGATAGCGACGGTGGTGAAGCCTGCTTCAGGTGCAGTCCCCCCCCCCACTCCCCCAAAGCTGCTGAATCTCTGCCAGACTCCTCAGATGGAGAGCTATACTACACCCTGGGCAGCAGGAGAGACCCATTGTAACAGCTCTGTCTGTACAATTGGCACTACATGAGGGAAAAGGGGGAAAAAAACACAACTCTATTCTTCACATGTAGGGGATGGGATGCCTAAAATTACACAAGCTTGGCAGTTTGTCAATATGTTTCATGATACACGTATCACTTTGAGTGGGGTTGGGGAGGGTTCTTCCTTTCTCTCCATCTTTTTAGACCTTCCCTCCCTCGTTTTCAGGAATGTTGACTTGCATTGAAAGACTTTTTTTTTGTTTTGTTTTTTTTTTTTTGCTTTTTGCTTTTGTCTCCCTACCAGGATGAATGCCAAAATGTGTACCTGTGTGACCCTAGAACACTAGTGATATACAGTATTTGTGTATTACCTTCCAAAAACACATGGAGCTATCACTGATCGAATCACAGGTAACATTACATGATAAAGACAATGGGTTTGCTCTGTAGACATGTAACCTGGCAGACGGCAGGAACAATGTGCCCACTGTTGGGAGCGAGCTTACATGGGCCGGGGGAAACCTTGTGCTGCTCTCGTCTCTAAAAAACACGAAGCACGGCAGCGCTGGCTTTCAGGCGAGGAAGCCCTACACTGTTTTGATGGTGGATTGTCCAAGGACGTTGGAAAAGCCTCTGTAATAGCTTTATGGAAGATGACCGGGGGAAACATGCAAAAGACATTCTGTTTTCCATTCCATGGATTTTGTGATGTCATGGTTTGTTTCTTTATCTTTGTGACATTCCACTTATCTTAAATGCTGTTTTTCAGTGTTGTGTACACATTAGATTCAGTTGTGTGGTCAGAGTTTTGTTTTTGTTTTTTTTTTTCTACTCAAATCTTTCCTTAAAGACTACGACACAATATTTAAGGGACGTGCAAAGAAATACATGTGGACAAATGGCAAACATATTTTTATTTGAACTAACTGTTCAGTAATTCAGATTTTCCCTCACAGGTTTTTTGCAGAGAGGTACTCATCCATTTTGAAAATTGAAAATTCAAGATGGTGTATGGTCATATGAAGGAGACAAAGTACACCTTTGCACACTTGGATCCAAAATTTCGGACACGACTCAAAAGCTAATGAAATGTACAAGCAAAACTTTCACAGCATGATGTTAACAACTATATCACACAAGGTGAGTGCTAGTAAGTTTGTCTCAGACAGCTGTACTGTTGATGATGTCTGCTGATAATGTTTTTGCATGCGTTTTTTTAGGGTTACTTCCCCAAATTTAGATCAAAACTCCTTTATGTCTTTTTAAAATTCGAAAATTGGGAAAAAAAATGTTACACTTGTTTGACTTTTTTTCTGTCAGCATGAGTAACATGAGTGGAGAAGCACAGGCATGGTCTGGTCACACGTAGCCGTGCCATTACATTCCACACCGTTTCTGTGTCCTCAGGCCCATGGCTAGAGCGCAGAGCCCGTTTTCATTATGTTGCCCGACTGTGACTTGTGTTCATATTGATGTGATTGTCTAGTGTTTTAATATGCCCTCATCTGTGATGCATTGTTGCTTAATGAACAGACACACGAAGGTTCCAAGAAAAGCAGCAACATTCCAGGGGCCACTCTGGACCACTTCCACATCCATATCTCAAGAGAGTCTTTATTTCTCCCCCCTCCTTCTCCCAAAATTTATGAGACAAGTGTGTATCCCAGGCCGCCGTGTGACGCACTGCTCCCGCCGCTCCCAGTGCACAATGGGGCCTCTTTTTGGACTTTAAGGGGCCCTGCGGTACCATGGCCCAGCTGTTCTGTTACCATTTTTTATCAGCTCCTAATTTTTGTGCTGAAAGCCGCGCACCTCTGTGCAGATGCACGGTGTGCTCATGCAGAACAGAGCGAAAGGCCAGGGCCAAGGAATGCCCTCCTGCTGGGGGCTCGGGGAATAAAAGCCCCGCGACCGCCGGCTCAGTCTCTCCTCTTCTCTCCTCTCCTCTTCTCCTCTCGCACACTGTATGGCTTTGTGTGCTGCTGCGGCCGTCTCTGCAACCGTGCTGTAATGCACAGCCCTAATAGCCAGCCGCTACAGGTGCATGGGGACTTGGGGGTTGGGGGCCTCTCAGGCCCTAGAATCCCTTTGCTGATAGGAGGGAAAGTGTACTCTACAAGGGTGTCTATGGCCAGACAGATACATGTTCATCTTTCAGCAGAGCTTGTAAGACATTAAGGAAAAGCAAGAGCAGAAGGATCAGGCAGAAGAAAAGCATTATGAAGTACTGGACTATACCTGTAAGGAACCAGTCAGATTTTCCTCAAAATCTTATTTCTTACTTAAGTGCAACTAGAGTCCAATACAGAATTTTTTGCTGAGGATCAGAGTAGTCTCGATACAAAAAAAAAAATTGTTAAAAAGATAGTGAACTGAATAGCATTTTTGGCCCACGGGGGAGGTCTGTTTGATGTTTGGGGGAAAAGTCTTTTCCCTCCATTAATTGATGTTGTTATAGACAAGTAATGGTGGGGGTATGATGCCTGTGAGGACAGTTTGGAAAGATCAAATATATGCTGGCTTTCAATATTCCACATGTCTGGCACATGGCACTTTGATGGTTTTGCATAAGGATTGCATAGAGATAAGTGCATTTGCCACGGATTCCTCATGGAAACTTCTGACTCGTCATTCTATTTAGGCTCCATGCAAAGTCCTGTACTTCTGACAATGAAATTTTCATCCTTATATATATATTTTTTTAAACATCAAGTTTATTTTATGACCGAGTAGGACATTCAGTTTGATCTAAAAAGGAATTCTGCCCAATTTTCTCTAATCCTTTGAAAATTTTGCATCATGTGTTTGTTTCTTCAAACTGCAATTTTGAAAGAATTGGAAATGCTATCTTTATAATTTCTAATAGCCTTGTTTAACATATGGCAGCACAAACCCCCCAACCAAGAGCTTGGTTTTTTGATGGGCAACTCTGGTCTTGTGGTTTGATCTAAAAACCAGCCAGTCTACTTTGTTGCACAAAACAATATTTACTTGTTAGAGGAAGTACACAAAAGTACAACAAGGCCAGGGAGCGTAATGGTATATGTTAGTACTTGCCCAGAATGCCCTTTCTCTAAAACAGCCCTGTTCATCAAGGAGACTGTACACTGCCTTACAACAATGCCTCATGCATATGTTTTAAATCAAAGGCTTCCAAGCACACACACTCTCATCCTTCTTGTTTACCTTCTTTACATCGAGACCACTCTCCTCTAAAACCTGATCACATGATTTCCTTTTGACAAGAAAGCCAGCGCCTTGTTTGCTTTTCACTTGGATTTCCCAGCAAACCCACCGCCCACCAACCCCCACCCGCCATCATTCACTTTCACTGCTGATGTCTGTTAGTGGTCCTTACATTCCTGTACTAAGCAGTGCCCAGTCTGATTCTTATTTATTTATTTTTACTTTAACCCCCCCCCTCCCAAAAAAAGCAACTGACACACAGATAGGGCTGTGTGTTTGTGTTTCCCATAGAAGCTGACAAACTATCGAGTGACATTATAATTTGATCAGCGTTAATAAAAGCTCGACACAGCTCTCGTAGCCTGACAGGACTGAAAAACATGCTCTCCAGGGATGGGGGTATAGGCCAGGCAGTGTGTGTGCCAAAGAGCACTGGACCTGGCTTGGGTGAGAGCAGCGCTGGATGGGTTTCAGCAGAGGCCTGAGACCTCTGCTGCCAGACAGACCACACTAGGAGCAATTATACAGCACACTCACTCATGCAAGCAAAATAGTTCTACCTGAACAGTGGAGGAGAACCGACATGCCATACTAGATGGTCCGCTCGCCGCCTGAGATCCGTGGTGTAGGTTTTCCACAGAAAAAAGAGAGTATTGATTTGGGGGAGGCATCGAAAACAGCCCCAAATGAATGTCTCTGGGACCTTCCAAAAGTCCAACATTACAGCACTAAAACAGGGTGATCTCATGTACTGTTACTGTTTCCATGGTAATACAGGGAAAGTATTGTATTTCCTGGCAAGTAAAAAAAAAAAAAAAAACTTTCAAGGGCATGTATCTCTGAAAAACCCTAAAAACGAAAAGGATTGAAATGGCTTGCCTGGACAATAACCAGAAGGATGTTAAATGTAGAGCAGCTTGTTTAAGATAAGCCTGGTGTAGACACTGCCAAGCAAACCTGAAGTATACAAAAACAGTCCTGTGGAGTACAGATTCCCACACAGCGGCCAATATAACACGGCCAGTAAGCAAACAAATGGCTAACAAACCAGGATTTTCATTAGATTTATCTATTCGTTTTTCCATTAGGTTTCCATTAAGTTTGGCAAATAAAAAAGATAAACTGTTTTTTCAACACCCATGGTTAGACATGGAGGCTATGGTGAAAGTGTCCTTTCATTGCTTCTGCCATACCATTGTTTTTATTTAGTTATACGAAGAACGGTCAACATGAGTGTTTTTATGGTATAGGCAGGCTATAGCCTACAGACTACTTTGTAGACTTTGTAGACATCTACTTTGGACACATACACAGGAAAGGAATTTGAAATAGGATTTTGTTCAATTATATGTGGTGTTTCAAATAAAAATGGGTGTTTGAACTATTGCTTGTCGTTCAATTAAATTTGACAGTCTGAAAAAAAGCATTCAAGCCACAGGCCACAAATCCTGTTTAAATTATGCAAACCATTTTTTCAAAGGATTTTGAATAAACTGTAGAAATGACAAACATATCTATCAAAACACATTTCTATCATAATTTTCCCACAAATTTTGTTTCCCACAACATTAAGAGTGGAACATCATTTTTCACAGTAGGGCGAGTCTGAGGAGCTGATGAAAAGAATTAACGTACACAGAGTAAAACCACAGTCACACCACGGGTGACCAGAGAGAAATATGGTTCTCAAAGTGGGTCCATAGTGCATCTACCACAGGCTGACATGGGCACGTCTCAGGCCCCTAGCCTTGTCTTATTAGAGTCAAATTTGGGGAACGAGGGTCTCAAGTTTCATGAGACATCAAGATGATCCCTGACTGTTTATTTTTCTTCTGTTTTTAATGACAAGATTCGTCTGTCACCCACCTATTCATTATCCTCCGGGGTATAATAACTAAAGACAGACTGCAACCGCATCCTGGTCGTGCAGGAGTAATAACATAGACGGTGTTATGCATGGTAAGCACTTTGCAAAACAAAAGATAACATTGATGCCGCTACTAAAAGCACTCACACTCCCCCTTTTGCCCCAGCTTACAATCCAGCCAGGCCAAAAGGGAGATGTAAACACCGTTCAGTCATTCAATCCTCCACATTAGACGGCTGCTTTTGACAAGGAGCCCCTGCATCCGTGGACAATGTGGTCCCGTAGCCATCCTCTCAATGGGACACAGCTCGGTCTCCGCAGTGACACACTATCTCGCAGACTGCGTTTCACTCCAACAGTTGGCCGCTGTAGCAGGAAGCTGAGGAAGTGACCAGTTTTTGAGGCTATCCCTTGCATGCCCATCATACAAATACAGGACACTAAAAGTAAAACAGTCATTTGTTTGTGTAATTCAAGAAGTGATCAGCCACAGTCATGGCATCAGTTTTTTGTTTTTTTTTTTAATTTTGTGTTTTAGTTTTTATTTATGTTTCACTTTTCATGAAAATTGCTTTTGGAAGTCTGTCAGTTTTTTTTCCTGTGCGATATTTGTTTTCATAAAAATTTGTCTCTCTATAACCAGACTGGTAATCACCAGTCTTTCACTAGCGTCACGTCTTGTGCATGATGAGGTCTGGACCCCACGCTGTTTGGAGTGACTGCCTGACTGAAGGATTCCACAAATGACCAGGCCTTAGATATAATCTTTCCAGTTGACAGTTCCTCTGGCAACTTCCTTCACTTCCACCGAGGTCTGAAAGGTCATGCGGTTCTCAAAGTCCCGGCATATAAAATACAGAATGACTAATTAGTCTGCGGTATACACAGTGTAATAATACAGTATGTTTGTGTTGGAAGTGAATGTCAGACTACATACCACTGCCACAGAATGAAAAGGTTGTACACAGATGTTTGGTCTCTTGGTGTCGTGATAATGAGTTTTAATTGTAAGGCAAATATGGAATCATGTACTAGGAATCATGGCCAGACAGACCTTTAGGGACTCCAAGTTTCATGACAAGATCCAGACACTGGAGCTCCCGAGTAAGTAAGTCATTTATCAAAAAAACATATGACACACAAATCTGTTTTTACGCTAATGGATTATCAATTGAACTGTCTGGTTACTTGAAAATTAAAGTATCTTACAAAATCATTGAATTTACACCACTCTGAATGAGTTCAGACATTACAATGAAAGGACAAGCTAAAATCAAGATGGCATCATTCAAAACCCATAATATCCCGCTTGTTGAGCTTTTAATGTTTTTTTTAATGTTTAATGTCATTTATATGCTTTTTTATATGATTTTTTTTCTGGTTGTACATTTCAGAATATTTTTCAAACATGATCTAACTATGATAAATCATTAAGGATGTGTCTTTATTTCAACAGTACAATGTTAAATTAAAATCATGTGTTCTTGTCAAAGCATTCTTCAAAGTGATTTAAAGATCACTTACGTTGTTACAAGATTATACTGCTGTAACCTCAAGGCAAAACTTCTTTCAAAGAGCTGATTGAAAGCAAATGTGATGTTGTTTAGATAGACGAGATAGAACAAGTTGATTCTGACTATCATTTTAATAATCACTATAAATCTTTGAAGAGAAACTTCTTTCCTTGTTCTTTGAAGGCACCCTCTCAGTTAAGATTAAAAGATTTGTATGGATCATCTATAATCTTGCAATGGTAAATATTATTTTAAGCCAAAGATAAATAAAAGTGTTTTGATCATGACTGCATGAATGTGTACACATATGGAACACATGCACAGCCAGAATATTAAGATTCATTTTAAAATAATATGATGCAAAATATATAACTTGTTTACCTAACCCATAACACAGCTTATGTACTTGGTGTGCATGTTCTTTCCAGGTTATTTAAAAATAAATAATAAAATCAGGATGGTGAGGGAACGTTTTACACGACCGTTCACAACTGGGCAATTTCATCAAGTATGAAACCTAATCTTTAGCTGGCGAGAACGGGCGATGACAGATTCTATATCTAAGGTCCCATTGTTCGTCCGTTTTCTCTCAATAAAGCTTGCAAATTGCTCTGATCTGAGACACAAAGTGCGCTCTCACTCTTGAAGCGCCCTGAATAAGCGGCTCGATGGTATCTGAATTGGTGAGAAATAGCGGGGATAGGAATCATTTCCTACATCAAAGGCCGAGACCTGACGGGGCAGCCCTGGGATGAGAGGGTGTCTTGACTGAGAGGAAGATAAAGAGAAAGGGAGGACCTCCAGGGTCCCTGTACCGTCAGATTTCTGTCTCCATGGTTGTTTACACCCAAAACAACCACATGGGGCGAAGACTAGCAAAATACTGCATTGTAGAATCATAAACCATCAATCCTCAACCATTTCAAATGATGAGCTGTGCTAACTGTCTTGTTGGGTGATCTCTGATTGTACAACTCCTCAAAGAGATATAGTAGTAAAGTAGTTCGTAAACGGTAGTAAATAGTATCTGTGTAACCACTAGCATCATCAAAACTTCAAACAAAGCCAGAGAGTTACAAGACAAAACATTCACTTGGTGGTAATCATTGGCCTTCCAGCTTACAATGAAGAACCCCAGTTGTCTGCAACCAGTACAGCATGATTGCCACAGTCACGTGCAGTATGAACCATGAGCAGAGCTACAAGAGGCCATCTGTGATGCTCTTTGTTTTTGTCTATCCTCTAATTAATGAGGTTGCAAAAGACCGCCAACTTCATAGGCGATCTCTCCTTTGACCCTCTTGTATTGGTACTGTGGCTGAATATTAGCATCTGTCGGAGTTTTGTTCTCTCTCTGTCTCTCTCATCCTGTATATTTTGCAACAAGCAGGAGACCTCCTCATTCTCACAGGGGGCTGAAAAGGGTCTTTGTTTCCAGCTCTGAACACCTGGAGGGAGTTATCTCAGACAAACACTCCTGCTCTCCCCTTCTACACGACTGATGGGCCGCCGGCCGTACGTATGCCCACTCAGCCGAGCCAGTCCCACAGATAGAGGACAGTCACAGTGATGGGAAACGGCCTCTCCTATTAGTGATCACATTGTCCTTAAGAGGCTGCAATTGATCTCCCATTGAGACGATACCAGCGGAGGCAGGATGACACACAGCGTCAGCTGGTTGGGTATCACGGTGGTCATCCTGTTTACCATTGTGTGTGACTAAAACCAGACACGTCTCTACATCTCTGCTGACTTGGCTGAACCTTGTTGTTACAAAAAAAATATCCAAGATGTTAGCCACAACATCAGATGCTCCCTCACCACTTTTCTTAAAAACATCTGAACATGTTTGGAGTCAGTGGGGTTTGTTTTTGTTTATCATAATTGTTTTTTTTTTTTTCGGTGAAAGCAAATAACCAAAATGAAACTCATGTGTTGTAAATGCAACTTCAAACATTACAATTAGCTTGGTAATGACCAGAGAAATCCTTCAGCCATGATGTGCTGAGGCGGGGGAGACTTGACCTTCGTTAAAAGGTGTGGAACTCCAATTAACCAAAGCATCCAAGCTTGGAGGATAAGGGCATCTGTCTCCCCTTTCCCACGATGTGGAGGTTAAACTCTAAAGGAGCACCTCAAATGCTGCTACCTTTACTTTTAATCAGTTTTCAAATTAAATTCAATGATTACAATGATAATTACATATTTTTTTACATCAGCTATTATTATTATGTATCTATTGCATTCATTTTCTTTGATATTTTAAGAAGGGTATTTTTAATGAATTAGATATACCCACTAAGCAGATGCGATACAATTTCCACTGAATGGAAATATCACCAGTTTTCCATTCCTTATCCTTGTGTCGCTTGTCCCATGCCGGAAACTGAGTTCCCCTTTAGTTTTTTTTTTCCCTTTTTCCAGCTCCACCTTTCACTTCTCTCCTCTGCTCTCCAAGCCTTCCTGTCATTCCTTTCGCTCAATCACTCTGGCTCTCAGCCTCATTAGGAAGTGTTAGAAAGTTGCTGAAGTGAGAAATGGGCCTGCAAAAGCTCGTTGTCCTAATTAAACTTTGACAAGAAGAGTGACAAGAAGCAATGGAGAGGAAACAATGGCAACAGTGTTTGAGTATGAGCCCAAAGCGGGCAAAGGCTTTGTCCTCCCGAACAAAAGCATTTGTTTGCATGTGTTCAACTCCATTCAACTTCACCAGGCCCAGGTGCAAAAACCAACTTCACGATGAACATCACAACTCATCACACCTTTGCACGGCTGATGACTGGCCAGCAGTCACCCCCAATCCCCCCTCCAGAACTAGATCAAAGCTACTTTGTTACAATGTAAATATTGTGCTGGAGAATTAATTCACACTCATTACTTCCATTGCCTGGCTGTAGGACACTGCCAATAATTTAGGGATACAGTAATCTTTTAAGGCTGTGTGAATGCAGACAAGCTATTTTGGTGCTCCCAGCTTAATTATAGCAGTATCAGGTTGTTTTTCCATGATACTTTAGATATTAATCATCCATTACTGATGAACAACATTATTTTTTAATGCATTTTGCAGATTCCCTACCTAATAGTTGTGGTTTCTGCGTATGTTGCGAATGGTAAGCCATTATAAGCGCAAAAAATTACAGACCTTTTGGTGTGGCGTAAAACAAAAAATGCGTTTTCCAAAAACAAATAAACATTGACAACTAAAACAGTCTTGTCCAGTATAGAGACTACCTCAGAATAAAATAGAAAAAGTACTAAGACTAGATGGAGTTTCACAGGCACAAATGGCCACTGACTATTGATTTAACTTGCGTTATTCGTTACATGTTGTTCCATTATTCTCCATACGCTCACTGCATAGAACTTTTTTATTGAACTCACGTGTTCAATTGAGCTTATTAGGGACTCCAACGGTGAATGCCCATGAATATGTTTACAGGGGCGGAGCTGGGACTCACTTGTCCAGAGAGGGAGGAACTCACAACTTCTTATAAAGCCTGCTGGATGAAACAGTGTCCAGTCAACAACAGCTCCCTGTACACAACTTTCAGTCTTCATCTATCGCAATATGGCACAGAACGGAACTATAGAAAATGGACTGTCTCAAGGGGACGCGTTCCCTTTTCCTCAGCCAATGAAAGTGCCAGAGGTTAAACATACACAGGTAAGCTGTTTCATTTAGCCTCCTATTTCAACTCCGATTAAGTTTACTATCAGAGGAATAACGTTAGTCCGAACTCAAATTCCCAGGCGTTGATGTCAAACTTTATTTTTGCATGTTGTACAGTTTTACAGCTGTTTTTACAAACAGTTTTTGCATTAAAGCTAATTTATGAGGGGGCAAAATAACTGAATCATCTTATCAAGTGGATGTTAAATTGCTGTTCCATGGTTCAAGGCTCGCGTCGATTTGGTCGGCATTTGTAGGGTTCCTTTTTTAAATGCTAGTTTTACAATTGGTCGTTAGAACTGTTTTTTTTTTAATTATTATTCCAACAGATTTTTATCAACAACGAATGGCACAACTCAGTGAAAGGAAAGACATTTCAGACAGTCAATCCGGCAACAGGTGTGAAAATCTGCGACATTGAGGAGGCCGATGAGGTATGTGACTGAATTTATCAGCAGGTGTATGCTGCGGAAAATTCTGTTAGGCCGCCAGCAAGTGCCGTGGGCCCATTGCGTCCTGTCGTCGCTGGCATGTTATTCGTGAGATAAGCCCATTAAAGATCTCATGTTGGTATGTTTACATATCCCATAATGTCAGGCTGATGTGGATAAGGCTGTTGAAGCTGCGAAAGCTGCCTGTCAGAGGGGATCTCCATGGCGCAGCTTGGATGTTTCCAGCCGAGGAAGACTTTTGCACAAATTGGCCGACTTGATGGAGAGAGACCGGGTCCTGCTTGCAGTGAGTTTAATTTTGCTCTGTGCAGTAACCTATCTCTGAAAATGTTTGACCACGTTATCATTAGGACGCCATCCACTTTTAGAGAACATCTTATTAGGCTGTAACAATTTTCTAAGAGAGCATTTTCCTATAGAATAGTTATATCAAACTTTTCTGAAAATTAAATTTCTGTTTTTACTGGCTTGAATCATAGCATGGAATAATTTCATAGTCCTGAACTGCTATCAGCTTCATAAAAATGTTTTTAGAAATTACAGACCCCCACCCCAGCCTTACACACACACACACACACACACTCACTCACACTTATACACACATACAAATGTTAATACCCCTTTTTGACGAGAAGCAGTAAGACTGTCCAGTTCAATAAAAAGACTGAATGATGAAGCCCATGGTACAGCCAAGGGCATTGCAAAAATCTAAAACAGCATTGCTTTGCATGACATCATAAACACCCCCTCTGCCTCTCCTAGTCCACTGGTGACTTTTGGGTTTCTAAGTGCAGTATTACAATCTTTGTAATTAAACCCCTGCTTGCTTTAGTTTTCACTTCATTGAACTGCCAGATTGCATTAGAGAACACATTTGTGAATGAAATTTTACAGATGTGAGTGAAGTAATATTTTGGGATCGCATGTGACTGCTAATTGCAAACATGTTCTATAGTTCTCTGTTGGCGTGTCATTAATTAGAATAAGTCCCTGCACTGTTTTGGGGAAATACAAAACAGATTGACTGTACAAAAACGTAAATGTGATCTCCTTGGTTATATGAGCTGTTCACTGATTATCTCTTAATTTGTAGAGGTTTAAGTGAGTGACTTTGGAGGCTCTGAAATTGCAGAGGAGAAACATTATCAGGCGAAGTAGTAAACAACATCTAACTTATATACAAATTGTACATGAGAGGATCAGATCATTCATTCAAATGTGTCCAAATGTATAGGAGGTTGTAGAGCATTCGTTATCTGTTGCTGACGATGTTATGGCTATTGTTGTGGTTGTGGTAAAGGTTATGATTTAGCTGACACTTTGTCCAAAGCGGCAGTTGTTAACAGATAACAGAATATTTTTTTGGCAAATTAAATATATATATATATATATATATACATATACATATACATACATACATATATATATATATATATATATATATATATATATAGATATATAGATAGATAGATAGATAGGGCGGTCAGTAGAGGAGAGTTTGTTAACTGTGCCGCTTGTTCTCTGGGCATATATTTTTATAATGGGATGTACATAGTGCATGATCTATTACAATTGCAATGGCCAATCTTTCAGTGCATGCCAGCCTTGGCTCACAAAAGACAGAGTCCTGCCAGTGGTTATAGAAGCGTACCCACTAATGCTTGGGTCCTGGTCCATGTCTCCCCATTGTGCTCTGTTTGAGGGCGAAAGAAGAATTTATTTCTTCTTATTATTATTATTTCATTTCTGGATCCACAAATTCCCGCAGCATATTAAACTGTTGGCGTGTACACCGCACATAAAACACTGTTGTGTAGCAACCGCTCTGCGCGTTGCATTACGAAGCATTTATCAAATATTCCCTTCTATGCAACTTGAGGGTAATCCTGGATTTAATATTTATGTCAGTCAAGTCAATTTAGCGTCTTTGATTTTAAATACTTTGTGACTTGTCATACATTTCTAGGGTGTCTTTAGGGTGTTTTATCTCATTCGATGTAAATTTCTTCTCAGACCCTGGAAGCCATGGACACTGGTAAACCTTTCCTGCATGCCTTTTTCATTGACCTGGATGGCAGCATCAAGACCCTGAGATACTACGCAGGCTGGTCAGATAAGATCCATGGCAAATCACTACCCGTAGGTAAGTGTCTGTTCTATTCTACTCTCTCATGGCTCCAGCCAGTATTGTGCAGTTCCGTATTTTGCTCGAGGAGAGACGATAGTGCTGTGCTGTCACTCATGACAGTCATCCATGTGTCACACTTGCACCACTGCTTCCCCCCTGCTCACAATGTAGCCTGAAAGAGATGAGTTAATGGTCGCTAGCTTAAGTCAGGGGGTTAGGGGATTCTTTGCAGCCCTGGGTGGTATCTTGTCTTCCCCTCGAATTCCTCCCTCCAGTCCACTGCAGGCTGTGTCTCTGCCACACCGCAGGGGATCAAATGGACAAAACAGGCTAGGCCCTTTCCTCCCGATTAGATTCCAATAAAGTGTTAAAAGACGAAAGGGCCCAGAACACAAAGGAAAAGGAAGAAGCTCTGATCATAATCACCAAGATGTATCAGCCAGTGCCGGGATGTTGCACTGATAGGATTGGGCACCCAGGACGTGATTTGAGTGCAGCTCACTTAACCCCCGCACCCCACCCCACCCCTCTCCCCTCCAACTGTTTTCCCCTCTTGGTCGGTAGCCTCTGGCTTGCCCAGAACCCAATCCCAAAAAAAAAGGTCCCACTCACTCACATCCGTTTTATGAAAATAAACCCCCTTAAATTTTCCGGGAGCCATTTTGCCTTGGCAACATGTAAATTTAACCTGTGATAAGCCGTGGTGAGGGATCACCCAGACACTGGGAGATAATGGGTGTCAAAGATGGCCATTGTCAGGAGGGAGACTCACCGTCTGTAATCACAGGTGAACAGCCGCGTAGAGAAACACGAGAAGGTCAGAGAGGAGTGGGGGCTGGATTTAGCAGATTATCAGCTATGGTTTTGACATCTCCTGCCGCAGATGATACAGCAAATGTTGTGTTATAAGGCAGGAAGTCGCTGTGGACTAAAGGTGTGCTCAACAGGACTAAGTTGTTGTTCAAAAGAAGATTTAGATTAGAACATCGATAATATAACAGATTATTTGTTTTTGTATGTGTGTGTGTGTGTGGGTCGCCGAAGAGCACTTAATACTTGGATATGGTATAATAAGTTTCTTGATGTGGCATGCTGTGTGTTCTGAAAATACGGTTTGATTTGAATTGGCATATAGAGATGCAATTGAGTTTGTAGACTTTTATTACATAGCTCTTTGTTTTAACTTGCCATCTCTCCCCAATAGACTTGTTGGGGGGAAAAAAAATATTTTTATTGCACTCTGTGTTTCCAAACACCTGCTGTTGTTGCCCTGTTGCCTGAAGTCCCAGGCCTCCCAAATGTTTCGCTTCCAGTGCCATAAAACACAGAACTTTGAGGAGAAGTACAGAAAAGATGTCGGCAATTCTGACATCTTATTTAGCCGTGATCCACAACAGTGCCTGCTCTCAGGTTGCAATTTGTCTGCGTCTCTCTCTCTCTCAGTCTCTCTCTCTTTTTTTAACTTGGGCATTTGTAGACCCGGGATGTGGTTAGTCATTCCAGCTCCCTGTTTACAAAGGAGAAGGTACAGTGCAGTACAAAATAATAATGCGGCCTAGCTACCTTAAATTACCTCTGGCTGGATATCTGATTCCAGCGTGGAGGAGAACTGGAGACGGAGACTACTGACAGGGAACAAAGGTGTGCATCAGAGCCAAAGGTAGATCCGCAAAGAGTTTGAACCACTGCCTACACCTTTCACACTTTATCCCTCTCGCATTACATTCTATCTCTGCTAAAATATATACACTCTTCCTGGCCAAAGCTTTGTGTGGGCTGTTGAGATGCGCTTTGGCGTTTTTTTTTTTTTTCATGTTTGGTTTCGGTGCCCACATCCAAGAACCTCTCCCCTGAAACAAAAAACTCGGAGGTATATCAAAGGCACATGTTTGAGAATGCATTTGAAAACAGCGGTTAACATTTTGC
This sequence comes from Tenualosa ilisha, assembly GCA_015244755.2. NCBI lineage: Eukaryota > Metazoa > Chordata > Actinopteri > Clupeiformes > Clupeidae > Tenualosa > Tenualosa ilisha. The sequence continues at coordinate 2,327,076 of PYXC01000089.1, read as the reverse complement.
TCATTGTAAGTTTGTGTCTGCGTATGTGTGTGTGTGTGTGTGTGTGTGTGTTGCTTCTTGTGCTTCAAACAGATGAAAATTTTGTGTGTTTCACCAAACATGAGCCTGTCGGTGTTTGCGGAGCAATCATTCCTGTAAGTATGTAAGAGGACCTGTTTCATTTCATCCACTGTCAGCTGTTCTGTTGTTTTTTCTTTTAGTCTTCACTTTCTCTAGCTAACTGTCTGAAGCTGAGGATTGTTTCTGTGGTGTAGTAACTGGGAAAGCGGAAGAGTGACGCAAGTGCGGCCTCTCAGTTAGGCAAATCAGACAGGTCATGGCACCTCCTGTCTGCAATGCTTCCTAATCTCTCTGCGCCAGGCTCACAATAGCGATCAGTCGGATGCAAATATTTTTTAATGTTCCAGTGTTCGCTGCAGGAAGGCCTGTTTTGAAATGGACCTGGCATCCACACGGGGCGGTCTGACTCAGAGAACAACACATGGCATTGAGTCCAGGCAGGGAGAGAGATAGAGAGCAGAGGAGTGCCATCAAATCTCAGCAACACCACCCCCTCCAAAAGACTCACACACACACACTCACACACACAAACACACACACACACCTCCCCACTCGTACCCCTATCACCCCCACCACACCAGCACACCCTGTAGTCGCCTCTCTATCTATCTAGTCGTCTCCCTCTCTCCCTCCTTCCTCTTCTCCCTCTCTTTAGAGACAGCTTGTTCCGTTGGCACACTCTGTGATGTTGTAACCAAGGCTCCCTCTCACATCCTCTCCCTTCTCCCCTACTCCACTCCTGGGCAAGGGTTTTTTTGGTCCCTGATCGCAGCACTTCACCCTCATTGTTCGGCCCTCTGTGTAGGCCTCGATGTTATCAGGGCGTGCACCGCCGCGGAGACACGCAGCGCGCACTTGGGGGAACTCCGGTCCAGGTGTTTTCTTACAGGACTGGAGCCCAGGCCGGAGCTGAAACCGAATCCAGACAGGCGTCAGCTGAACGGGGACACAATGCCACACCGACAGCTCCATCTTTACCTGTGCTGCACCTCCACTGTGGGCCACCAGTCAGGCTTAGTAGCCCCCATCAATCAAACAGTTACAGCACATGTAAAATACATAAAGTCGTTATGTAGTTTAAACCAGTTCTGTGGAACTCTTATCATATTGTTCACCACAAATGAGTCTTTGCTGATTACTGTGGATTGAGGTCGTTAATGGAATAGGAACACACATCACACAAATCGTTTTCATGAAATTCAGCCTTAATCTCAGCTCTTGCTAATCTCAAGAGCAGTGGGTACAGTTACAAGTGGTTTCTGTGAAGACTGTGTGTTAGCAGCGGATAGTAATCTGTGATTTTGATAATCACTGCAAATGTAATCAGGGTAATTAGATCAGGGCTTGGTGGGGCTAAGCTCGATTCATATCACATTACCCGTTTTGTTGAAAGAGCATATTTTGTAAATTTAGTGCAAAAGCGATCTTTCAAGTCTATCTGTGTAAAAGAATGCCATGAATCTTCTTATGTTGCTTTGGCAACAAAAGAACAAAACTGTTGTTGGACATGGGAGATTATATCATAAAGTGTAACTCATGCTCAGGCTCTGAATGTAATTACTAAAAGCACTACTGGCACACAAAGACCATGACTCAGTAAGCGAAACAGGAAGCAGTTCTCTGGAGTACAAGTCTCTGAAAAAAAAATCCATAATTGCCATCACTGTATCCAAAATGTTGTAAAAGTTAACAATGCATTAAAAGTAAACATGTTGCCGTCTTGTTCATTTCTGCCGACGGCCCCTGCGCATTGGCCACACTTCTGTTCCCCAAGTGCACAAAAGTTTGGCAAATTATACGTTTTTTTTTTTGTTGTTGTTATTGGTCCTCTAATGTAGCTCCCTTATTCTGTGTGTCTCAGTGGAATTTCCCCCTGTTGATGTTCACGTGGAAGATTGCACCCGCCCTGTGTTGTGGCAACACGGTGGTCATCAAGCCAGCTGAGCAGACCCCGCTCACGGCACTCCACATGGGGGCCCTGATCAAGGAGGTGAGGAGAAACCCCAGGACTGGACTGCATGGCCAAGATGGAGGGGGTTGGGGGTGGGGAGGCAAAGGGGAGGCGATGGGTTGGGGTTGGATTTTAGTACCAACACACACATGCAGTTAGCGCAGAGATAATTCCCAGATACTGAGGGATCCTCCCACAGACAGCCATTCTTTTGCGCTGAGAAGAGGACAAACATGTTGTTCAATATAAAAGCTGAGCTTCAAAAAAAAAAACAACAACTTGGCATTGAGCTAAAGCAGCCAGGCAAGCAATGGAGAGCCTGTGGGACATTTTCTTTGACCTATTTAGGTTCACTTGCAGCCCATTAGTCAATTTGGTTCTGGACTCTTTTCGGTGCATGGAAAAAGTCCCGGTCTTAAGTGATTAGGTCGTTTCTCTTTTATCATTGGTAATGATTGTTAGCGCAGCGCGCCGCACTCCGCTGCGCCCCCGCTTCCCTCCTAATGACTCACATTCTTGTGACTGTGCCACGCAGGCCGGCTTTCCCCCCGGAGTTGTGAACATCCTACCCGGGTTTGGCCCCACAGCTGGGGAGGCCATCGCCAGCCACATGAGCATCGACAAAGTGGCATTCACCGGCTCCACAGAAGTAAGAGCTTTCATCTGGAAATGTATGGCAGTCACAGATGCAATCCTGTGCCCGATGTTACATGCGAGAAGTTGTCCAAACAGATTTTTGTTTACTTAAAGGTGCTATATGGGATTTCTTCTAGATTAAAACATCCTAAAATGACCTAGAAAGCACACCAGAATGGGAGGAAACATTATTGACATAATGACTTAAATGGTTATAATTATTGTCCAGATGTCCTCTAAGGTTAGCATGCTAAGCTACTTGCACTGGCCAGATACTACCATGTGTGCTCACCATAGTAAATAAAGCATTAGAAAGTGAATTCAAAATGGTGTCAAGACAGGTCAAAACCAAGTCATCCCTAAAAAAGCGCCTTTAAAGTACATTTATGCAGTTGGAGGTTAGGAACATTTTTTATTGTTACTTTATAGCTTTTTTTATTGTTGCTGTTGACATAGGCTACTGATACATTTTTCTTATTGGCTGGTTTGTCTTTTCATGGTCTTTTGTCTGCAGGTGGGTCAGCTGATCAAAGAAGCCGCTGCAAAGAGTAACCTGAAAAGAGTGACCCTGGAGCTTGGAGGGAAAAATCCCTGCATTGTCTTTGCTGATTCAGACTGTGAGTGATGTGGTTTTTGACATTCTGCGTCAGTGCCGTCACATTTGAATAGGTTGAAATGGTATCACACTGTCACACCCACAGCAAGCATTTTGATGATGACATTAATATTAATGGTGTAACGTACAACGATTGTCATCAGTGCCTGACAATGACTGTGTGTGGTTGATTTTTTAAGTTATTTCTGATTGGCTGACAAGACTGTGATTCATGGTTAGCAGGACACCTGTATAAAGACTAAACAATAATGAAAGAGCCTAGGAGCACATAAATAAGGCTTCAAGTAGACAGCACAACACAGAGAATAGAAAAAAAAATGTATCTGTTTAGACAAGCACAGTGATTCCATAGACCTCCCTTCTGTGTACATCAAAGGCATGCGTGAATATGTATGCCTGTGTTGCACACGAGTAAATGCCCCATTTTATGTGTAGAGAGAGTCAGTGCAGATTTCCTTCCAGAGCTGGATGTTTGCATGTAGTCTAGTTCAGTCTGGCTTACCACAGAGTCCTGTGTGTCTGTAGTGCAGCTGGCAGTAGAGGAGGCTCAGAAGGGGGCCTTCTTCAACCAGGGCCAGGCCTGCACGGCCGCCTCCCGCATCTTTGTGCAGGACGAGGTCTACGAGGAGTTTGTGCGCCTCAGTGTGGAGGCAGCCAAGAGGATAGTGTCTGGAGATCCCATGGACCCGCTCACTACACACGGACCACAGGTGAGGGGCCATCACGCACCCCTTCATTACTCAGGCATTCATTATTCAGACATTGGGCAGATTGCCAGGAGGGTTATTCATAGCTAAGGAGGCAAACCAACGTATCAGGAGCTAGATGGTAAACACTGACATTATGAACAAGCTAGTCATAAAAAATTTTATTAAACAACGTCACTGTAAAATCAGCCAAAAGCTGTACAACAGCTGCAGAGATGGCTACGTTAGCCTTTCATGCTTATGCCATACCAGTAAAAGCGATCATAAGGTTAATATATACCACCTAGATCCTGATACATTGGCTCACCTCCTGAGGTAATATTGATGGATCACTAAGTGTGTAAGTTGGGTGTTCTATTTGAAGTCCAATTCAGTTTCAGTTGAATCTCTCTCTTCCCTCCTCTCTCTTCCTTTTTACTGCGCTTGACTTTGTTGTGCTAGATTGACCAGAAGCAGTGTGACAAGATCATGGACCTGATTGAGAGTGGGAAGCGGGAGGGGGCTACTGTAGAGTGTGGAGGACAGGCAGAGGCCAAAAGTCTGTACATCCAGCCCACTGTCTTCTCCGGAGTCAAAGACCACATGCGCATCGCCAAAGAAGAGGTACCACAGTATCCAATAGTCTTCTTACTTTTCATATAGTTTGGTCTTGCAGTTATACTGTATATTTTAGGGTTAAAACTAATTGCTGTTGTCACTCGGTGTGCAATACTGCCATCTCCTGGAGAACTGTTGAATTAAAGAGCAATGTAGAGAGACATTTAATGGGTCATGGAAGTGTGAATTGTTTTCAGTTGTAATTATGTTGTTGAAATGAAGGCATGGTGCAGACTCGAGTTTCCATGGGAACAGTTCTTTTCACTGGTTTTGGAGGTGATGTCAAAGCTAAAATAGCCCAGCTTTTAGTACTTTTTGAATCCCAAGACTGTCAAGTCTTTCTCACTGGCCTGTCAGAGCTCTCTGGACTCACCAATCAAAAAACCACAGCATCACACTTCACCAATCTAACATTTCATCAAGCATCTGCTTTCTCGCATTGCTGTCACTGGAGCACATGGTCACAATTCAGAGATGAGACAGCTTTTAAAAATGGCTCCTAATTGGTTCTGTCCATTTCTGAGGGATGATCGCAAAGCCAGAAGAAGAGCATTGCTACATGTTTGTTTGTGCTTTTGCATAGTGTATGGGCCTAACTGGTTTTGGGTTCAACTCTCTGCAGATTTTTGGCCCTGTCCAATGCATCCTGAGGTTCAAGAGCCAGGAGGAAGTGATTGCCAGGGCAAACAGCACGCAGTACGGTCTGGCAGCGGCTGTGTTCACACGGAGCATGGATCGAGCGCTCAGCGTCTCGTCTGCCCTACAGGCTGGCACGGTCTGGTTAGTGGTCCTCCTAGTCCTCTCACAGGCTATACGGCTGGCCAGGAAATGCCCCACCACAGGAACAGAGTGTCCTAAAAGGCAGCATTAAGGAGATACTCTGAGGCACACAAGCTGATAAACGTCTTGGCTGTCTGATGAAAATAGCTTTGCTCTGAAACACCAAGTCTGATAAACATTTCTTCTAAATATGCAAATATTATAGTTTTTTTATTCAGTAGTACTTTTGGGGAGAAAGGATAAACCTTGTTCTTAGTGACAATCATAAAACTGAGTGTAGAAGAGCTAAGACTGGTTCCTCATTTCACCATATAGGCTCATAACGAAACTGTATAGCATTAGCTTTTAGAGAAACACACCTGGGCACATTGTGAGAGTCTCCTCTGCTGTGGTCTACCAGATCTCTCTATGTGAAGGAGCCCCCATGTGGTTACTATGCAGAATCATTGTTCCTAAATGTTCTATAAGTTTACAAACTCCACCCACAGATTTGAGCTCCCATTTTGTAAACTGCCCACAATTTTATAATCCACCCATATGGCTTATGGCCATGCTTGTGGCTTTGTAAATCCACTTTGTGGAATTCTTAATCCATTTGCTCAAGTGAACAATCCATATGTGTGACTTGGTACAGACTCACAGCTCTGTGGGTGTGGTGTGGTGTGGTGTGGTTTGTGACTGTAACTGATGCAATAGAATATAAATCTGTGAGTACAGACTTAGCAAATGCAAAAATAAACAGCAACTCAGTGACCTCAGAATGCTGTGGTATAGGAGTTTGCCCCAAGTGGCTTGTATGTACACGGCAAGGAGGCTTACCTCAACTTCCAGTCAATAATACAATGAATGAACCTCCCACAGACAGTATGGCATAATTTATTCAATTCTCTTTCAGCAGTTTATTTTTAGTCCTTCACCATTGTCCTTTTAAAAAACTAAAAGTCTGGAAAATTGCTGGAGAAATTCTTTCTTCATCCCAAAAATAAGTAAATGAAAGGCATGTGTCTGTAACTGTGTTAATGTGTTTGTAATGGCATCCTGTTTTCCTCCCAAGGGTGAACTGCTACAATGCACTCCATGCTCAGGCTCCATTCGGAGGCTACAAAATGTCTGGAAATGGACGAGAGCTGTGAGTAGAACTACAACCAGATCTGATATTAATAAATAATCAAAATAATAAGAATAATGATCAAAAGTATAATAACATCATGCTTGTTTTGCACTTTGATATTACTTTGCCATTGTGTGTCCCTGAAGACGTAACAAGTTCAGATTGTGTTTTGGGATTAATGTGTCAACTCTAAAACCATTCCAACCATGAAACTGTGTGTGCTTGGCCTTGCAGTGGTGAGTATGCTCTGAATGAGTACTCTGAGGTGAAAGCAGTCACCATCAAACTCACGGAGAAGCTGTGATAATGTGAAGGCCCAGACTACATCTCTCTCAACCCCAGCATCAAAACCAGCACTTTGCATGACAAGCACCATCCACTATAGGCCCTGTGAGCGTGGATCGTCCGATTGTCAGCTCCACCTCTGAGGCCAACAGTTCTGTATCATCACTGTGTTGCCTTCCTTGATAATCAATGCTTTCTTTACCTCTGCAAACTATATATATGTCCTCTTCTGTCTTTGTAGATTTGATGTACAAATGTAAATGTGTTTTTGTTTGTTTGTTTGCTTTATCCTTTAAAAACTTTGGATTTGAAAGTGTAGTCTTTGTAGAGCGGAAATGTAATCTCCCCTGCAGTGAATGGACTAAGGACGATATGTCTCAAAGAAAAAGAATTTATGTGTGTATGTCTAATATTATTTGATTGAGCCACATTGCAAGGTACTATTTTGTATCAAATGTATAACTTTAATCAGAGATCTCCTAGGAGATTGTGTTTTATACAGTACTGCCAAGTAAGATGCATTTTGGATATACAGGCAATGTACAGTTTTTACTTGGAGTCGGAAACTAACCAGTTTCAGGAATGCTCTTTTAATTATTGTCTACGTACCACGGCTCTAAGTAGGGTGGTGATATTTTTTTTAAAGCTTTAATTCAAATTATAGATGGGCAATTTATCAGGTTCATGGAACATAATTCATTGGTACTATTATGACAAATATAATGTGAAGCTTTGTGAAATGCAATGGCAGTGTATTTTAACAGTTTGACAATTTGTTGTGCATTCAGCAAATCTTAAGTTAGGGACCAAGTGGAAATGCTTTTGCTCTTTTCAGTATGCTTGTGACATTATTTTACCTGCAGAGAATGTAACAATTACTACGACCCAAATGGCAAAGTTTTTCATGTTTTATTGAGTAGTCATTATTAACCTTTTTTGTAAAACCTTTAAAATCTAACTGCTAAATAATAATAAATACATTCTTGGTATGAACTCAATGGTGAAATTATATATTCTGCTTCAAAATTATATGCTAATATCACACATACAAATGTCATTTTCAGGTAAGAATATAGCCTACATTAAAAGCACTAGTGGTGGACCCATGGTCTGGTTAGTGGTAGACTAACAATACACAGCATGGACAAGTCATTCATAACAGCAGAATATTACAATTCCCATATCCGGGTACTGGATCAAAACATAGCCCACAACTGTACTGCACATCGCAAACCAGATGGAAGTACTGGTGAATCAGGAAGTTGGATTCCCTCTGCGAGACTGTCTAAGGTCTGGTCTATCAAAGTTGTCGGTTGATGGAAACAAAGAAGAGCAACGATGCCCGTGAAGGTTTATTTTGTAAGTTGGCCTATTACACAAACATTAACACAATCGTGGTAAGTAAAGCTTTTCTCAATACTCCCGACGCAACACGCAGAGACTCTTCACTGCAAGAATGTAACGTTAACGTTGAAATGTTAGCAAGAGGCTATAAAATTACCTGCATATACGATTATAATTGGCGAGCAAACAGTTTCTTCCTAATTGTTGCTTTTCTGCGCTCTTCTGAGGTAGTTGTGAATACGGTTGCGAAAAAGACAAACTTTTCGGTCGTGTTTTCCATGCGGCGAAGAACAAGTGTTCTCATGTTAGTCGAACAAACAACGTGTACTTAATGTGTACTTAACATAGGCTAATGTCTGAATCATTTTGCAGCTTCACAAGTCATCTATACCTCCCTGTATTGTTGCCTTTTTCTCATATATAGCCTAGAAAGGGCAATAATACCGTGATATTCCAAACGTTTTGTTTTCCTCTGACAGTGACGGTGTTGCAGTCCAAGAAAAAATGAGTCACGTCTGTCCTGGAAATCTCATTGCACTCTGGCAGAATTGTAAAAAAAAACGTGCTATATACGTGAGACACTCATAGCCATTAATGCTAGATATTTGTGTTCACCTGTTCCATATAGCCGAATCCTACAGTGGACTAATACCTACCTCAATGAATATATCATAGTTTATCCCAGGCATTTCTACCAATGTTACCAACCCCAGGGTTTATTTTAAATCATTTGAATATATGTTTGCATTAATGTAATAATCGTGAGGCCTACATAACGTAATTACACCCAACCTTTAGACTGTCTATATTAGGTGCACCATCCAGGTTACATCATAAATAACTTTCCTTACTGTCATGTTCTATCTGTTGCTATTTTTCAGATTTCACTGTCTGATTTTAGATGTTGTTCTTAGTAAGGAGAGTTCTGGATAATTCTACCATATCATAGCCACGATGACTTGCCCATGAAGAGGATGCTGTGAGTTGTCAAAAGGTCATGCAAATTTAATGAAAGATGTCTTACTGGTCTGTTGGAGTCTCAGAAGACCAGGGAGCCACAAGCAGCATGAGCGATGAGCAAGATGGTGAGAAATGACACCTCCACACTTCACCGTACAGAATGTTGATGCAAAGAGGAGAATGGAGTGTGTGTGTGTTGGAGAATGAAGTGTGTGTGCGTTGGGGGCAGTGGAGGGTAACGGGTAGGCTTTGTGATTGCAGGGTCTGTCTTTGAGTTGTTCGTAGAACCGTGTCTTGAATGGATCACGCTTTTCAGAGTTGGCTCAGGAAACCTGTGGGGCTGCAACATGCTTTAAAAAAGTGAGAACTGAAACACAGTGACTCTGTAAATAGGCACTGAGTAATCAGTCACCAGTGTCGTTAAGGCTTGGTTTGGTATTATATGGTGGTAACGCCTCTCTCACTTTTTTGCACCTCTGTCTGCTCTCACTTTTGATCAGTTTGATTCTTTATGGTTCCTCCACCACATGATTATAAATTATTAGCAATAGGCCATTTCCAGCATAACATGACATTTTATAACCAAAATGTGTCAGGACATGAGCAAGTAGAGTATGGTATTTATTTATTTCGTATTTCATTTTCTCATGTAAACTCTGCTGCTGAATACAAACAAATCATCACCTTTCATGTAATCATTTACATCGTGAAAATAAATGGCGTTTAGTTGGCATGATGTCAAAAGATACATTCTGTATGGAAGTGAAATGCAATGATGAAAGCCAGTGCTTGTTATAAGCACTGTTAGATATTCTATTAAATCTCACGGTGAACCTGACCTTCCAGCAGATACCCTCTCCACCTTCAAGAAATTCTTGAAGACCCAGCTCTCCCAAGAATATCTTCTGGATTTAATTTCTGAATATGCATAAATGAAATCTATCTGGCATACACATGTCGGTGTGGCTATTTTTGAAATCCATAAGGGAGGCACCACATGCATTTGCATTGGCACAAGCATATGATCTATCCCCCTCTGTGTCCAGTAGATGGTGTATCCCTCCCTCCTGCCAGGAGGGGCAACCAGCAGCTAGTGGCCACCACTGAGAGCAGCACAGAGGGGCTACACTCTTAGAGTGCAGTGAGCCAACCAGCCAGCCAGCCAGTCAGCAGAGCTGCAGAGCAGAACTGGGGGTCGTTGCTGTTGCTGCTGCTGCTGCCGTGGCGGAGGCGGTGCCGGTGGCAGCCCCACGCCTGACGCCGCATAAAGAGGCTACTGTGCTAATCGGCTCCAGCACCGGCTTAAGCCATCTGGGTGCAGGCGTGCCAATGAAATAAGGCTCTGAGGTCATTCAGACGCTTACTGTAGCCCTCTGCTCCCGCCCTGTACCAGTCGGCTGAAGCCGTATGTGTGTGTGTGTGTGCTTGTGTATGTGGAGGCAGGGAAGGGAAAGGGTTGGGTTTCAGTATGTAAGCTGGGGCTGGAGGTGGGGAATTGGGATGGGGGGGTGGGTTGCTGAAGGCAGGCAGTGCAGGCTAACCTTGCCATTAAGGGCAGACGGGGAAAGCACACACTTACACTGAGGCATCCTCCCCCCTTTCGTCAGCAGAGGGATGCTCGGAGAGGAATGGCTGTGATTTGGCAATAGGGGAATCCTGGTTGTTGTGTTTTTTTTCCCTTTTTCTCTCCTCATTTCCATTCCTGGAGTCGTAAAGCACACGCTGTGTGGTATGAGATGTTGACAGGAGGGTATTATTATTCTGCCATGGATCAAGCAGAGAAGGTTGGATCTGCCTTCAGAATATGACAAGGTATTGTATGTTTGATGAGAGGAGGAGGCACACGTTGTCAGCCGTAAAGCATACCGTTGGGTTCATGGTGTGTCTGTATGTGGAGGATTTGCGGTCTCTTTGTTGTGGGTCTAGAATGTGATGGCTTAGTGATGTTCATGACTGCCAGAATCTGATCTATTGAGTTGAACTGTACTATTTTGGGAATCCTTGTAAAAGTATCCAGGAGATTCTTTTTTTTCTTGAAATGCTTGTGATATCTGTGGCCTAGCCTTGGGTATATTGAGAAATATGAACACTTTTTGTTATGTTTTTCATGGTGGCTTGGCAAATTAAGAAGGCAAAAATAAAAGTTGTGAATTCAAATAACTTCAAATTCTTACTATACTCTGACCTAGTTGTGGAAAAGAGAAGGGTCACAATCCCTTATCAGTCAGTTTTTATCTTGATGTGATCTCCATGTGATAGTAACCCTTAATCAACTATAGTGTGTGGCTGTTGAAGATGTCATCAGAATACCAATATAGCTAGCTGTCCCAGGTCACCACAAGTGACTGTGAGGTAATTTTCCTGGTTTTAGCTCCCTAATGTGCATCACACCAATGACAGTATTGGAAATCTTGAACACAAACTAGCTTCATCATAAATAGCGTTAGGTGAACGCATTTGTGGAGAGAACTGATGTAATATATTGAGTGAACTCATATAGTACATTCCATCAGATTTGATCCCCAGTGTGATCCTTGCCTAAATCTTAAAGTGACACTAAGTAACTCTTTCCCACTATTTGAAGTATCAAATTTTTATTTGTTTTGCTACCCCCTCCATGTTAATTTGGATGGCATAAAGTCCCATGAGGGGTGGATAAGCTAAAGTTTTATTCCCACCAGACATTCAGGATATGTACTGTACAGTTCTGGGTGGAGGGGAGGAAGCCACCACAAAATAAAAGAATTTTTTTAGAAGAGTTTTACAGCCTGGCATTGCTGACTGTATTGCCGTCAAACACCACTAAGCATCTTCTAGCAGGGCAAATAAGTCTCTGTATGCCTCTTAGGTAGCAATCCATTAGTTTTACACAGTACTGCTTTGGCATAGACTGTTGTGTCAATAACAGATACGTGCCTTAATATCTTACCAAAGCAGCATTTTAGACTACACAATTAAGTGAAGGAAGGATCTCCTCTCTCTGCTGAAACATTTTAGTCACCAAGAAGTCTTGTATAATGCTTTTGATCTCTTGATCTAATCAGCAAATGTCGTGCAACAAATAAGCAGATTTTCCACTTTTATTTGCTAACAAGGCGCTGAGTACATCCTGAAAAATCAACAGCCTGATTGTAACTAACCCCTGCAGTTTAAGTCAGTAGTAAGCACCATACATGATACAGTACATCCAAAATCGAAGCCTTTTTTCTCCTGTTTCTCCTGGTCTTTTTTGCAAAATAAAAAGCAAGCAGATCAATAAGTGTGAGAGGCAGGTTGGGAAATAAATTCCATGAGATCATATGGACAGTCTCCATAGCAATATGGATGCTATGCTAGCAGATGCTCCATGCTTTCCAAAGTCAGCCATCTTTTAGCGACCCTACTTAAGGTTTAACAAATCCCATTACAGCACCACCCATAATCTATTTGTCTCCGAGGCATTAATGTTCCAAAGATGACGGGGAAGGTTTTTAATGGGATTTGCTGCCTTTAATCTTTAGCCTAAGTGGGGACTGCACTGTCACTCATGCCAGGGAACGGTGATGAAGTCTGACTGAGATTAGATGAGTGTGAAACTGATCTCTTTGTTATTGTGTGTGTGTGAGAGGGAGAGAGAGACTGTCTGTGAGTGTGTTTGTGCGTGTGTGTGTGTGTGTGTGAGAGAGAGAGAGAGAGAGTGTGTGTGTGTGAGGGGGGTGATGCCTCTGTTGACTGCATTATCTCTGTCAATTAACCCACGTGTGGCTGCTTTCAGCAATCTAAAATTCAAAGAGCACACTCCATCTTATATCTTAGATACCCCCAGACTGTTGTCAATATTTTGTTTATTCCAAGCACTGCTTTTAGCCAAGATGAATTGCTGTGCATCCCAGTCTGATCTCTCTGCACTTAGTGTCACCGTTTGCTCCGTTTGCAGGAGAGAGGGAGAGAGAGAGAGAGTGCAGGAGAGAGAGAGAGAGAGAGAGAGAGTGCAGGAGAGAGAGACAGAGAGAGAGGCTGTATTGATGCAGCTCTGGCACTGGTCTAATGGTTACTGTCCCCCAGGTTTTCTCAAATAGCCCATCAGACTGGGCTGCTTAATTATTTATGCCAGTCCTCATATTAGGCAGCAGTTTCAGTAAATGACACCCCCCCCCCCTCCCCCGTCCTTTCCCTCTAGGAGTTATTTTTCACCCCAAATCCATATGAATCAGCCAGCTACTTTTGCTTGTCAAAGAGGAATGCACCATTTTGGCTGATGTGCGTTGTTACTGTTTCCACATAATATATGAAGGTGGTGGAAGAAGCCAAATCGAGAATGCAGAAAAATGAGAGCGAACACCCCCTTATCCCCCTTTAAGCTCAGCAAACGCCCACGTACTGTGTCAGTTTATGCAGTTGCAGGTGATGCAGTTGGTGCTTCCGCATGTAAGCATGTGTGTGTTTTGTGTGTGCGTGTAGGTGTGTGTTCATGTACATTCCTGTATTTACAACCAGAAGATTCTTCGTTTATTTTCACACGCATCCCCTCCACCACAGACGTGGGTGAGAGTCTCACACATGAACTTCCGGAACATCAAGACCAAGGAGGAGGAGTCTGGAGTCCAGACTGAGGGCTGTGGTGGTCATAATGCTTATGGGGCTTGGAATAGTGTAACTTTGAGCTCCAGTGGGCCCACAATGGAGCCAGGACTATGCACAGCTTCCCCTCTTTTCCCCACCACAAGCTAGTCCAGGGGGAAACTGGTGTGCATTCTTTATGAGCGTGACCTATTTTTTGATGCCTTTCTTGGTGCAAGGCAGCTTCCCTCCTTGAGCTTGTGCTGGGACTGTGTGTGTATGCGCAGTATGGCAAAGGTTTCTCTCTGACTGAAGTGTGTCTTGCATGTGTGTGTGAGAGTGTGTGCGACGTAGACATGTTGGCTGACACCCTCTGATGATGCCCCTGTTTCAGGCGCGGCGGACATGGGAGCCAAGCAGTCTGTCCTTGGGAGTTTCTCCCTGGGCCCATCGCCGTTGCCGTCTCCGACACTCGAGAACATCCAGGCTGCCTACCGGGATGGGGAGAGTGGCCACGCACAAGACCTGATCAGGATATCCTGCCAGGAGGGTGGAGGGGTCCGACTGGAACGAGTAAGACACGATTTCCTCTCTCTCTCTCGCTCTTTCTTTCTCTCTTTGTCTCCCTCTCTCTATCCGTCTGTTGTCTGTCTCTGCTGGAGGTAAAAGGGGAGCTAAGGGCAGGTCTGGAGGGAGGGAGGAGACGGCCTGCAGCCATTTTATTGATCGGGGTGGGGGTGTGGTGGGGGTGATGAAGACCAGAATTTTCTCTGCCCTGAAGATGGGAGCGAGGCAGAGACAGTGTGGCGTCATATTCAAATCTCATACTGGACTTGTGAAAGCAGCCAGCAACCATCAGCATAGCTGCAGCAAGTGCAGGAGCTCTCGTGCTCGTGTTTGTTTACATTTGAACTGCAGCGCCACGTTGGCCATGGTCAGGGAAAGAGGTGGCCTAATTAGGATGATGCTGTGTTCCTCCATCCAGTTGACTCGTGTAGAGCTGTTTAAAATGCAGAAGGATCCTGTCTTTTTGACAGTATCTAGCAGTGGCTTGGAGGAGGAAGTGGTCTGTACTGTATTTAGCGTTGCAGTGACATCACAGCTGAGGCCAGATTATGTAGCTCCCCCTGTGTCTTTACAGAGAAAGAGATTTGAGAGAAAGACGGCTCACTTCACTCAGGTTTCTCAACCTTGTAATAAAACAGGTTGGGCCAAAGGTTTGATTCCTAAGGTGCCGAGCAAGTGGAACTTTACAAGGGGCTTTCCAGCACTTTGTTGTCTGGCAATATCTGGAGAAGCGATTGCTTTTGTAAGCAACAAAAGACTGATAAAACCAGATTGATATTGACATTCACAGATAAGGAGATTCTGACCCTTCCACTAGTAAAACCAGATCGTAAATGTAGACACAATAATCAGACTCCACTATAAGACAGTAATATAATTTCTTGGTATTTTGGTATCTGATGATATTTTGTAGCATGGTTATGTTGGCACTCCTGAGAGGGTCATTTGATCAAAAGAGAAATAGATGTGTGTAGTCAGCAGTTTATGCATTTTGATGATTCAAGATTCAAGACATTCTTTATTGCATCTCATTATAGTATAAAAGAGAGTAAAATTCTCGTGATTTTTACTCCCTGATTCAAGATTAAGGATAGGCTTTAATACATCTCATTACAGTATATAAGATAGTCAAATTCTGGTGTTTTTTTCTCCTCAAGGAACAAACAAAAATAGTGTGTTTAGCATTATGAGTGTGTGTGTTTGTGTTTGTGTAAATGTGTGCATGCATATGTGTGTGTGTGTTTATGTGTCTGTGCATGTAAAAGGAAAAGGGTAGGAAAAAACTGTAGCAAAAACTGACAGGCAAGATTTAGTTCTTTAATGTGTGTGTAATATGGTAACTCATGATGCTGGGATTGTTGGTTGTGGCTGTGAAAACCATGACCCAGCACATACTATATGCTACACCATAAAGGCATCACCTGTCAGAACCCACTTTGGTTTAGACTCCCTTCCAGGAAAAGAAGCACCCCGTAGTTGGTATTGTTTTGATGTCCTCTTAAATAAACAAGGCCTCGAACACAGCTCTTGTTCAATTGTGCTTTGTTTGAAAATGTGGCCAGTGCACTTTTATCAGATCAGGAAAGGATCAGTCTATCAAGAGAAATTACGGAACAGCAATAAAGAGAACCGGTATTTCAAGGGGATTCCAGTAAAGTGTGTTTCTGCTTGGAAAGAAGAAAACAAGAATACAAAACAGGAACTTGCGTTTCATGCGTGGATAATGTGGGGGTACTGGGCATATTCTTGTCTGAGCTGACACTACAGTCCAAGTGGAGTGTGAGATGCCTTGGGTTGTGTTAATGGAAAGCAAAAATAGGAGCAGTAACCAGTATAATGCTGTTGTCCTGAGTTTCAATATATATTTTGTTATGTTGTAATGTTTTATGTTTAGTTCATTGCCTGATTTTGTGTAGTGATATATATCTTCACTAATTACGACACTATTAGAAACATTAGAGTAACTGAGTATGAAAGTATTGTGTTGCTGCCATCTAGTGTTTGGTTTACAGATTGATGTCAGCTCGTTTGTTGTGGGTGAAATTAGTCTGTTATATTTTTTTCCAGGCACTTTAAAGTCACAGCATGTAGTTTCCTCACTGAAAATTGCCTATTCCCTCAAAACCGTAACACCCACAAACTCATACAACTGCTGACAACACAGCTGAATGAGTGGGTACTGTAGGTTTATATTTGTTGCATGGCATTACTTGAGTTTCATTGTTTAAATGTCAGTCTTTTCGATGCATTTATGTACACTTCAGTATCCCGGTTATGATCTGAAAATTGAAGTATCTAGTTTTTGTATTTGTGCATGTAAATAGCAAGAGAATCAATAACCATTATCCACCATCATTATAACCACCATCATTATAATCAGTAACCAGAATACTAGTACTTATTATGTGAACAGAATATCCCAAATAGAAACTAGGATGTGCTTCATAATCAGGATGCAGAAGTGCATACAAACATGGCCATTTACCTAGCAGTCTTAGCAGTGTAGACCTGGAAGTCGGTTTTATGAACATTCTTCAGACGGCAATCTACAGCTACCAAATATTGGTGTTTGTTGTTGTTTCTTGGGGCAGTGTTCAAGCACTTTATAGACTATAGACTTTGTAGACACTTTATAGACTATATTGTATTGAATAACACAGTACATTTACCCATATCCTGTTCAATATTTACTCATAATCGTTGTTCATGGCCCTTGTGTATTTGTTTTTAGCATGTATAAGATTTAACACATCTATTGATTGTATTGACAGTAACTGTCCATTCACATCAAGAGCTACTAATTGCTTAAGACCTACAAAAAATCGTCACTGTCAAAACCTTTTTTGTTTGCTGGAGTCGCTCATGATGTGACCATTGTGTGCCTAAACATTAGTGCTTGACACTTTTGTCACTTTTGTTGAATAGAATGACTTCTGTTACTGTTGTCACTTTAGTACTACATACTACAGGTGTGAACTTACAGAAGAACTAATATAAGAAGTTAAGCAGTCCTATTCATTAGTGAAAGGTGTGGTTATATCCTTTTGATATACCCTGGACTGTTTATTACACCTGACTGAAAGTTTAGTTTAATTCCTAGTAGCAGCAAGTAACTAGCAATTAGCTAACTGCTAGTAGCTAGTAATTACTAGCTAAAGCTAAAATTGTAATTCCGAGTGGTAATTCTTTCAAACATGTGGTTCTGGTGTCTCTGTCTCTGTCTGAGCAGCAGGAGCTGCTGTGTGTGGCTGCTCAGCATGGGGACGTAGAGAGTGTACGCTACCTGCTGCGAGACGTCCGGGTGCAGATCCCTCAGGACACCGGAGAGGAGAACCCCGCCATTCAGGCTGCTTACTGGGGCCAGCACGATGTGGTCAAAGAGCTACTCGATCACATACCCAGTGAGTCAGTGATTCAAAATCAATGCAACTTTAGATTGCAGATGGAAAACATTTGAGCAGTAACCTCTCAGTAATGAAAAATTATATTGATTGAGAGATGTGTTTGATATGCAAAAGAAGTGCACACATCTCTCACACACTCATAACATAACTGATTTAACACACACCTTACTTCTACATCAAACACTACTAGGACAAAGGTCTTAGATATGCTTCAACCTTTAGATGTGACAGAACAAATGCAAACATGGTATTATTTCAATATTTTGGTAACACTTTCTAGGAACCCAGTATTCATAAAGCATTATTCATGCATTCTTAAAGGGTTATAATGCATTCCTAATGTGTTATACCTAATGACATTAGTATTCAAAAATACTTACACACTCTCATGACTGTACACATAAGGCTTTATAATGTTATCATATAAGGCTATACAACTTAAGTGTCGCACTGTTTTTTAAGCTTCATTGTTTTTTTGATACCAGAGAAACATACCACTGTACTTATTGTCTGTAACTGTGCCTTACTGATTCATGAGTAATTATGTGTTCATCTCACTTTACTTAGAGTCTGCATTGAGTGCTTGTAACTCTTCATTATTTGGCTTGAGGAATCGGACATATAAAAGGACAGTTAACAAATTGAAGCTTTATGATGCTTTTTGACCCTTCAAGTTGTAAATGCTTGTGAGACAACATTATAATACCTTATAAGTAGAGTCATGAAAATGCATAAACAGTTATGAACACTAAT
Source organism: Tenualosa ilisha (assembly GCA_015244755.2). NCBI lineage: Eukaryota > Metazoa > Chordata > Actinopteri > Clupeiformes > Clupeidae > Tenualosa > Tenualosa ilisha. The sequence goes on along the minus strand of PYXC01000089.1, from coordinate 2,308,766 downwards.
GACATTAGTTATAAGGCTTTATAAATGTATTATAACCCTTTATGAATGAGTTGATAATGCTTTATGAATACTGGGTTCATAGAAAGTGTTACCATTGCACATAGCCTTTAGGCTTTAGATTGTAGTTATGATACATAACTAACTTCATGCACTTGTTATTTCTACCTCAGAAACCTTTAGTTTCCTCAAATTTTCAGTGCTCTTTAGCAAGCAGTGCATTCACCTGTCCTTCAGTTCCTTTTTCTGCCCCTTCCCATCTCCATCCTCCTCACACATCCTCTTTGTCTATCTGTTTGGCTCCCTCTGTCTGTCTGCCAGGGCACTGTCTGCGCAGAGACCTGCTGAATTTGATGTTGGCCACAGCATGCCAGCAGGGACATTTGGAGGTGGTGCAGCTGCTGGTCCTCAGCTACCAGGCTGACGCAGAGGACTGTGCCATACACAACAATGAGTTTGCAGTCATCACCGGTCTGCCACTGTATGCGGCAGCTAGGGCAGGTATGGTACATGCACGCGCGTGCACACACACACACACACACACACATGCATACACACACAGGCCAATGTAGACAACTCTCTCATACACAACAATGAGTTTGCAGTTATCACTGACCTGTCATTATTTGCTGCAATTAGGGTGCACACACACACACACACACACACACACAGATAGTACTAATAGGGGAACAAACTCAGTGCTTTAAGAGATAAATAATAAAGGAAGCACTCAATGGGCTGTCTCTCAGAACAGTTGCTTTTAGTGCATTTGAACTGTACCACTCTGCAGTTAAAACACTACTTGTTTTTCTGGCTGTTTCAAAGTGTCAGCAAAGTGGGTCTTCACTGTGTTAGCAAACCTGACCAGATACATTTGCAGTTCTGATTTCCTTAGCGTCTCGTTGGTCAAAAAACAAAAAAGCGGAAGTTGTTTAAGGGAATTCACACTAGCCAGAATTTAGAACCTGCATTCCAAAGTAGAAGTGCACTTCCTCTTTCTAGCGGTGGTGGTATACTCACAATACTTCCCATTATGAGTGCAGACTCCTAGGACGGCGTGTCAAGTGTGTGTGCTTGCTTTGCAGGCAACAAGGAGATCGCCACCTTTCTGCTGGAGAATGGGGCAGGCTTCTCCTCCTACACCTTAATGGACCACCCGGACTTTAGCCAAGAGCTGCTGCGCCAGCGCCTCCTGGAGGCCAACAGCAGCACTTCGCCTGGTGGGAGCACAGAGGTGGAGGTCAGTCAGCATCCAACTCACTAAATCATGCTGTGGATCACACACATGCTGTTTGAATCAGGGCAGGATCTCACCACTGTCCTCTGTCCTGCATGATAATTGGATTTAATGGAGATTTGGGCTCGCTTGAGGGTGGCCAGGGAAGTGGGATTGGTGGAATTGTCATCTGTTTTGGAAATAGAAAAATTAGCAAATGTTTTGTACATATCTGGTATCTATCAAAGTATTTTCATTTAGTCAAGTGGCTGGCATGTTCTCAAATGACTTTTGGAATTGGCAATTTCACAGATGTTTTGTACAGATCTGGGATCTATCAAAATGATGAGGGTGGGCATGTGTGTGTATGCATGTATGTGTGTGTATATATGTGTGTGTGTGTGTATGCTTGTGTGTGTGTATGTGTGCGTGTGTGCCTCTCTCTCTGTGTCTGTTTCTGTGAAGTGGCTTATGTTTATGGGATTGTTCATGAAGACTTAAATGTGAACTTTAACATTTATCTATATGTATGTGTATGTGTGTGCCTTTTTTGTGGCCATGCCTGCATCCGTGTGTGTGTGTGTGTGTATGGTGTGTTTACACTTCCCTCTCAGGCTCTGACAGTGCAGTGGTCTGGCCTGAAGCTGCCGTGGCTTGAGTTGGACTGGTTCATGGACGTGTCGTCCCGAATCGTCCATCTGGACCTGTCCAGGAACAGTCTGAGCTCACTGCCCTCTGTGGTGCCATGGGGCCTGATAGGGCTGCGGAGTCTGGACCTCTCGTGCAACCAGCTCAAAGACCTGCCCAGCACTCAGTCCTCCCAAGAGATCATCTGCACACAGTGAGGAAAAACACACTCACACAGTCACGAATACACGCATGCTTGTGCCAGATTGCCAACACACACACACGCACACGCACACGCACACACACACAAACTGATACAAAAAATGTCAGTGCACACACACATTTACTGAAATGCACCCACATACACAGATATGAATTCGCACATTAATATACAGATAGAGGCCTCTGTACATTTGAGAATGGAGGAGCGAGCACACGCAGAAACACACACACACACACACACACACACAGAGAGAAAAAGAGAGCAAGCATCAGACTCACATCACACAATCACTCAGCCAGACCCAAACAGTTGCGGCGCACACAGACACTCGGTCATTCAGCAGACACCTCGGTGTAATCTCTGCATCCTGAGAGTCATGGGAAAGCATCTCAAATCTCCAGCAAGCATTTGAGTCTTCATGCGCCACATCCTTAAGCCAGAGAAATAAATCTGTGTAAATCCCTGGTGTGTTTTCTCCCTGCCCACTCTCCCTCCCTCCGGGGATGTTGTTCTTTTCCCTCCTGAAGATTACGCCACGTCAATCTGTCTGAGAACGACCTGGCTAGTCTCCCTGCTGGGCTGCTGCACATGGGCCAGCTCCAAAGGCTCACTGCTGCTAAGAACAGGCTCACCTCGCTCTTCGAGGTCCCCAACGGTACGGCACACATCCAACACATGACTAGCAGAGGAACACATACACATACACACACACTCACACACACACATACACATGCACACTTACACACATACACGTGCGCACACACACACACACATACACACACGCGTGCACACACATGCGCACGTACACACACACACACGGTTGCAGTGTCATACTTTTCTTAGCTCCAACTGTGAATCATATCATGCAATTCAGTGTGCGATCTTATGATTTTATATATATATATATATATATAGAGAAAGAGATAAGAGAAGAGAAGAAAGAAGGGGGAGGGACAGAGAGAGAGAGAGAGATACATCTGAAATATGTGTATTTGTTTATTTATTTTAATCAGGTACTAACTGGATAGGTCTGCGTAAGCTGCAGGAGTTGGACGTGTCAGACAACAGCCTGATCAGCCTGCCCTCTGCCGTGCTTCACTGCTTTAAGTCCCTGAGCAGCCTCAATGTCTCCAGGAACAAGCTAACCTCCTTCCCTGACCCTTGGGCCTGTCCTCTGGTAGGTAATCCCCATGGGTTCACCCAATGGGCTCACCACTCTCTCTCTCCCCTCTCAGGGCTGGCTCCTCTCTGGGGTAGGAGGGCTGTTTCCTCCCTCTCCTCAGTATTCTCACCCACATCCAGAGATCCCACCTGTGCAGTAGCGTCAGATTTCAGACAGAGAGGGTCGAGGTGGAGTAATCGAAGACCTTTGTTTTAGTCTGTAGTCCTTTTTTGCTGTTGTTGTGATTATGTTGTTTTATGGACAGGAATAGTGAATGGATGACTATGGAAAACAGTGGAAAATGGAAACAATAAAGAGATGAGAATGAAAAGAAAGCAAAACAGAGAACAACTCATCGCTCTTAACCACAGCCAGCAGTAAAGTTATTGACGAGAATCTTGAAAGAATCTCTTGAAGGGCAAGAGCTACATTCATCATCGCAAAGTGGTTACCTTTGCCATGTTAATCTTTGCAGTTGTACAGTCTAGACAAGCTATATAATGGATTGACTATCCAGAGACTATCCAGAATTGCTTCAAGTTTGTATGTGGGTGCATAGCCATTGCCATTGTAATATATATATGGGCAATTTCACGCAAAATGTCACATCCATAAGGGCAACAAAATGCCGTGGTATTTGTGTGATGTGAATGATTATGTGAACAATTTCATAAAATTGGTTCTACAACCAAGAAGAGTGAATGCTCAAATTTTCTGTCATCAATCAAGTTTTATGTAAAATACCATGGCATTGTGTTTGCGTTATGGAGAGGACAGTTTTGCATGGAATTGCCCATATATGTATGTATATATGACGAGTTCAGATACAAACCCCCAAAGTCCATTTTCAGAAATACTCAAAAAGTTTTTGTAGTAATTTCGAAGTGATCTCTATCAAACTGCAATTTGAATGCTATTATCAAGTAAAAACAAATCAAGCCAAAATATTCCAATTGGATTTGGACTGATAATGAAGTGTTTTCAGAATTATATATTAATATTATATATATTTATGTAAATGCATCACAAATGGAGTTAGAAGGTTTTGCATCTATATATAGATATAGATATAGATATATAGATATATATATTTGTTATTATTTTTTTGCATCAGCTGTGAACCTCGCCAGATTTCAGTCAGATTCAGTAGTCCAGTCTCTACCTACTCTATCCATCCTGAGTCCAGTCTCAAGCACAGGCCAGCACAGTCTCTCATTGCCAAGAGTATTTGTTTGTCCCACCTCCTCTTGGCATGTCTGTTAAGCTTACAGGGGCATAGCTGGGGAAGGGGGTTGATTTGAGGTTGTTTGGCTTGTGAATAAGCACTAATCTTATCGCAGCAGATTAGGCTAGAGCCATTCCCATGCAAAAGTGGACTGATGGTGAGAGTCCACTCATTCGGTGAAAAAAAATACAAACAGGGTTTGTTTGGTCTGTTAGGTCTCAACTGTCTGGTTGGTGGTGGGTGTCAATGCTATATTTTTTATTCCTGGACAGAAATATATAAAAGCGTCCAACAACCAGATTGAGAGTTTGCCAGACTTGATCTCCATTTTCTGGAGGACCCATCTGAGAGAGGTGGACCTCTCTGACAATGCCCTCAAGGAGCTGCCTTCCTACATCTTTGAGCTGGAGGTACAGTAAATTCCCACCTACCAACTATACCCTAACTCAAAACATTTCTCTACTGTTGTTAGCCTGTATTTCATGGTGCTGCCACATGGTGGCACTGTCACCCTAGTTAAGAGATGAGCTGCAGGCTTTGGTTTAGATAGAGCAAGCACATTTAGGAAACCGATGCACAGATAACAGAATCTAAACAGAGATCCATAGACTGGTTGTATGGTCATACATAATAGGTTAATTCCATTTTAACTGACCTTTTGCTTGCCCCTGACCAAACTGTTTTAGTGAAAAATAACCCAAACAAGCTGGTAGATTTTAGGACATGTGAAACTCCCATTACCCCACCTAATGCCACTCATATAACGCTCTGGCCGACTGTCAAAATATACACAGGAAATCAGTACAGTAGCTTAAAAAGATTTGCAGATTATTGTTTCCACAGACCCACCAGGATGGTTTTACTGATTCACATGGCAAATATTTTGGTTATTTTATTAAATTTGGTTTCAGGTAGCGAAGATAAGCTTTGCGGGCTTAGCGAGAGCGGGAACGGTGGGTGAAGTGTACCCAGGTGGAGCCCTCAGGTGGTGCGCTGTGGTGAAAGAGGGCACAGTTGCGTTGGGCGACACACTGTTGATTTTGTTTGTGTTGCAGGCTATGGCGTCCCTGCGGCTGTGTGGAAATCAAATCTCTTCTCTGCCCGCGCCCAACAAATGGAAGTGCTCACAGCTAAGAACACTTGATCTGTCCAGGAACCAACTGGGCAAGTAGGTCTTATTGTTGACAGCCCCCCTCCCCTCTCTCCTCTCTTTTTCTCCTCTCTTCATGACTCTCAGAGAGCCATATCCCATATCCTTGTATAACTTCCTGTTCAAATCAGTGCCCTTCCAAAATATACAAACTCAGGTTCTATTTCTGTGACTATAATGGTCACTGCCTCTTTCAGGAGTGAAGAATTGACTAAAACTAGAAGGTTGGCCTTTTTTACCACATGGCAAAGAAGAGATCCTGAACCAGGTAGAGTATGCTGTCATAAATAGAGTTATTTAGAGACTCATTTAGACTCGTTAGACACGTTTCAAAGCAACAAAACCACCTATGCTAAATGAATGATTAGGCTCAGAGCCAGGGAATGTAAACTCAAGGCAGTAAGAGCACAGTGTATTAAGGTCCTTAATCTTGTCTTGTAAACTCCAAGAAATACATTTACCATGCATACAGGTTCATGTTGATTGTAGTGTGAGTCTTGTAAACTCAAAGCAATAAGTGCACAATGCCTAGAGATCCATGTTGATTGTAGTGTAAGTCATGTAAACACAAAACAACAAGTTCACAATGCATTGAGGTCCATGCTGATGGTAGTATCAAATGTAAGAGTCAAATATAAAATATGGTGTTGTGCGTTGTTATGTACTGTGTGAATGGAGTTGCTGAGATCAGTCAGAAGTTCCAGTGCCCGGGCTCTGCCACACCTTGTGCAGTGTACCTCGCTTTGGTCTAGGATAGTCTCCTAATTGTGTGTGTAGAATGAGGTCATTGACCAGCGCCTGAGACTCTTATGTCTGTGGCTTCCTTTGGCAGTTTCGTCCATCCAGTTTCCAGTAATACTGCGGGATTCGTTGGAAGTCCTGTTCCTGAACGACAACCAGCTGGATTGCGTGCCTCCATCCGTGTGCAGCCTGAAAACCCTCTCAGAGCTCTATCTGTCCAAGTGAGCCAAACCCCAAGGGGGAAGTGGGGCAGAGCTCTGCTGAGATGCCGCAACCTGCCTCTGGGCCCTTTCATAACATCTGATACCCCGTTGCTCTCCCTCTTCTCTTTAACTAGTGCTTGAAAGTTTGGTGCTGTAACTATTAGTACTGAGTGACGTTGGTGCAGTTTCGTTTCTGTGTTTGCCACGGCTGCAGCTAGGGTTGGGAATCGAGAACCGGGTATTAAGTAGAACTAAGAATCTAATGTTTCAGTTTACTAGAACCATAAGCCTCAGACCTCGTCGGTTCCTTTTATCAATGTTGGCATGTTTCTGAGGTCATGAACAGTTGGTCTTTCTGAGAGTGGAATTGAAATAGACAACATAGATCTACGTTTGCCACAGTTGCAGCTGCTGATGGCTTGTATGTCCTTCCCCTGTTTCTCTCTTTCCGCAGCAACGCTGGCATTCAGGAGCTGCCCGTAGAGCTCGGCCAACTGCCCAATCTGTGGCAACTGGACATCGAGGACCTCAACATCAACAACGTCCCGGCCGAGGTCAGGAAAGAAGGTTTGTGTGCCATGCTGTGCTTGGGTCTCGTTGCATTGAGTCGAGTCCACACACACACACACACACACACACACACACACATGGGTCTCTCTTGCTTGCAGATCTACTGGCCCACATCTGCTAAATCCACTTAAGCTCACGTCAGCCTGCAGGGCCAGTTGTTGTCACGACACGTTTGTCAGGGAACGGCCGACCACTCGAGGAGACAAACCTCTTAAAGTGTTTGAGTGTGTGTGTGTGCGCTGGGCACTCTGCTGCTCCTGCTGTGTTTCACATACATCAGATACTAGCTGGAGGAGGTGTGACATCTAGATGCCAGGAGATACTTCCTGACACCTTTGAACTAGGAATAGGAGAGTGACATTTATTTTAGGTGAAGCATTTTGTGGCTGTAACATTAAGAAACGAATTGATTCAATTGAGCTTGTCTAATTAATTTAACATGTTTTTTTGTAATAACTATCATTACGCTAATCTGAATGCTTAACTTCTCCTGCTTAAAAACAGATGCAGATGCATAATTTAAATGGAACATGTACAGTATAATGTTGTATAAATGTGATTGATGCTAGAATGAGCTAATGCCTGTAAGTTTTTAGGTCTTTCCTGAAGTCAGACTCAGGCTCTGACCGCAGTGTCCTCTCTCTCTCTCTCTCTCTGTCTCTCTCCCTCTTTCTCTCTCTTTCTCCACCCTCAGGACCAGCGGGCGTTCTTGCATACCTACGTGCCCACCTACGGAAGGCTGAGCCATGCCGGCTGCTGAAGATGCTGGTGGTGGGTCCGCCACGGCAGGGCAAGAGCGCCTTGCTGGAGGCTCTGCAGTCGGGCCGCGCAGCCCAGTTCCTGCCCGCCGAGCGCAGCATCCGCACCACCAGCTGGGAACTGGAGCGGCCCAGTGGCATCAAGAGTGGGGTGAGACAGCACCACACATCACGTTGTGTTATGTCTCGTCCACAATCTCTCTCAGACTCGAGCTGAAGCACGCAATCCTCCCTTGAGCTCTTCCTCGTTCTTATTGTCAGCATACTCACACCAGCTCACTGGCTGAATCCTAGTCCCCCCCCCCAAGCTTTCAGGCCTGAACCCTCGAAGACTTTAAACTGGCATGAATCTGCTTCATGATTGGCTTATTCATGCCTGTTAACTCTTCGAGTGCTCAGGGTTTAGGGTTAAGGGGACACTGGGATAATGTCATGGCTTATGTTATGACTGGGGGTTCTCTGACCGAGTGGACAGTGGAGGAGATGGAAGGTCAGTTGTCTGCTTCGAGTGGTCTGAAATGCTATGTTTGACTCCCAGGGCTGCAGTGCGTCACCGGCCCACAGAGTCGTGTTGGCCTCGCACATTCTCTCTGAGGCGTGCTTCACTCAGCTTGTACTTATCTGTGTGTACACTCCCATACCCACACACACATATGCATGCGCAGTATGCATGGCTCCATGGATTGGAAATAAACTAAATGCACTCTGAGTTGAGTGTTTTTGAAAGGGAGGGATCTGTTTTTTTTTCTGCTGAAATTTAGAAATGTTGACATTTTTTGTATAGACTTAAACAACTTTCATTTCATAAGGGGAGGTGATTTATTTTTGTTTCAGAAAAGCAAATGTCTATCCGCTCCTACTTTGACCTTTCCTCCTCTTAAAGCAACAAAGAGACCAAGCGTTTGAAGTGACTTTTGACCCCTCTTGGAGAGGTGGTCTTGTTTCCAGGCAAGGGCTGACTCAACTTCCTGTCGCGTCAGGGGGCGGGGGGAGACTTATGAAGCCTTAGGGACGCCTCCATCTCAGGGCAGCTGGTCCTGCTCAGCCCTCCACTGATTTACCACCACCTTCTTTCTTTTTCGTCCGCTGCCTCAGTAATGACTCAGAAGCAAAAAGCTAAACATAAATGTGTGCATGTATGGAAACATTCAACTCACTTTTTTGATTTCAATACACCCCCCCCCCCCGCCAAAACACACACACTCACACACTCTCACACACTGTCTTCTTATCACGCTAAGCTAACATTCCTCTGAGAGGCAATGTGAAGAATGCAAACAATTTCTGCAGTTGTTTTGAAAATATTGTCCTGTGCCCCAGCTGCAGAGGGGATCTTATGCTATTGTCCTTTGCTCGTGTGTCGCCAGGTGGACTCTGTGTCCTTCAACGTCTGGGACATCGGCGGTCCGGCCAGCATGTCCACGGTCAACCAGTGCTTCTTCACAGACAAGGCCCTTTATGTGGTCATCTGGAACCTGGCAGTGGGGGAGGAGGCAGTGGCCAACCTGCAGTCCTGGTTATTAAACATTGAGGTGTGTGTGTGTGTGTGGGGAGGGGTCACAGAGGCCAACGGAGGGCCCCGGTCTTCATGACACTTCCTCATTACATCCCCGACAGCTGCTCTCGGCGCTGTTTCTCTCTTCGCTACGGGCGAGGGGCCCCTGGGGGGCTGGGGGTTGGGGGGATAAGGGGTCTTAGGGCTCAGGGGCCACGTCAGCTTCCATCAGCAGGATGTCTTCCAGTGGGTCAAGCTGTCCACTGTTATTAATTATGAGGGGTGTTGAACTGTGTCCGTCTGTAAGTGTTTGGGTGTTTTGTATTGAGTTCTGAGGCTATATGTCTTGAACAGGTATGATACTTTGTCCATGTTCTGTGTAGTATGTTGTTAATGTTTCATTTACTGATTTGACTCATTAACAAGATTTTCATAATAGTTGTCATGTAGTCTGCTAATCTCCTACACCGGTGCAGCACTACACAACTTACATGTGACTATGGTATAGCTTTCGTATTCAATGAAGTACCATATATGAATGTCTATGAATGTCAACTATTTTGTCCAGTTGAGTGCTATCTACCCCACTAACTAGTGGCCTCGGTATCGACTTACTAGTTGACTTGTTCATGAAAGCCCTAGTATGTTAAAGATTATAAATTGACATGACCTAACTGGTGTTGGAGACCAGATAATAAAATTCTGATTATAACAATATTCTCTCAGGGTCGATGCAACCTTGGTTATGTATTATTATGCTTCTCAATGATTTATGAGGTGTGTTTTTGGAGATTACATTTTAATGACAAAGGGGAGTATTATTAAAGCAGGGTTCACAGGGGTTTGACTGGGGTGTGTTTGTCCGCCAGGCTCGGGCGCCAAACTCGGCTGTGGTGGTGGTTGGCACACATCTGGACCTCATCGATACCAAGTTTCGCACGGAGCGCATCGCCACCCTGCGGGCCTACGTGCTGGCGCTTTGCCGCACTCCCTCAGGAGCCCGGGCCAGTGGCTACCCAGATATCACCGCCAAACATCTCTAGTCAGTACAGGCTTTTGTTCCATTCACTTCCCCCTCTTTTCATTAAAAACCTGTGAATAGGTCTGGAATCTTTTAATGCACTGGAAAATATCCCAGTGCTTTCACCCTGCTAATGGTTAGCAATTGTGTGTGTGTGTGTGTGTGTGTGTGTACGCGTGTGTGTGTGTGTTTTTGTCCATATGTGTTCCTTTGTGTGCATACTTGTGTGTGTGCATGTATGTGTACCTGTGTGTGTGTGTGTATGTGTGGGTGTGTGTGTGTGTGTGTGTGACAGTGAGGTGTCCTGTAAGACTATGGAGGGTGTGGATGGTCTTAAGAAGCTGTTGTATCAAGTAGCCTGCTCTATGAAGGACATCAGCAATGTAGCCAGCTGTCACAGACTGGTTGGACGACTGGTGAGTGATTCTTTGATTGACTTCTGTCAATGTTTACCTTCTCTTTGTTGTCATGACACCAGGATTATGTAAACGATTCCACCCTTGTGTTTTTTATGTAATTCTATGATTTCTATCCTGATGATTATCAGGTTACAGAGTGGTTTGTATCCCTACTATTTCAGTTGTTAGCACTGATAGCATTTCACTTTTATTTTCATGACATGCCATGTGAAGTAAAGGTATGCATAGCTGTGTGTAATCTGCTTCACACGGCACATGAAGCTCTCCACACATATCCTTAGGCACTTAACAGAGAACACAGAGCCCCCAACACGTGTCTGCATGTCTGGATGATAGACAGCAACAGCTGACTGTCAGATACATGAGTGTGTAAATGTAGTGATTAGGGACCTCACTGCCCCCCGTTAACCCCTGCCCCCCCCCACCCTGCCATTTCCCACACCCCCTACCCCTACCCCCTCAGATCCCCAAAAGCTACCTGACCCTCCAGGAGGCGGTTCAGGCTGAGCGTCTTAGGCGGGATACTGAGGACGAAGTCCAGTACCTGACGGACCAGCAGTTGGAACAGGTCATCGAACAGAACCGCACCAGTGACATCAAAGACTATGAAGACCTCCAGACAGGTAGTCTTCCTCAAACCGCCTGTACAGTTTCATCCTAATCTGGTTTGGTCAGAGATAGTTTGAAAGCCAGCCTGAAGTGGTCATAAGCAGCAGACTGCTTGATGTGACCTCAGTGATGGTTTGAAACCAGCCTGAAGTAGCCACACAGGGCTTTAAATGTTAAATGTTCAAAGATAAAAACAGTCAGTTACTTTCTATATGACATCTTCTCTAAGGTCAAAGTTCAGGCACAGATATTTTCCTTCACGTCTTGCCACGTGAATGACTTTGTGACTCAACTTCTGTGACATCTCAATGTCTTATCATTAGTCAGTTCCCTTCAGTGTAGTGAATCTGCTGGTATTAGTTGCCGTTAGTGGTGTTTTGTAACCTTTGGTAAAACATTTGCATACGTTCATTTCTCAGTTGTCAATTGAACAATCCCTTAAGTGTAGGAAAATGTGTGTGTAGCTTTAAGTGGTTGACACACAGACCATAATTATTTGTCTTTACAGTAATGACTAGGAGGGAATCTTGCAAAACTGGCTTTAAATGTGAACCCATCCTTTATGGTGTGTGTCTTATTGTTCCAATGAGGCGCTAAAAGAGGAAGGATTTGACGCCACTGACGCCAGTGTCTCTCTCTCTCTCTCTCTCTCTCTCTCTCTCTCACTCGCTCGCTTGCTCTCTTTCTCTCTCTCCCTGCAGCTATAAGCTTCCTGATTGAGACAGGGACCTTGTTGCACTTCCCTGACACATCTCATGGCCTGTGTAAGCTCTACTTCCTGGATGCGGTGTGGCTGTCCGAGTGCCTGGAGCGCATCGTTCACCTTAAGAGCTCGCGCTCGGTGGCGCGCAACGGCGTCATCCGCGCCGAGGACCTGCGCATGCTGCTGGTGGGCACAGGCTTCACCCAGCAGACGGAAGAGCAATACTTTCAGTTCCTGGCCAAGTTTGAGATAGCCCTGCCCGTGGCTAGCAACAGGTGAGGGGCCCTTGCTCTCAAAGGCTCTGGTCCTTACACAGTGCTGACAGCCCTGGTCTAGGCACACCTAGTACTGACGGCCCTATTCCACAGACATGCAGTACTGATCACCCTGTTGTAGGCACACACACTACTGACGGCCCTGTTTTAGACACACACAGTATTGATGGCCCTGTTCTACAGAAACACACTACTGACTGCCCTGTAGTGTATCAGACTTGAAGACTGCGGTCTGTGGTCATTTAACTTTAAAAAATAGGTTTCCAATGAAACACCTCAATACCACATTTATGACACATTTATGTCATTATTAAAATCTGATTTAAAAAAAATATATCTTAGTTTAGGTATTATGATATTTTTTATTGATGTCCAACACAGAGTAATCTACAGCCCAGTCTAATGCCCTCCACCTGTCCTTCATTTGACAGTTATTTGCTCCCGCACCTCCTGCCTGCCAAACCCGCCATGGATATCCACGGCTTCCGCCAGCAAACCCACAACACCATCCAGCGCCACTTCAAGATGAGCTTTGTGCCCGCCGGATTCTGGGAGCGCTTCATTGCCAGGATGCTGATCAGCTTGACTGAGATGGACCTGCAGGTGCCAACCCCCACACTAATGCATGGCAGCACCACTCACGGTTTATTTATGATGCAGCCAGAGTCAGGACCAGGGCCAGTCACCATAAAAACTCCAGGCCATTTCCATACCTAATGTCATGGGCTTTACAGAAAGCTTCAGTTTAACATGCAAGCCCAGCAGCCAGAGAATATGAAATGTTGTGTTATGTTGCAGTTCAAGTGGCCACAGCTACGTCACGACCAATGTGCTAATCCTTTTCAGCTCACAGAGATTATTTCAGTATGTTTTAGGATAGGACAGAATAGTCAGAGTATATTTATGGGTTGTTTTGCTGTTTTTGTTGTCAAATACAGGCATTTGAGACCAAGAAGAACACCAAGAGCCATAGGAACAGAGGAACAGTGATTTACAGCTTCGCTGGGAACCAGCACCAGCAGCGGAACCGCTGTAGCACGTTCCGTGTACGACGGAACCAGACAATCTACTGGAAGGAAGGGCTCCAGGTGACCTTTGACGGAGGATACTTAAGGTAAGCAGAGCATTTTCAGTGTTCAGTCTGCAAAGTCAATGACTTTTCATCCCCACAGACTCAATCTTTTGTAGCACAGTGAATATAAATGAGCATAAATTAGACCCTGGTTAGAGGGGCTTACAGAAGAAAGTGGCTTTGTGCTAAAATCACAGCAGTGAATTATCATCACTTAAGTTCTGAATCTGCACTGGCTGTATACTCAACCATTCTATTTAACATTTCATTAGCCATCTTAAAAAACACAACAGTTTCATTCTGGAAACTGGTACCATGTAGTGTTTGCAGTATTGGCAACAGTTCAGGAGAGTTTTTTCATGTAACATCAGGACTGTGTGTGTGTGTGTGTCTGTGTGTGTGTGTGTGTTTGTGCGCCCTGGGCTGTGTGAGTGTTGATGGTATGCGTGGGAAGGGGGGTCCACTGAAGTGTGAACACATCTCTCTCTGGTGTGTTGAGGCAAATGAGGCGATAGGAGATTAATACTGTTCACACACACATAGGCACACACCCACAGGCAAGTTCATGCACACCTTCCTCTCCCTCTCCCTCTCACTTTCTCTGCATCTCTCTCTCTCTCTCTCTCTCTCTCTCTCTCTGTCACACACACACAGACACACACATTCTTCGGTCTCTCACTCTCTCCTTGTCCCCCGCAGTGTGGAATCATCCGACCTGAACTGGAAGAGAAAGAAGAGTGGGGGCATTAAAATCCTCTGTCAGTCAGAGATGAGGGACTTCTCAGCCATGGCCTTCATCACCGATCACGTCAACGCCCTCATAGAACAGTGGTTCCCTGGTGAGGCCCCCCTAATGTAATACCCACTTAAACCTAATCAAGGAAAAACCTGCTCATGCCTGCTTTAAAATTACCCTTTGACCCCAAGAAAGGGCTAAACATCATCACTTTTGTTAGTGCAGCAATTATTTTTTTGGAGGGTGAGCCAGCTTTGTCAGGCAATCTGCCAGAATGATATCTTGAACTTGCTGTACATAATACAAAGTTGACGGCTATATATCAATAACTAGACCACAAATTACAGATTGATTCGACATTGCTTCATTGACTCAAAATTTATTTCAATAACCTGTCAGATAACCAAAGTAGTAGACATATTAGTCTGCCTATAGTAGCAGTAGAATCATTGTACCAGAGTGTGATGGATGGCTGGATTAATCTGTAACATAGTTTGGACTTATCAGCAGTCACTGCAAGACAGTGTACTGTGATTAATTTTATGGGTTTCCTGAAGCGCCAAGGTCATTTGAAAGTCGTTTGCAGATGAGTGATGATGAGGTTTTGCGAGGAAGCTGATGGTGCGGAGGTGCTGCTGCCTGACGAAGGTGTGATTGGATCGTGCAGAGGAGCAGTGACTGATGAGCGCAATGGAGGGAGAAAGACACGGAGATATGGCGCGAAAGAGAGAGAGAATGAAAGAGAGAGGGATGAAGTGGAGCGGACAGAAAGAGCGATACAGGAAGATAGAGGGAGAGACAGAGAAAGAGAGACACCGAGAGAGTGGAGAGGGGGAGAATGAAAGGGAGAGGGGATGAAGAGGGAGGGATGAAGAGGAGCAGACAGAACCACAAGATAAAAGATGCAAGTGAAAAGTATTGCGGCCCACTGGGTCAACACATTGGAAGGGACTTCCAGAGCAATGCTTGAGGAAGGAGAATGGATTGCAAGAAGGTCTTACTGAGTGGAAAAAGAGGAACAAGAGTAGGACTGTGTGCCGGCGTGACGCGCCAGGAGTTCACTGATCTGCAGAAGGAGCTCAGATGCAGAAAGTTCATCTCTGTGTTGCAAGAGCCAGAACTGAGATGATGAAGTGGCATAGGCTTCATCCAAGGTTAATGATGGGGAGTGTACAGAAGTGAATACTGGGGATTAAAGTAAACTGTCAGGTTACTATAAATCATTTTCTCCATCTCTCTCTCTCTCTAATGAAGGCTGTCTGTTGACATTGAAACCAAATCCTGTTTTAAGAATGTGGGCATGGCTTGCTGGGGGGGGGGGGGGGGGTGTTGGGGCTCTCTGCATGGTTTGAATAAAGAGAACTCTGAAGAGTCAAGACCACAACTTAAGGCCTCAAGACTACCTGTGACCTTACAGCAACTGGACTGAGATAATGTCACTGGGCACAATGTTAATGATAAGATGCTAAGGATATTTCATGACAGGATATTTCATAGAACATTAGAGTCATCTGAGCTGAGCATTAGTGCCTGCCAGGGCCCTAAAGGTGCCAGGCTAACCAAACCTAGATTAGGGCCAAGGACATCCTATGCTGTGGAACAAAGGACTAGGTTACTGTTTCCTCCAAATTAACAGAAGGAAGGGGAGGTCAGTGATTTATCGAGACAGGCTATTTTTTATTGTTGGTAAGACAGAATTTCATTCTGATCGCTTAAGGATGCTGTTTCCATAAGTCTTAAAGAGAGTCTGGAGTAAATCAACCCATAGCTCTATTGTTTAAAGTCACAGAATGCCCCTGCCCCGTACTGGTTAGCATTGGCCGCCAGTGCTGTTTTGCTAATCCGTCTACGTTGTATCAAATTTTCTCATTCTTATTCCTGCCTACAGCACCTTGTTGTTGTTGGTGACCTACAACAACAAGGCTATGAGTCAGTTTACTCCGGACTGTTGTCTTAAGCTGGAGGAGTCCTTCCTCTCCATCAATCTCTGCAATGAATGCCATACTGATAGCTGGTGCTATACCTGACATTCAACAATCAGAAACGCCCTGATCTTGCAGTGTATTAGCATTTGGGCTGGGTCTCCTTATGTAAGGACTAATCCCCTCTTAGCTGTGGTTAGCGCTTAGCTAGTATCGCTCACATTGTCAATGCAAACAGAAGATGATTGATCAGTAATGGCCTCCAAGAATGGGGTGAATGTGGCCTTTACATTACAGTGTGGGTGGAAGGATAAGTAAGCCATTCTGTTCTGCACAAGGAGAGAAAAGAGAATTTGCACAAGGAGAGAAAAGAGAAAAGGAAAGAGAAAACATTCATTCTGCACATCCATTCTGCACAAGGAGAGAAAAGAGAAAAGGAGAGAGAAAACATTCATTCTGCACATCCATTCTGCACAAGGAGAGAAAAGAGAAAAGGACAAGGCTTAAGGCGCGGACCGTTCAATGTAGTAAAGCATGACATGTTACACGTATGGTGCAAGTCATCACATGACAATGTGTAGATCAGGTAGAACAGAGATGCAGCTTGTGTCAACTGCCATTCCTTTGTTCAGTCAAGAATACATACATCCCACATATGCCCTCATATGCAGTGGTATTGTTACTACATGGAGTTACTGTAAACAAGCATTGCTTAGATACAGAACCGGAAGGGGAGAGGCAGAATCGACACATACAGAAAACTGACAATTGTGAATGCTCTCTCTCTCTCTCTCTCTCTCTCTCTCTCTTTCTCTCTCTCTCTCTCTCTGTCTGTCTGTCTCTCTGTCTGTCTCTCACTCTCACTCTGTCTGTCTGTCTCTCACAAACACACACACACACACTCACAAACACACACACTAGCAGGAGGGCTTCTCTCAGGGAGTTGAGTCATGGTGTAGTTAACTCAGCAGGTGGGCTTCTGTGTCGCTGCTCTTTGCCTGGCCGGCATCCCAGACAGGCGCCCAGCGTTAGCACACGTGATCCGAGCCAGCCGATCCTAACCTTGTCCATAGCAGCCAGCTCACACACGATCCCCAACCACAGCTCACACTCATTACTTCCTATTGGCTCCCCCTGTCCTTCTGCCAGGCTTCTCTGGCTCAGAGTAGGCTGGCGCTGTGAATCTGTATGTTTGTGTCAGTATCTGGTTTGTATTAGTTAACTGCGTGTGTGTGTGTGTGTGTGTGCGTGCGTATGTGTGCTTGCGCACTTTTCTCACTTGTGTCACGTGTCTCTGTGAGTGTTTATTTAGCAGTTTAGTTGTTTGTGTGACATAGTTTATGTCAAATACGTCAAGTGAGTGTGTTTATGTTTATGTTTGTCCATGTGGTGGTAGGGAAATTGAGTGTTTGTTTGTGTTTCTTGAGAAGCTGGCGTAACGCTGCGTTCTGTCTCCTGCAGCACTGACGGCGAGCGAGAGCGACGGTACACTGCTCATCGAGCAGTACGCCCCGTGCCCGGGCTGTGGCCCAGCCCGCCATAGCGACCCTCACCCGGCTGAGCCGGGCACCTCTGGCGCCGTCCACTACTTCAACATGGAGGACTGTGTGTTGGCTGCTGTGGAGAAGGAGCACATCATCTGTCCCAACCATCCCCATGAGCCAGTGCCTCTCCAGGAGCTGGTGCCTGAGCTTTTCATGACTGACTTCCCCTCACGGTACGAAAGCTTGCACACACACACACACACACACACACACACACACACACACACACACACACACACTCACCCTTGTGCAGACTCTCTCTCTCTCTCTCTCTCTCTCTCTCCAAACACACACATACACACAGACTTACAGTGAATGAAAAAAAATACATTCACACACACTCATGCACACGTTCAAACATGCACACACACATTCACATGACTTACACAGATCCTCATGAATGCACATCCTGCACACACTCATACACAACCTGCACACACACACACACACACACACACACACACATGCATACAGTACAGGAATGACAACACGTTGCTCTCAGCGGAATGGCACCGCGACTTTTATCAGTCTTCAGGCTTTGACTTGACCGAGAGCTGTGCTTTGGTGAGTCATGGGCCTTTGCTCATATGGAAGATATTTAGATTATCTCCCACAGACCAATGTCAACTTTTATGTCACACCTCTGGCATACAAGGCCTACAGAGAGAAATGCTCTGGAGGATTCGTGTGGCCAAAAGCATGCAGTGACGAAGGCCTTTAACATGACTGGTATTTAATAGCCAAACAATGAGTGCTTGTGACTTTTTTTTAATTTGGTTGTAATCAATCATTTTGATGAACGGACAAAAGGTGTCTTTTGACATAGTCACTGAGCAAGTGTTTGTATAGAGTATGAATATAGAGATGCGAGGTGGAGACCTGATACGTGCTGTTTTTCTTAGACAGAATGTGTGTTTTTATTGGAAGTCGTTTAAATAACAATTGTGCGTCATAGACCACAGACGTTATACCAGAGAACTAGTGACAGTGCTCTGCGAGCCTGATCATCTCACTGAGGCAATACACTTGACAGAAGTATTTGTTAAAATCAACTCCACCTCAAAACTGTTTCCTGAGCTTTGTTTACACACTTATTACTTTTGCTACGTGTTCTTAAACATGAAAAGAATAAAAGAATGAATGATGAACCCAAAACTGTTAGCAATGGCTGCAGTCCAAATGTAGGTCCAAAGCTAATACACGCCCTCAATAACAGAGGTGTTTATCATCCTGATCTCATAAAAGCCAGGATGAAAGAACTGAGTTGTTTGGAGGCCCGAGATCATAGCAGACTGGAGATGGAGTTTACAAAAAGTGCATGCCAGATTGAACGTATAGCCAAACAATAGGATGAGGCCTGTAGGCTGCATGGAGCAACGTTACACATATGCGATGCATATGCAGCCAGCCAGTGGGACACGCAGTGAATAGGCAGGAATTTAGATTAGAGGCACGTCTTGGTGTGGGGGGCCTATGAAACACATGCTGGCAGGGAAGGAGGTTTCAGGCCCATGTAGCGGCACGCCAAGCTGTGTTTGACACATGAACAGTATGTCACATATCATTTGGATGTGTGTGCTGACAGCACAGCGTGAGGAACGGATGTGTGTGTGTGTGTGTGTGTGTGTGTGTGTGTGCCCTTTTACAAAAACTGCATTGCGTGCGCTCATAGCATGCGGTTTTGGACATGTTGTATGATGTGCTATTGTGTGCATGTGTGTGTGTGTGTGTGTGTGTGTGTATCTGTGCTGCTGTGTAGTGCTTTTTACTGATGTACTGTATTGTGTGTAAAATGTGATGTTTGTAAATATTGTCTTATAGTGATAGTGTGTGTGTGTGTATTTGTGTGATCAATTGAACATATGTTTGGGCATTTCATATTTGTTTTGTGTGAAGTGTGCAAGTGTACATGTTTATTTGTGACAAGATTTTTGAGAAGCAAATTCCGCTACATATTGTGTGTGTGTATGTGTGTCTTTTGTGTGTGCATTTGTGTGTATCACTGAATACGTTTCATGTTGTCCTGTGGTGTTTTGTGAGTGTGCTTGTGTGTTTGTATTTATGGCCTTGTGAGAGTGGTAGTGCTTTGCGCTTGCTGTGTTCTGGGGCCGCTGTGTGCTGTCGCATGCATCCAGTGCATGTGTTTAATGGGTAGCATGTGAGCTGCTGGTCTCCGTGTGTGCTTGCAGTTCTGCACACAGTGGGTGGACTGTACTATCCTGTGATGAGTTGTGCTTTGTGTCACTGATGAGACAGCTTCTGTGTGTGTGTGTGTGTGTGTGTGTGTGTTGTGTGTGTGTGTGTGTCTGTGTCTGCAAGAGCGTGTCTGTGTGTTTGAATGTGTGTGTGTGTGTATGTGTGTGTGTGTGTGTGTGTGTGTGTGTGTGTGTGTGTGTGTGTGTGCAGGCTGTTCCTGGTGAAGAGTGAGCTGGACTACAGTGAAGATGAAAAGGACATCCTTGGGCAGGGGGGCAGCGGCACGGTCATCTACAGGGCCAGGTACAGGGGCCAGCCCGTGGCCATCAAACGCTTCCACTTCAAAAAGTGTCGACAGCAGACATTCTGCAGTGGCACAGGTAAGCGCCCTTAACCCCCCCCAACACACACACACACACACACTAACTGCATCATATTACATTCTGAGTTGAGGTCAAAAGTCATACACATATCCATATCCATAGCCATATCTGCATTTCTATGACAGGCTGTACTTCAATATTAGCTGTGTCCCCCTCTGTGAAGGGAAACATTCCCAGGATCAGAAAGGAAAGCTTGCTCTTAATCCGTACAGGATTCACTTGCCTGTTTACTGACTCCCCCTAAAATTCTCCATGGCTCCCAGAATATCACCATGTGTAGGAGTGGCTAAACGCTGATACTGAGAAATATGGTGTTGTGCATGGTTTGCGCACTATTGTTTTTTCTCCAGACTGCCACTGTTTGTCATTGTAATTAGGTTCATCTTTTATGATGAGGTCAGACACTATGTGTTGGACTTTATGGGAGTCTGTCTGTTGTTTGTTGGCAGAAGTTTGTTGGCCGGATTAGATGGGGGGTGTTGGCTTTGATTACTGTAAACAGGATGTTGTCGTCCGATGAGGTCGAAGAGCGCCCACTCAGCACTTCTCAGAGGGCTTGATGAGATTTAACAGACAGGGATAGCTGCAAGGTCCGCTCCACGTCCTCACTGCCCCCTCTCTCCTCATTCCGCACCACCCCGAGATTTGTTGTCGCGGTCAGCATTAATGAAGGCTTCTGCATTTCTTTGTCATCCTTCATAAACCTCTTCGGCCCCCGAAGAAACGGAGAGACGTGATGCATCACCCGCAACAACAGTGTGCAGGCAGCTCTATATCAACCCCACACCCCCCCTCCCGCCCTTCCACCCCTCCCCTCACCCCACTGCCACCCCCTGAGGCAATGTCAGTGCGGAGGTAATTAGACAGTTTGAGATTGCCTAATGCCTCTCTCCAAGCCGTTTCATGGTCTGCAAGTCATAACATTCCCATCTTGTCGACCTTTACTTCCTCCTTTCCTGCCGCCAACAGTCAGACCAGGCCTTCGTTCTCAGACAGACAGGCAAGGCTTTTTTCCTACTGTTCTAGACACTCTGCAGTGTGTTATGGACTCTGTCTGTGTTGTCATTTAGAGTTAAAGGCAAAGGGCGATCTAGGCCCATCTGTGAGAAATCCCATAAAAAAATTTTGTAGCATGGCTTGGCTACTCTGCAAAGTCTGCAGAATTTCCTCTCATGGCAAAATACTTGCAAAGTATTACATGTTGTTTAGTTTTGTTCTTATGCCGTGTGTTTTTTTTTTTTAAGGGAGTTTAAGGAGTTTAAGGAGTTAAAGAAGTTTTCACCGTCTTCTGGTACTGTAGGTTTGGCCACTGAAAGACAAGGTCAAGCATTTCATTTTAACCATGGGTTATCTCTCTCTCTCTCCTCTCTCTCTCTCTCCTCTCTCTCTCCTCGAGGGATTTGAGGCCCTGAGTCCTTGTCGGAGAATGGGCTTTTGTATGTTCTCATTTTTGAACTTCCACAGCCTATTCTCAGCACTTTACCACAGAGCTATTCAAGACCAGCATTTGGAGAACTGCAGACATGTGTGGTCATGAATAGTGGAAAAAAAATTACAACTCTATTCTCTTGCTTTATACCATATTGTCAGAGAGGGTCGTTTTGGAGGTCGTTTGTCTAGAAATATGTCCAAACCCCCGGGAGTGACTTGCTGCGGTGAGGATGAGTGTTGGTAACTTATTCCCTTTCGGTCTTGCATTGCCTCAAGTCTCAAATCATGAGTGGGTGTTAGCTTCTGTGGTAGAAGATTGTCATATGCTTCTCCCTTCCCTGTCTGCCACTGTACACACAGCCAGACCATTACAAACAGGAGTCTTCACAAATCTATCAAGAGCAAGTCATTTCTCCTCATGGCCTCAGTGTTGACACAGTGGTACCAGCACAGCACTGTCTCCTCATAGTGCGATTTAACCTGGAGGTCACATCAGAGAAGCAGCACTAATCAGGAAGGTCTGGATTGAGTAGAGTGGGACTGAGGAGAGCTCCTGGAAGGGAGTGGTGTCAGGCGTTGGTGGTGGTGGTGGTGGTGGTGTTGGTGGTGGTGGTGGTGGTGTGAGCATTAGATGTTATCATCAAGCATGCAGCAGGGCTATATATCATCCTTCATCTCTTCACACTGTGACCATCTTTAATGCCATGAGGTCAAGGCTGGAGGCCAGTCGGAGAAGGGAGGGAGATATAAACTGGCCTCAGCTGAACCTGACTGGCGCCTCTGTTCCAACTTAATTACCCCGAGAAGACGTCCACGACACCGGGCCTAGCGCAGAGGCGGAATGCTGCCCTCACGCGCAGCGGGGCCCGAAACGCAACACCGCTCATTAGAGTTTATTACCGCAATGCGTGACCTCTGCGCACTGGGATGCGAGCACCTCTCTGTAACTAAATCGTTAAAAAAACCACTCCGGACCGTAAATCAGCGCGTTAGTGTTTTGCCAAGGGCCAGCGCTCGCGATTGGAAGAGGGGTTTCATTCAGCGTGCGGACTGAGCGGGTCGTGAGTGATTGACTCAATGCGGAGAGCTGATGCCTTTGCATTTTATAGTGTACCTGCTGGCTCCGCTGACTGGCGATTGCCTCAGGCAAGGAAGCAGGGGAGAGCGTATTGATCAGATGACATTAAAACCAGAGAGCGAGTGTGCTATTTGGGGAGGAAGTCGACTGCTCTGGTTCAAGGTCACTCGAGTACATCCTCTCTCGTTTTTTTTTCTCTGTTGCTTGTCTTTTTCCTCCTTTGATGTCAGTTTTTTTTTATTCTCACTGTCAGTTCGTGTCTCTCTACATCTCTCCATTTCTGTCTGTGTCTATCTTTTTCTCTGTCACTCACACACACACAAACACACACACACACACACACTATTATTGACGTTCTGCGCACACACACACTCACCCTCTCCCTGATCTCTTTCTTTGTCTATTTGAGCCTCAGTTTGTCTCTCTGGACTGTTGCAGACACGATGGTGAAGCACCTGCAGTCGATGGACGCCTCGCGGAGCTTCTCCGAGTTCCGTCAGGAGGCCAGCATGCTTCACTCCCTGCAGCATCCCTGCATCGTGCCCCTGGTGGGCATCAGCATCCACCCGCTCTGCTTTGCCTTGCAGCTGGCACCACTGGGCAGCCTCAACACCGTGCTGGAAGAGCGGGCCAAAGGTAGGACTCACACCTGTCTCACACTCCTCATAAATTTCAGCACACACCATATTAAAGAGAAAATGGCGTGTTTGTGTGAATGTGTATTTGTGTATGTGTGTGTGTGTGTGAGAGAGAGAGAGATAAAGAGTGTGTCAAAGAGAGAGAGAGAGCTACATTTAAGTGTTTTTTTTAGGTTGAAACACACAAAAATGACCCAGAATAATCAGGAGAGTGGGGGAGACTCAATCATTTGAACATGCTGTCAGAAATGCCTAAAGTCTGTGTTCTCCTGCTGTCCTGAAAGTTAGCAAGTTGCTAATCATCTAGTGCCAGGCTGACTCTAATATCTCACACTCTGCCATGTTTAGCCACTGCCAGGCTGACTCTAATATCTCACAGTCTGCCATGTTTAGCCACTGCCAGGCTGACTCTAATATCTCACACTCTGCCATGTTTAGCCACTGCCAGGCTGACTCTAATATCTCACAGTCTGCCATGTTTAGCCACTGCCAGGCTGACTCTAATATCTCACACTCTGCCATGTTTAGCCACTGCCAGGCTGACTCTAATATCTCACAGTCTGCCATGTTTAGCCACTGCCAGGCTGACTCTAATATCTCACAGTCTGCCATGTTTAGCCACTGCCAGGCTGACTCTAATATCTCACCTCTGCCATGTTTAGCCACTGCCAGGCTGACTCTAATATCTCACAGTCTGCCATGTTTAGCCACTGCAGTAAATATAAGTAAGTTGAGTAAGTAAGTGAGTTCAGCTGGTTTGCAACAAAGATGTGGGAGGACTTTTACCTTCTAAATCTGGAGTCTTCCAAGCATGGTAGCGTAATAACTTAAGTGTTGCGAAAACACAAAAAGTTTCCCATATAGCGTTGTTGACGTTATGATTGTCTGTCTGTGAAGCAAAGCGTGTGATTGTTTATCCAGGCCTGTGTGTTCTCCTCTGCTGGCAATTTATGCTCCATTGCTCCACTCAGTGATTCATATCTTTTCGACTTGCTCTTCCTCCTGTCTCCGCACAGGCTCCCAGTTCATGCCCCTGGGCCACATGCTGACCTTCAAAGCGGCCTATCAGATCGCGGCTGGACTGGCCTACCTGCACCGCAAGAACATCATCTTCTGTGACCTCAAGTCCGACAACATCCTGGTGTGGTCATTGGAGGTGTCCGACCCGGTGAACATCAAGCTGTCGGATTACGGGATATCACGGCAGTCGTTCCACGAAGGTGCCTTGGGTGTAGAGGGAACACCAGGTTACCAAGCACCGGAGATTCGACCAGGGATTGTTTATGACGAAAAGGTACCTGCTGCTCCCATGCCTTTTTGTACTTCAGTAGGTGGTTGCTTTTAAGCCTGGGGCTTAACACCTTTCTGTTTTGTTTGACCTTTAGCAAACAATGCTTAGATTTAATCTCATCTATGGGTGTCAGCAACAACAAGGCAAGGATTAGTATTCGCACAGTACTGGGAGCTACCTCTTATAATCAAATTTGTGTCTGCGCTGCTGTCATAATTAACGCTGTGTGCTGTGAGACTCCTCGGTTGCCCAACGTCAGAGCCACATTGCACAAGACATTTACAGCTTTGTTGCCTTTGTAGTTTCTTACTAGTGGTTTACTGGCTGCCTCCCTGTGGTTGATGGCTCATCCTGCTCAGCTCCCATGGTAGAACATTCTCTCCTTGCACTTCCCTTCCCTTATTTGTTTCAAATGACGTCCGTGTGTTATGGCACAAGGCCAGTTTGTGTGTGTGTGTGTGTGTGTGTGTGTGTGTGTTTTAACTGATTATTTGTAAGTCATATGTTGGGTTGCATATTACAGTCAGCGCTGCTGACTCAGCTTCTCAGTTCGTCAGCCTCTGAGCTGAGCTACAACAGATGAGAAGAACATAAGAAGTGCTCCCTACTTCCACCTCTCCCTCTCTCCTTCCCACCCTCAGTCTCTCACTCCCTCTCTCCTTTCCTCTCTCCCTCTCTCCCTCCCTTAGTCTCTCCCTCCCACCCTCTCTCCTTCACTTCTTCTCTGTCAGCTCTTTGCGAATGTTCCTCCACCCATTCCTCCCCAGAGCGACAGAGCCCTTTGATGGCATCTGTTTTAATGGACGGGTATGAAGTTGAACTTAAATAGAGCTCCACCCGCTCAGCAAGGGCTTTACTTATTTATTTTTTCATCCTTTTTTTTACTGGCACCTAAATCTCATTGAGTCAAGATTGCCTGCACAGGAAAACCCTGCACTGAGATGTTAATAGAGCCAATAAATCCTCCCATGTGAATAGGCCAGCCTGGCCACTGGTCCTGGACCAGTATCACATGCTTGTTTGGCTGATGATTATGGCCAAGGCTCTGGTTTGAGTCAACGGTTGCGTCTGGAATGAGGGCGAAGAAGGAAGCCTGCCTTATATGAATGTAATGATAGCTTCTCCTGGGCAGGCTGTTGACCTAACCTTCGATTTCCTGCATGTTTTACATGCTTTGATAGTGATGGAGTCTTCCGCCACCATGACTTCAGCAAACCACAGTGGTCCAAGGGCAGATCTGTTTAAATGTATTTTTGGTGGGTTTGTTATGTCTAAAAATAACCCCAACACCGTACAAGAATCATTCAGACTGCAGACTACATGGCCATTCATAGATAGGAGGGCTGGGGGTGCCAGCTGACAGGGTTTCTCTGTTTCTCTCTGCTTGAGTTTCCATTGCATAACTTTTGGCATGATAGCCCCCATCAT
This sequence comes from Tenualosa ilisha, assembly GCA_015244755.2. Lineage (NCBI taxonomy): Eukaryota > Metazoa > Chordata > Actinopteri > Clupeiformes > Clupeidae > Tenualosa > Tenualosa ilisha. The sequence continues at coordinate 2,282,653 of PYXC01000089.1, read as the reverse complement.
ATCGAGACCCCAGTGCAGTGTTGAGTCCAGGAACTACAGAATGTAGGTCTCCCCTCCCCCCTTTTTCCTTACTCATTCATTTCTTCTCTCTCTCTCTCTCCCTCCTTCTTTCTTTCTCTCCCTCCCCTCCTTGTCCCCCCCCTTCTCTCTCTCCCTCCCTTTTTCTCTGACTCTCTCTTTTTCCCTCCCTCTCCCACCCCCCCCCCCCCCCCCTCTCTCTTTCCCCCTCTTTAATCTTTCCTCAGGTGGACATGTTCTCCTATGGCATGGTTCTGTATGAGCTGCTGTCAGGCCGGAGGCCAGCTCTTGGGCATCACCAGTTGCAGATTTCCAAGAAGCTTTCCAAGGGCATCCGGCCCGTGCTGGGCAGTCCTGAGGAAGTGCAGTTCTACTGCCTACAGGCACTCATGCTGGAGTGCTGGGACACCAAACCAGAGAAGGTAAGATGGACACATAGAATAGAAATAGAATAGACTAGAAAGCCTTTATTGTCATTATACACAGTATAATGAGATTTAAAGCAACTTCTTAAAAGTTCACACAGTGCAAAGTATAAATAGAGTGAGAGGGAGGGAGAAAGAGGAAGAGAGAGAGAGAACCAAGAGGGAAAGATAGAGAGCAACAGAGAGAGAGAAGTGGCAGACTCTATTTGCCATGATCCCATGGATGTATCTTTAGGACCGTGAAGTGCTGTCATCTTGCCTCTCCCCTCCGCTGTGTGCATACCTGTAATATGCCACCTGTCAGCTGTGAAGCAGTTAATCTATAACTTCAATTCAATTCAATTATATTATATTTCTACAGCACCTTTTACAATAGTATTATCTCATGGCACTTCACAGCAAGAAGCACCCAAGAGCAACAGGGGCAAGGAAAAACTCCCTTGTGGTAGTTAGTATAGCAAGAAACTTCAGCAGATCCATGGCTCAAGGGGCCAACCCAACTGCCAGGCGTCATGCAGGAAAAGTACAACAGTGGTTATCATGATAGACTGCAATTTGTCCATGATTTTAGCTGAGCATCATAATAATTACAAAATATTGTCCCACATCATTATGTGGTAGTCAAGCCTTAGGGGTGATCAAAAGTTATGGCTGGATAGTGTAGTAGCAGCTAGGCATAGTGTTAAGATCAAGGAGTATGATCGATCATGGGGAAAGCATTGGAAGGGTCCATTTTGACAATTGTGAAGAGGCATCAGTCGCAGGGCCTCTAGAAAGGAGAGTCGATCCTGGCATGGGCATCAAGGAAGGGCTTCTTGGAAGAAGAGTCAGTCATGGCATGAGCCTTCTAAGAAGTTGGTCGCATTTCTCTCAGGGGAGTGGTGACGGGAGTCAGTCAGTGGTAGGCAGGGATGACTCTCAGCAGAGATGATTGAGAAGAGACAGCAATGAATACAGACCGTGAATGAGCCGTTTCTATGCGAATGAGGCCTTAGAGTCATTTATTGTGGCTAATGTATTTGCCGCCACAGCTGTAAATTGTCACCGCCTCTGTCAGCTAAATGAATGGCCAGCAGCCATAATGACCTCATTATGCAAGCGTGATAGATGGAGGCGAATTTGGCAGGACACCTGTGATGAATCTATTACAAGAATGCGTGGCCGTAAAATCACACTTTTGCCTGAGACCGCAGATGCAAACTACAAACCAGATGCATTTACAAGCAGACTGCCTGCTGAGCGGATGAAATGATAGAATAAATCTTATTTAAAGGTTCAGTCCATGATTCCAATCTGTCTGCTTGTTTAAATTGTTTGTCAGAGGCCTGTAGCTGTTCGTTCAATATTTGAACCTGAATAAAAAACTTTGCTGTTCACAGAGTTGGCCTAGCTGTTTGAATGGGACTTCCTGAGCATAACTATGTGCTACGTCTAGATTTCTTGGCTAAGAGTAGTATGTAGTAATCTGTTGATCTGGTATGCTGGTATGCTGCTTTGAAACTGATGTGTGTGTGTGTGTGTGTGTGTATGTGTGTGTGTGTGTGTGTGTGACAGCGTCCTCTAGCTATGCCCCTGCTGAGGCACATGCAGGAGCCTAGCTTTCCTTGCTGCAAGTACCTACTGGCCTGCGAGAGACATAGCCAGCTCTTCCTGTCCACACAGCAGGGACAGAGCGCTGTCTTCTGGGACGGAGACATGGACAACAGGTGAGGAGGTCTGATTGTGTGTGTGTATGTGTGTGTGTGTGTGCGTGTGCGTGTGTGTGTGTGTGTGTGTGTGTGTGTGTGTGTGACAACGTTGGGGGATGGGGCAGACTAAATATACAGGTGTTGTTCAGATGTGTCCTAGCAAAGCAGCTGTTAGCTCTTACCCAGATCCTTATGTTGGTCCTTATGTTGGAGCATGTTTGCAGATGAGAGGTTCACAGCATTAGCTTAGTCATACCTAAACTACCAATATCACAACATGCTGTTCTGGTTTCCTATGCAATTACCTCCAAGAGGAAGGATTTGTCTGGGTAATAGATTACTTGTGGGGACAGACACGTGAACTGGAACCATTCCTCATTAGCTGATCTGCTCTGACTTCCTATTTTGACACAGATGCCTTTGTTTACGTAACGCTCTGCCCCCTTACATAGACGTACACAATACACGTAGATCTCTCATAATCTCCTCATGGGAGCAGCTTGCTGTGAAATGGAACTGTTTGAATATGAACTGTAGAACAGCAGCACTCTACAGACTGGCATGTAGTGCTATTGGCATTGCGTTTTTTTTTTTGCTATTGATATTCAGAAGAGGCTTGGAAGGCTGTGCTTAAGATGAGGTGTGGCGGAGGGAGAAGATGAATGGAGGTGGCCTGTGTACGATCTGGGCAGATTACTCCCAGGTGCATGAGTAATGACTATTTTGTTCTTGCCGCAGCCCTCCGCATCGCACAGGAGGGACGCTCAAGAGATAATTTCGACATAATAAAAATCTTCTTTTATCTCGTGGCGCAGGTGTTTGCAATTACACCTCCAGCTTTGCCCCTCCTGCCTGCCAGGCCTCGACGCCAAAGGCACAGCTGACCAGCTGCATGGCCACTCTCCCAGGGAGTGATCATCATGAGACTGATAGCTTTGTCTGGGTTACAACTGGCATTGTGTCTTAGTATCTGTCCTTTAAAGCCACGGTAGACTCTCAAGTCAATAAAACCGCTCCACAGGGATCTGGACAGTGAGAGTGATAGACTGCTGTAGAAGTGATATGTAAGTACTGTTTTATTTTAGTTCTTCACAAGAGAAGGAGGTAATCAGCAGGGACAATCAATGAGCAATTTCCTGTTTTACAGACGACTTGAACAAGCTCTCCCACGGGTGCCATCCACTCCCATTTTCTTTTAAATACTGTGTAGGCGTTCCCGTGGCAAATTGTTCAGAGGTCAACAAGGCTGACCAGCGCGCAGGGGTCAAGGGTGGGATGTCACCGCAGAGTAGGGTCTCGTCCAATGGGCAGAGACTCAGCAGCTGCGTAAGTGCTTCTGTGTGACATGGCTGTGTGCTTTCTTTTGTAGGAATTACACAGTGGTGAATCTGGCCAAGGGTCAAGTGGAAGTGAAACGCATGCCATGCCCAGGAACGAAGCTAAGCTGTCAGATGAAGATGGAGAACACTCTGTGGACGGCGAATGAGGTAGGCCTCTGGGATGGAGGGAAGGAAAAAAGCAGAAAAGCAAACTTTCTTTCCCCCCACCTCCTATCGCCCTCCTCTCTCTGAGTTTATATTTCCTCTCTGTAGGAATGTTGCCCTGGAAACCCTATTGAGGGATATATATGTGAAGAAATGTTTTGGCTTTCTCAGTAGCCCCAAGCATGCACCTCGGCATGATGGTGGTTTTGAGCAGACAGGGTTGTTTTTAGCCCAAACGCCACCGCAGTGTGTGCCGTCACAGGCTGTATAAGCTAATGTGGATTTAATGTGATCTCGTGCCGTTATGGGGCCCTTGTGAAAATTTTAAAGTGTGTTAAGTCAGCTGAAAGGATTGGTGAATGTTTGTGTGTTTGTGTTTTGTTCTCCTTACAGGATCAGGAGGTGCTGATCTACAGCCTAAAGGAGATGTGCCCGCTCAACCAGCCCCAGAAACGCCTCTCCTTCCCCGCTGTTGTCACCTGCCTGTTCCTTGTACCTGCCCAAAAAGAGGTAGGGCAGAACAGGACATCTTTCACTTCTCCTTGCAGTGAAAGGTGCTGTCAGCGATACTAGATAGCATTGCATCTGTGTTTATTTTTGCGTTGTTTATATTTGAACAAAGGACCAAACAAAACATGTCAGAAATGTATTTCATCCCCTCCCTTCGGTGTGGCTGTAGAAACTCGGGACAGTTTGTGGGACAGGCTGCCTCCAATTTGTGTATTACCAGTTCATGGAGCCAGGGCATCGTAGGAGGACTGTTTTACAATGTCATCAGAGATTGGAGAGCTTGCCATCACACATAAAGTGTTATATGTTTACAAACTAACATCTCAAGAGCCTGCTAGTTGACTGGCAGCCTGGGCTTTTAGGTTGACTGGCCAGTGTGGTCAACTCCCACTCAATGAAGCAAAGACGATTTTGAAATATTGGGAATGAAAGACAGAGAGCTGATATAAACCTCACATGGACAAGAACCTTGGAGTTATTTTTAATAGTGACTTAAACTTTAATAGTCACATGAAGATTGTCTTCAAGTCAGCATATTACCCGAAACATCTCCGAGGTTCGTAATAACATATTTTCTGACAATGAAAAAGTCTCACACACTTTTGTGTCTACAGGCTTGATGAGTGCAAAATGCTGCCGCCAGAATTGTAACACATTCCAGGATGTGAAACCAAGTTACATCATCTTTCTTTTGCCTCGACTGGTTACGTCTTCTTTCAGATTTGATTTTAAGAGACTTTTATTAGTCCTCAGAGGTCTCCATCTTGTCTCAGCTACATCTTAGCGGTCCCTTAGACCTGTCAACAGCAATTTGCTGGTCATCTTTAGGATTTTGGAATCCTTGGAATAGGTGTGTGAATCGAAAATATGTTTCCCGTGTATCAGAATATTTCTCACATTATAACAGTTAATATTCACTAGCATTAACTACTTTGCTTTTCACTGCATCAATGGGATGTTTCCAAACAACAACACAAACACTGCCAAGCAACATTGCTCAGTGTTTTGTGCTCATTGCTTTGTGCATCAGCCGCGCAAGTCTTGGGCATGTACAGTATGTCATATTTATTGTATTATGTAATAGGGTTGTGCAGTTAATCCAATTTTGATCCAAATTTTGATTGCAATTTTGATCCAATTTTAATCCAAATTTGATTTAGTATTGCTCCCAGTGATCACAGAAATATCATCACCGGGAAGTGATTATTTTGTCAAATTCCATTTTGCAAGTAGACCTAGATCATTGAGTACTGAGATGTTTTACTGAATGACAAAGTAATTGGGTAGGGAAGAGATCAAAGTCCAAGGGAATTCTCAGTTTCATGATGTGTCTGTAATATTATGTTGGTATTACTTGCCCTGTAAGTTGGCATGCAGTAGACATACAGTGACAATACAGTGACAATGATCTGTGTTTGATCAGCAAAATTCAGTCAAAATTCTCTCAAAACATAAATTGCCTGTCCCAAGGTAGCCTACATGGAGCCATTTGTTGTATCCCACACCTTGAATCCAAGTCTCCTTTGAGCTGGTTGATTGAATGTAGTTTCACAAGGCACAAACACTTGTTCTCATATGATGAATATGTGGGATTTTTAACCTCATTTAACGTTTAATGTATGTCTTTTCTTTCCCAAATTCCACCTGGAGACCTTCTTCACTTTCTCCACTGGTTTTGTCTTTATTCACACAGTTAGGGCCACACCTCAAGGTTCGTTCAACCTAAGACTGCAGCAAAAGGATCAAATCACACACACTAGTCACTCTCCTCATGTCGTAGGAAAGCGACTGATAATCGCTTTCACTGTTAATATACCCTCAGTCAGAAAGGATTACCACATGAATTGTAGCTTTTCTTTGGAAAAACAGGGTAATTCTGCTTAGCTCGATTCATGTGACTTTGACTAAACGTAAGCAAGATGTTGACTCAGGGGGTTGTATCACCAAACATAGCTATTCCAGATTTGCGATGGTTCCGCTAATTGAGTGACAGTTTAGGTGTGAAGCACTGTAGGAAAGTACCTTCTGTATAGTTTATCATGTTTGAAAAATGGTCTTGAAATCACGTGTCCTTATGTAATTTCTTTACTTTCTAAGTTTCCCATCTTGCGGCATGCCATTGTTGAAATATCGTAACTAGGCAGGGTTGTTAGCACAGCTATTGTGTTTGACAGTGTGTCGTTTGACTCGTGTGCTTTGTGTTTGTTCAGGTTCTTTCTCTCTCTCTCTCTCTCTCTCTCTCTCTCTCTCTCCCGCTCAATGGTTGAACCTTAATTATCCGACACCTCTGTGTTCGCAGTGTATCTGTGGTCAGACCCCCTCAGCTTTAATCAGTAACTGTGGGAAAGTTGTTCTCTTTGTGAGAGGCCACAGGAAATTTGCCTGCAAGGCCACTAGGCCCACCCCTCTCACACACACACACACACACACACACACACACACACACACACACACACACACGCGCGCGCGTGCGCACACACTCAGCCTGCCTGTCCTTTTGAAGTCGTTGTCGTTAGAAGCTCCAGGTGTTCTCTCTCCCTGGCACAAAGACGGATGTCTCCTGCACAACCTGCAGCGCTGACACAATGACAGAGCTCAGGCTCTGCTGGCCATCCTTCTCCTGTAAACATGCACTTACGTGCCGACCCTCGGCTCTTTGATGCTGTCATGCTCTGTGGAGGGCTTTGATTCATTAAGGGCACTTCAGTGGCACAGGGAGAGATCAGGTCAGGCTCGGCCCAGGAGAGCCATAAAACCCCAAGGCCTGCTGGATGATAATTTGATGTGTGTGTGTCTGTCTGTCTGTCTGTCTGTCTATGTGTGTGTGTGTGTATGTGCCAGGAGTAGCACAGACGATGAGGATCATGCGTAAGATGATATAGTATCACAAATATTTCTCATACACCAAACTACCTTTCGAGAGGGAAACACGTGGAAATCCATAGACTGTATACCAGTATGGTAACACTCAGAATGAATTTCCCATGTGTAGACTGCGGTTGGCCCAAGCCTGGAGCATCATGTAATTGTGTCATGCCTGTTTAAAATGTTTAGATTAGCTTTTGTAAATGTTTGTACAGTGGATATGATGATTACATTTCTTGTACTGTGTGTAATTTGTCTAAACTGAATGCCAACTGAGGGACTAAGGACTTGTGAGTGTGACTACGGATCTGTGTGTGTTTGTACTGAGCACACAAAGCAGGAACCCTGAGTGTATTTGTAATAGTAATAGTTAAACTCTGGATAAATAATAAGAAATTGGCAAAGTAAACAGAATTTCTCTCTCTCTCTCTCTCTCTCTCTCTCTGTCTCTCTCTCGCTCTCTCACACTCTCTCTCTCACTCTCTCTCACTCTCTCCATCTGCCTCAACACAGACTCTACCACTGGTGTTCGTGGGCTTGTCTGATGGCCTGGTGTCCGTGCACACGCTGGTGGACGACATGCCCACTGACGGGGAGACGTACCTCTGCTCACACTCCCTCAACAAGTCCCAGTTTGGCCTGAAGGACGACGACCCACGCCAGAAGCCATATCCAGTGCACTGCATGGCGCTGGTCCACGGCGGCTCCGAGCTCTGGTACACCAACGGGCCGGGCATCCTGGTGATCCAGTGCCCTAGCCTGAAGGCCGTCCGGCGCCTGGAACCGTATTGCCCGCCGTCCAGCGTGGTGTCTCTGGTCTGCTCCACAGGCTGCTGGGTGGATGAGGCCGTGTGGTGCCTGGACGACCTGACCAACACCCTGCTCATGTACCACGCCCGGAGCTACTGGCTGTGCGCCAGGTACCACTGCGGCGACGCCAACCCACTGCGGGACGTGTTCTCCATCCAAAGGCCAGCGGGCAGAGCGGCGGCACCCCAACGTCAGGTCTCGGATGGGGACAGTCCAGAGGAGGAAGGGCAGGAGGAAGAGGTGGAGGAGGATCCCCATGGGGGTAGCCCCGTGCTAGTTATGCACAGCGAGGACGCGGGGACACAGATCCTCCGGCGGGATGACTCTCTGACGGACTACTGCTCCGTGTCCACGTCGGGCTTCTTCTCTGAGCCAACAGCCGACGGCGAATGTGACGTGGACGTGGACCTGGAGCGGTCCAGCTCCGGCGCGCTCAGCTCCCTCGCTAGCACCACCAGCATGCCCTTCTCCACCGACACCGAGGATGCCGACCGGACAGACGACAGGGAGATCTCCACTCACCCCTCCTCCCCCGTCACCGACACGCAGGAGCCTCCTGACGCCCCCACCCAAAACCAGCCCCTCTCCTCTCCCCACCTGCAGGCCCTCACTGTACTCCCTGTCAGTGAAACAGTGTGGGTTCCCAGGTAATCTTATAAGGCCGCGTCACCACTGACACTTAAGACCTAATCTCAGGGTCAAAACAGGGTCACGGCTCTCTGGTGTAGAGTACTGTAGCAGTGTGTACTTATTGAATAGACAGGACCTTAGAAAGGGACTATGGAGCAAAACTGCTGGATCTTATTAGGTTGGGATTGGGCTGAAAGAACATTGAGTGAAATGGAGCTGGATGGAATGTGGATGTCGAATTATGGTGTGTGTGTGTGTGTGTGTGTCCTTGACAGGCGTGGAGGGGACATCATGGTGATTGAAGTGCAGGAGAATAGTGGTGTGTTCCGAGGCCGCGTCATCGCTGTGCTCACAGCTCCAGGAACACCGCAGCATGGGTGAGCACTACTCCCTCTGTCCATGTCTTTCTCTCTCTCTCTCTCTCTCTCTCTCTCTTTGCCCTTCTTTGCTCATTTACATTTACATTAAGGCATTTAGCAGACGCTTTTATCCAAAGCGACTTACAAAAGAGGATAACATTCAAGCTACAACTCAATGAAAGAACAAACAAGGAGTGCATAATGCTAACATAGAATCTGCACTATTTAAAGTTAAAAGTGCAATAGTGTAACGCAGTGTAGAGAAATTAAATTATTAAGTGCATTCTCAAAAATTTACGCCAGGAGATATTCTTGGAAGAGCTGGGTCTTCACGAGTTTCTTGAAGGTGGAGAGGGTATCAGTTGATCTGGTAGCACTTGGGAGGTCATTCCACCAGCGCGGAACCAGATATGAGAAGAGTCTGGATTGACCTGCACTAGGCGTTGGCCGTGCTAGAAAACGTTCCTTAGAGGAGCGTAGCGGTCGTCGTGTGACGTAGGGCTTCAGAAGAGTATTCAGGTAGATGGGAGCAGAGCCATCATTCACCCTGTGGGCCACCATAAGTGCCTTGAATTTAATGCGAGCAGCCAAGGGTAACTAGTGAAGTTCAATGAACAGAGGTGTGACATGTGCCCTTTTTGGCTGGTTAAAGACCAGACGTGCAGCTGCATTCTGGATCATCTGTAGCGGTCTCACAGGCCTGATAGGAGGACATTGCAGTAGTCAAGACGAGAGATAACCAGGGTCTGAACCAGGAGCTGGGTTGCATGTTGGGTTAGGTACGGCCTGATCTTCCTTATGTTGAATAGGGAAATACGGCACGACCGAGCCACAGAGGCAACGTGATCTGCAAAGGTCAGTTGGTCATCGATCATGACACCTAGGTTTCTTGCAACTTTGGTGGGAGAAACAGACAGGGAGTCGATCTTGATACTGATGTCGTGATGTATGGCTTGTTTGGCTAGGAGGACCAGCAGTTCAGTTTTGGAGAGATTTAGTTGGAGGTGATGTCCTTTCATCCATGCAGATATATCAGAGAGACAGTCCGAGATCCGTGTTGACACCGTGGAGTCGTCTGGCGGAAAGGACAGATAGAGCTGGGTATCATCAGCATAGCAGTGGTAAGAGAAGCCATGGGAGTGGATGATTGAGCCCAGCGAGGTGATGTACAGGGCAAAGAGAAGGGGCCCCAGCACAGATCCTTGGGGTACTCCTGTGGTGAGTTGGTGAAGTGCCGATGTCTGTCCTAGCCATGATACGTTGAACGACCGTCCAGTAAGATAGGACTTGAACCAGGAGTGCGCTGTGCCATCAATGCCAATGTTGGTCAGCTTGTCCAGTAGGATGCTGTGGTTGACCGTGTCAAATGCTGCTGATAGGTCCAGCAAGATGAGCACTGAGGATTGACCTGCCGCTCTGGCCTCTTTTAATGCTTCCGTCACAGACAGAAGCGCTGTTTCAGTGGAGTGGCCACTTCTGAAACCGGATTGGTTGGAGTCGAGGAGGTTGTTCTGAGTGAGAAATCCTGTGACCTGTTTAAAGACAGCTCGTTCAATGGCTTTGGAAAGGAAGGGAAGAAGAGAGACAGGCCAGTAGTTCTCCACTTGAGTGGGAGCAAGGGATGTTTTTTTGAGCAGCGGTGTTACCTGGGCTTGTTTGAAGGCAGTGGGAAATGTACCCCTAGTTAGTGAAGCATTGACCACATGTGTGGTTGCTGTCACAATGGTGGGGGTTATGGCCTGAAGTTATGGTTATGGTCCCTCTCTTCTTCATGCCTATCACTTTCTCTCTCCCATTTTTATTGTTCTTTCGCTCCCCTCCTGCTTCCTCTCTTTCTCCCTCTGTCCCCTCTGTCCATCTCTACTCCTTCCTTCTCTCTCTCTCTGTCTGTCTGTAGGGGAGTGTGTGGCTGTCAGGCTGTGTCCCAGCCGGCGCTGACACATCCCCCAGCTGGGCCGAGCATGGCTGTTCACCACCACACAAGCTGCCCAGCTCTGCCAGGCACCTGAAGCTTAATTAGATGGGGATTTGTGCGTCAGCTCTTTTTTATTCCTTAATCAGCCATAAACCTGCATGTGCAGTGTGTGTGTGTGTGTGTGTGTGTGTGTGTGTGCGTGTGTGTGTGAATGGGGAGGTGGTGGAAATTGGGTAAAGCGGGTCACATATGATCCTGGCTTCTGTGTGTTAGTGAGGGAAGGGGTTTCTCTCATGGGTGGCCTCTTCCTTTCTCTCAGTATGTTTTTACAGCCTAAGCCACAAAGGCAGGAATGTGGAGCAAATGGATTCAGGAGTAATTACATCACTTGAAATGTAGGACAGTTAAAATCTCTCTCCCTTTCCCTCTCTGTCTCTCTATCTCTCGCTTTCGCCTCCTGATGTGTCAAACATTCATCTGTGGAGCATTTTCACTCTTGCGTCATGGCCCGAGCTGCTTAGCGTCTGAGGTCAATGTTTCTACGCGCCTTCTCGGGAGAGCCTCTAGTGCGCCTGTGAGCCGTCTCCTAATACGCTCAGGCTCAGCTCTCCAGCCGCACACGTGCACCAGGGACGGAAGGAGGGAGAGAGAGTGTGTGTGTGTGTGTGTGTGTGTGAGAGAAGAGAGAGAGAGAGAGTGGGGGAAAAAGGAAAAGGGGGGTGATATATTAATTTGCTGATTCAGCCTCAATAAAGCACAGAGGGATCATTCATCATGTGGTTAACGGGTTCCCCGCTCTCTGTAATTATTTCTGTAAAAGGCTGCAGCCAGCTGTTCTCCTCCTAAGACTGTTTTGGAGAGAGGGGGGGAATCTGACTGACACACTGGTGGAGAGGTGCAGGCGTTTGCAAATGGGAGCGAAGGGCTGTAAAAGGGCCACACACACTAACACACGACACACACACACACACACACACACACACACACACACACACACACACACACACACACACACACATACACTGTCCCCACCTCCTTCACAGAGCCCTGTATTTCACCACACACCTGTGGCACGGGCAAAGCCTCCCCAGGGTCATTGAGGGGGTCAGGTTCCCTCCCTCTCAAGATGAGATTGAGAGGATTTCTGGGAGCTGGGCAGGTCTTTATCTTCTCATGACCATATGGGCAAGTTGAATTGCCTCATCTTGAAATGTTTAGGAAACAAAGCATTTATTGAACTCAAGAAGTCAACAGTGCGTATACATGTATAAATGGTGGATTTGTATGTACTGTACTGTAGACATGCCCGACTTAATAGACTAAACAGATTCACACTAAGCATATCTTTCATCATGCCGGCTGTTTGATGTGCTTAAAAGATGTGGACATGGCAAATCGTCGGGGCTGATTGCGCAGATCTCGTGTGGGATGCTCATTTCCCATGCATTCCAGCTTCATGATACAGAATAACCCTTGTCTTTTTTTTTTTTTTTCTTGAGGCAGCTGCAAACTGAGCAATCAGCGCATTTAACGGCTTCGCTACACTTTGAGGGAAAAACTTCTCAGAATAAGTGTAAATATTTCTAGGAAAGGTCCACACGATCGGTTCTGCGGATAAAGCCATGCCCTAGTTGACACTCGCTCTCTCTTTCTCTACTTCTCTCTCTCTCTCTCTCTTTAGGGCTCTGGTGGAGGCAGCGCTGGTTGCAAAGGACACTGTTGTGTGTGGCTTTCGCAACGAAAACGCGGAGTGGTGCCTGGCTGTCTGGCGAGGCTGGGGAGCGCGAGAGCTGGAACTCTTCTACCAGTCCTACGAGAAGCTGGGAAGCCTGGAGACTAGCATGCGCAAAAGAAGGTAGCCGTTGTGAGCGCCGCAGAATCGGCGCTCTGTGAGCGCCCTTCCACCCCACCCCACCCCACCCACCCGACCAGCTCCGGCTAGGGGAATAGCCGTGCTCACAGGCTTTAGTGTTCCCGGGAGCCGTGGGGCTTGGCAGCTCTGACATCAGCACGCACTCCAGGACCCCCACCCCATCCACCTCCCACCCCCTCCAGAGAGTGAGAGGGGGCTACATGGACCCATGGACCACTGCTGTAGCTGTGCGATCCAGGGTTCTGGGAGTCTGTCAAAGACACGTGTGGTAGACCTCCCCACCCCCACTCCCCGGATGCCAGTGACAGGGTCTTTACGGGCCATCTGAGAAACAGAGGGAGCATTAGAGGACAATGAGGCACAGGAGTCTGAAACTGACAGAAGGGATTGAGAGTGTGTCTGCAATCCTGTCACAACACAGCACAACAAAGCAAGTTCATCTGCCACAAGGAGATATGCATGTCTGTGTCTGTGTCTGTGTCTGTGTCTGTGTGTGTGTGTGTGTCTGTGTCTGTGTGGGTGTGTGTGTGTGTGTGTGTGTGTGTGTGAGAAAGAGAGAGAGAGAGAGAGAGAGACTCACAGCCATTGTGGATTATAATCCACACAAGATGTGGGAAGGTGTGTTAGCGAGGTCAGTCTTGGGTAAGACCATGAATACCGCTGTGGTTTTGCTGGCTTTTGTGACAGAGTGGAGTTCCAGTCCATCTCTGTCAAGTGAGGCTAAAGGTGTTGTTCTCAATGAAATGAATAGAAATGCTCCTGGAGCGACAATATTGATGTAATTCTGAATCCCTCTAAAAAATACTGCTGTGTTTTATACATTTAGTTTTTTAGCTCAGATGTGTCGTCTAAATTTGCACATTTGTATATTTCATAATCTGAAAAACATCTGCAAAATCAATACAAGGAATGGAAGGAAATGATTTGGAAAATTACATTAATTTTTGATAAGGGAATATTAATAGCTGCTTCCATTTAATGATTTCAGTAGAATTACCACGGTGGAATTCTAGATCTTAGATCCTATTCTATTTTAGAACAGCGCAAACAGCACCTTTAACCATCATTCTGTATGAATTACCTTTTGAAAAAATATAACACAACCAGCATGATTGTGTTTACTATTAAGCAATGGGCTACAATTTGTAAGAGTTGTAAAATATAGATCTTATTTATTGTGTGATTTATTTAAAATCTCACTGCATGTGTAAATAAGTGATTCTCTTGTACATAAGCCATTAAACCTGAAGAAGAGAGCAGATCTCTGGCTGGATATCTGACTGGTAGGTGGGGGATAGCTGTGCAGCTGCCATTGGAGTCATTCAGATCAACAGCACTCAGAACCAAGCTAAATAATCACTTCTCACAAAGGAAAAAAAAACATCTTTTTATTTCAGGACTTCATGACTTCATGCAGTCCACTGGCAGGACACCCTGCCCGCACGCACACACACACACACACACACACACACACACACACACACGCACGCATACACACACACACACACACACCTGATTAGACCAGCTTAAACTTGTTCTTGCAGTTGGGTCAACTGAAGACAATTGAGCATATTCCAAAACGGGCAGAGAGAGGTCGCGTACTGACTACTGAGAAAGGTACTACTGGTTTATAAAAGGAACAACGTGCGGCCATGCATGGCCGATACTGTTTTTAGACTGTGGGTGTACAGCATACGCTGTAAAGATAAAGTCACCTTTGGGAGAGGTTGAGTAGGTGCTCTTTGGCCATTGGAGGACACGCACACCTCAGCAAACAAGATTGGAGTGGCCTCCCCAACGCAACGCCCTGGGTGACTGGGGACATGTCTGCCTGGCAAACACATGATGAATAGGCAGCTTGTCCTGAGGATGAGTTCTCTGGCCATAGCCACTGCTCTGTTGCACTGTCACATAGCCACCCATAAGGCAGGGTCTGTCCAGAGGGGTTGATGAGGGGAGGGGTGTTTGACTCAATTTTCACATACACACAGTATTTTGGTTATTTATGGTAACGGCTGTACTTAAATTGAGCTCTCCTCACCTGCTTCATTGCATATACTAGAAATAATTTACCTACAAGTGCTTGTTAGCACCAATTGCTTTTGTGCCCAGCACTTACAGCCAAAATAGTTGCTGAATCCCAATGCCCCTCCCCCTTACTCATGGCAGTTAAGTTGTAGTCTTAAGTCGTAGTAGGTTTAGGGAAACACAGAGGTTCAGACAGTATTACTAGAGAGGGTAAAAGCGGATGATCTTCGGTATTACTGACTGCGTACAGACAGAATTCAGTGATGTGGCTAATATAAACCTGGACCCTGGGCCGTATCATAACTCCTTGGGGTAGAGTTTGGATGAGGCCGCTCCAGAAAACAACTCCTGGATATAGTAGGACTGCCCAAGTGTGGCAAGCGTGTAAACATGCACGTACACACACACTCACACATCCATACACAAAGAGCTCTACTGTGGTCATGGTCCTGCCCTCAGATGCTGCATGATTGATTATGGCAGAGCGCTGATGACAGGACACACACACACACCTGGAGACTGGATTTTGACTGGAGCACTGCAGAAGATCAAGGCAGGTTCGCTATTAGATTTTATGGCCGACATTTCTTTTTTTTTTTTTATTCTATATCAGTTTATAATCAGTTCGAAAACAAGAAACAATGAGTTATTTCATATTTCACAACCTATAGCAAATTATTTCACTAAGTTAAGGTTTAGGAACACTTTTGTTGAACTTTGTTTTGGATCTGTACCAACAACCAGGACACACTTTTAATCTAGAAGTTTCTTTGGCTGAGTATGTGTTAAGAGTTGTAGACATCGAAACTAAACCAAGGCAACCAACTACATTTTCACGAAATGTCAACTGAGATCGTAAACAAATGTATGGAATGCTGCAAAGAGCTTGCAACAGTAATATCTGCCAGCCTGAAGGTGGAGATGATTGTATTTCAGTTGTAAACACTCAGATACAGGGGCTGAATCACAATCCCCCCTCCAAAGCTCTGAACCCTCAAAGACTTGACTGCTATGCACCGATGCCATGATTAGCTAAGTCCTGTAAGCCAAGTCTTTTAGGATTCAGGAAGCATTGGGATTCAGCTAGTGTGTCTTCTGTTCTTATCTGCTGAGGGTAAACAGAGGAGGGCAGTAGGCACTCCTTGAGAAGGACATTTGGGGATAGTCCTCATTTACTGTAGCTGGAGTTGCATGTGAGATGTACTGTCTGAATCTTAATGCCCTTTCTAACGGGGACGTGATTCATTTACATTTATGTTTTCCAAAACTAGTCCTGGTTGTTACCTAACATTTCAAAAGTAACTGTGTTCTAAACTGCATTCTAGAAACTAGTCCTGGTTGTTACCTAACAACAGCAATAAATACTCATATTATCAACCACATATGACACTCTGATGTGACTTGAGACAGATCTTCCGTTCTCAGTGGCAGTTGGCCACGCCGGTGACTTCAAAGTGAGCCATTGTGCCACCCTTGACTTCAGGGGCCAGACTCTTTGAATGGAAAAGCCATTACAGCTTTATCGTGTCTCTGCGCGCTTGCCTTGCCAGTCAGCACGTTTTTAAGTGGGGTTTTCACTGTTGCAGGTAATTGCAGCATGGATGCATTTGGCATGCAGTGTCTTCTTAGTCTGGCCGGGGGGGCAGTGGCTGAGAGCTCGGGATGGGGGGTAGGGATGTGTGTGTGTGTGTGTGTGTGTGTGTGTGTGTGTGTGTGTGTGTGTGTGTGTGTGTGTGTGAAAGAGAGAGTGGGGGGATGAGGAAGGGCACAGCAGACTGCCTTTGCAAGCGGCATGAGGGCTGGTAATGACTCACAGGTGGTGCCCTGCCCTAGGGACCAGCGCCACGGGGCAGCAGTCAGTCTCAGAGGGAGGCGGGGGGGAGAGGGAGGCAGCCTACAGCTAGCTCTGCCTGGTGAGCCAAGAACTCCAGACCCCCACCACCAGAGGAGGAGGGTGGACATGCAAACTGCACACACACACACACACACACACACACACAGATTCTCATGCTGCAAAAGTGTGACCAAGTGTGCCCTGGACTGACCCGTGGTAGCTGCACTGCCTGGAAACCCTGCTTCCCAGGCCACTCTCAGCAGCTGACAATTGCATTGCCTCTCAGGAATGAATCTGGCCCTCACTTGAGTGTTAGGCTCCTTTCAGAGAGGGTGGACGAGTGGCTGTTTCCCAGTGCATCCGCCTCCTTCTTGTCCTCTGCTCACATGCACCGCCCCCACTCCCACCTCTTTGGTCTCCCCTTCTCTCTTTATCTCTCTCCCAGAAGGACACAAAATGGATGGCAGTGGCACTCTAATCCCTCTCCCCCACACACGTTCCACAGTGTTTCATTAAACACAATCAAGCCCTTTGCTCGCTTTTTTTTTGTTTTGTTTTTTTCTTTTTTTGTTTTGTTCTGCAGAAGTCTGGGTGTGTTTCAAGGGAAAAAAAATAACTGTTGTGCAATCTAAACAAGGCACAGGTACTTTCCTGGGTACTCTGCCACTCTTTGGTTTGGTTGGGTCCAATCTGCAGGAGAGCAGAGCCAGAGCCAGCACGGCTTGAAGTGATTTGCAACAGCCTGAATCTCAGGCTTTGTTCACATTGTCCTGAGAGACAGTATTTTTACATAATGTGTGTAGCGCCTTCAAAAAATCATCTGAGGCAGCAACAGTCACTTGTATTGCGGAGGAGAAATGGGTAAGGGGAGAAGGGAGGTAGGGCTACACTGCTGACAGGACAGATATTCACAAGTCTCATCTCAGCACGGATTATTTACACAGCAGAGTTTCCGCTTCTTCTGTACTGCAGCAAGAGAGAGCCATCAATACCACGCCATCAGCCAGAGTAGGAACTTACATAACATAAAATGGTGAATGAGAATTGGTTTATATTTCTTATTAGAGGTATACTTATTCAAGCGAAACAGACACATTCATTTGAAAATCTCACATGCAAATGAGCGTGCACTAACTTGAATTTCAAGTCGTCATTAATACGGATTTTCATTTTTTTTTTTTTTTAAAAACACTTCCTTTCAGCTGCTCTTGGCTGCAGGGCCCTGAGAACCTAACTGCCAAGGTGAGGCTTATGTCACTCAAGATCAGACAGATTATAGAGATGCAGTGAATGGAACAGCATTTTTCCCACACAGGGGGTCCTGGCTCGATTCCCTTGGTTTAGAAAGGGAGGGGATGGGAAGGGATGAGGGGATGGAGGGGGGTTGGGGACGTTGCTTTCAGGATGCTTAACCGTGCAGGCCCTCAAAAGACCACAAAACAAGGATCGGAAATAAAGAAATAAACACCTCAGCATTCCCTGAGTCCCACACAATGGCTGTGTTGTTCCCAGATGCTAAATATCTGTCAAAGATTTGGCCAAAGCGTGGATAAAACATGCATTTGTTGCTGCTAGTCTGTGAAACCTAGTCTGGCAATCTGTGAAAGTTAAGATGTCATCAGATTGGTGTCAGAGCAACAGAATGAACAAACTGATCAGATGCATATCTCACGGATGATGACAAGCAGGAAATGGATTACATTCTGAGGAAACCAAAATCTATTAAAAATGTGTAAGAACACTTGGTTGGTCACTGGTGTTTCTTCAGTTGCAAAAACAGGACATGTTTCTACAAAGTTTCAGATAAGTGACACACACACACACACACACACACACACACACACCACACACACATTTACTCTCATACACCCATCCTTACAGGATGTCAAAGAAAAGGGTTCCAGTTTACCCTATGGGGAAATACTGCCATTATTTCTAATCACAAAAATGTGAGGCCAGGGGAAGAAAGAAGTGGATTGAATTTTATTCCTTGGAGTCAAGACAGTCCAGTGTTGCAGTTGTCCATAGAGAGAGAGAGAGAGAGAGAGAGAGAAAGGAGAATCTCCCCTCTACTGACTTTTTTTTTCTCTCCTTGAGATTCCTGTACAATAAACAAAGGACTATAACAAAACAAGAAAAGGGCTGCCACACAACTCAAGCTTCCAGGGAAGGCTTACAACAGACTGGCCACGCAATCATAACTGCTCTGTATCAGGTCCAGGAGCAGTGGTCCATATCAGTTTCATCAATTTGTTTCACTATGATTACAAAGTGTTTGCGCAAAGCTTTGAGTTTCCAGTCAGATATTTGCAAGGCCAAACTTGTCTTTAACGTGGAAGACAATGCGAGTGTGTGCGTGTGTGGGAGGGTGGGTGGTTGGGAGAAGAGTTTCATCATGGATCCTCAAACAAATGTGTGAAAAGATTGAAAGATGGTGTATAAACATGTTCTGCTATTAAGAGGGCGAACAATAGAACCACGTAACACTGAGCACTGAGCACAAAAAAAAAAAAAAGAAATGGGGTGAAATCCTCCACCTTGGCAAAATGAACGGGGCAGTGGCGACAGTTCCTCTCATGGGGAAAGTAGGTATTTGATATCAGAGAACCGACTGTGGAGAGGGACAGTCTTTGATAGACATTATTAGTCCCAATAAATGTGAGCTTCGTCCGCAATCCTCCCAGATGAAGGACCTTTGGCCATGATGCCAAGGCTCCAGTGCTGGTCTGCTAATGAGGAGATTAGGCTATACTGAGACTCTCCATTTTAATCTTGAGAGTTGTACTAGTCCTGTTAGGTTTGTGATTTGAGAGGAAAAACCCTTATGAATGGCTTGATGTCTCTGTGGATATGTTGAAACGGACAGAGCAGCAAGCCTGAACAAAGTTTGGCTGACTTTGAGTTTTGGTGCAATTGATGAGAGCCAGATGATGGCACTTAGGCTGTTTCACATTAAAGCGTGCTGCGTAGTTTGCTGAGAACTTATGGGATACAGTTCTTCATTTCAGTTCCCCTTGACAGGCTGCTCTGAACAAAAACATTGTCCTCCTGCCACTTGTAGTCCCCTCCCCTTTAAACAGTGACACTTGCACCAAACAGCATGCGTCACTATCACAGAGGACGAGGCCAACTGAAAACCAATTCGATGCGGTTTCTTGCATCGCTTCTGATAAACACCTCACACAACAGTGTTCACAAACTAGCTAAAACGATTTTTACCACTTTTAAGGAATGGTCAGAAATGTCTTAATGCTCTTGTTTTGCAATCATTTAAAAGTATCCTACTTCGATGTTAAGCTCTACTGAACATGTTGAGCAAACATGGCAGTGTTTTAAACATCCTTCTAGACGTGTCAATTTCAAACTTCAAGAACAAAACACAGTTAATTTGGCACAGGATCATATAGATAATGACACTGAGGAACAAGTATTTCATTGAGAAAACCACAGCTGTTACTATAAGTAAACTGACTGGTTCTGTAAAAAGAGGTGTATTGGCATCTCATGACTGCTGAACTTTCCAAGAATATTCAATGTGAGTGAGCTCAATCTTTGCGCTTGGGGATTTCAGTTGCCTCGGAACGCAAGGTATGGACTCATACTTCAGACTTTGCTGTTGGGAGATTTCTACCTCAAGCCATAACAGCACTTAGCCCCCAACCTCACTAATGCCCTGGCTTGGTCTGTGGTTCCTGCTGAAGCAACATAATAGTTCCCCCTCTCCCATGCCCAATTTGAAGGGAACATGTTCCTGTTTTTGATCCTCACTCCAGGACACAGATTAACGTCGGAGCGCAGTGGGGATGTGGAGCATGCACAGCGCTCATTAGAGCTGTAACCAACTCAAACAGAGAGGTTCTTGGAAACACTGAATAAAACACTGACAGGGCTTTTCCTTCCTTGTCTCCCCATGTTAATTAATGCTAGTGGAGCTAATTACACGTCAATACAATACAGGGTTGATCCGTCTATCTGGAGAGCTCGGAGTAATTACTTTTTGGTGTCACTGAACTGGATATAAGAACACCTGAAATTGCTGCAAAGAAACAAAACAAAAAAACACAGATAAGGAATCTTCTAGCAAAAATGCTAGTTGCACATTTTATATAACATAACATTACAACAACACTGAGCACAGACTGATCAGAAAATATGGAAAATTCTATACAAAAATGCTACAGGACACAGGCCTGTCCTTCATCAGTTAGGACTGCCATCTTATTTTTGGACCCTATGACACTTACACTGATCATATTAGGGCATATCAGGAATTTTAGCAACTGCCAAAGATTTCAACTTGACATACCTGAGTATGTTTTTTCATGGCATAGAAAGCCTAAAAATCAACAAATTCCTTCCGATGTTGTGCATCATGGTTAAGCCAGAGGAAAATCCATACCTCTGTATTTGGAGTCAAACCCACACGCCCATCAGTGCATATTTGACCATGGGGCCAGTGTGCGACATGAGGCCCAATGTATAAACTAATTGAGAGACAGACTTGAAGCCCTTAAAAAGGTGATACTTGTTGGCTGGAGCCTGGGCCTCACGTAATTGCGAGGAATGTTTCTTGGGTTAAAAAAACAACCCTTGGGTAGTCCAAATCTACACTTGCCCCCCCCCCCCCCCCAGAACCCATTGCTATATACACAGAAAGCATTTGAAACCATTCATTAAATCTGGGCGTAAAACCTGCTTCTTCTCCCTGATCTGATTAAATCTACCCTAAAATGTATACTTAACTGTTAAATATTTCTTTTGGCTAGATTATTAAGCTCACAGTGAGAGTAGGGCCATCATGTTCAGCAAAACTACTTATTCTGCTTGTGCTTGGCAGAATACGGGGCTAATGAATTCCCACACTGTATTTGCATATTAGGATCTGTGGTATGGGTGGTGAATGACTTGGCGCTGTAGTCATCCTCAGGAAATGATTACAGTCCAGCATCGTAATAAGCAGACTTTGTGGCAGCTTTTGAGATCATTAGTCTTGGGAATTCAATCACACTTGTAATATATATTTAAAAAAATAATAATTATATATCTATATCTATATATTAATGAGAGAGAGAGAGAGAGAGAGAGAGAGAGAGAGAGAGAGAGAGAGGAGAGAGAGAGAGAGAGAGTTAGAGTAAGAGTAGGGAGAGAGTTGTTACTAGGGATTCTTGGTTTCTTAAAGTTACTTCCTAGCTTCCCACTTCCCAACTTTTGTGGCAGCTTTTGAGATCATTAGTCTAGGGCATTCAATCACACTTGTAATATATATTCAACATTACATTTACATTTATGCATTTAGCAGATGCTTTTATCCAAAGCGACTTACAAAACAGGATAACATTCAAGCTACAACACAATGAAAGAAACTAACAAAGAGTGTATATTGCTAACATAAAAACTGCACTATTTTAAGTTGAAAGTGCAATAGTGTGATAAAGTGCAGTATAAAAGAGAAATTAAGTATAAGAAGTGCATTCTCAAAATTTAAGCCAGGAAATATTCTTGGAAGAGCTGGGTCTGCAAGAGTTTCTTGAGAGAGAGAGTTGTTTTGTTACTAGGGATTCTTGGTTTCTTAAAGTTACTTCCTAGCTTGCCACCAACCTGTGCAAAATAAGAATAAACAGTACTGATAGTAAGGATTTAATTAACTATTAAAAGCAGTTATCTCTGACGTTATGACTGCCACACTGAATATTGAAACTCACGTCATCCTCTCTGGTCACTTATTGGCTCCTGGTGGCTGAGTGAAACGCTACTACACTGATCAGTGCTAGACCAGCATCTCGGTGAAATGTAAAGGAGTGGTGATACTAGGCGGATGAAGCCAGGCTAGTCATCCCATTGGAGTTCACAGCAATGGCTTAGTTGGAGACGGTCACAAGAAAAGATCAACAGCGACACATTTGCGAAAACATTTCTTTTTTAAAATTTATTACTTAAATATAAAACTTTTCCCATCAAGATTCCGGGTTCATAAAGAACAAAATAAAAATACAAAATAAAACAAACAAACAAAAATACCCACAAAGACAGATATAGAGAACCTAAAACAAAACCCACACTGGTGGGAGAGTGTGTTGTTGTGTCCCACAGCAGGGAGGTGCTGAATGAAAAGCAGGGAGTTGGCCAGGAATGAAGAGGAAGACAACAGTGATGATGACGGCGCTGAGTCTATAGGAAGACTACTGGTCCACACCCAGCCACACCACAAGTGTTTCCAAAATGGAAAATGGTGGCAAGAATGGATGCAAGAACCAACAAATGGAAATGAATCGGTTTTAAAAACTAGGTCAAAGACAGACAGAGAGAAAAAAATCAACCAGACCTACCAGCTTCATAAAATGCAAAATCAGACCTATCAGGATCATGTGTTTGTATTTACAGGCATTCTGAGAAGGCGGAACAGCCAGTCGGCATTCCTCCTACAGTACAAGTAATGTTCGGGCCTGCACCTTAGCCTATTCGCATCCGTACAAACACACACACACACACACACAACACACACACACACGGTAGCAGAGGCACACACTCACAGAACCACATCAACATCTACAGCAACTGTGCAAAAGGTCTTTGGTAAATCAAATTAATTTGAGAGGAAGTCAATGACGAAACACTAAACATGACTGAGATGGTCATACAATCATTCTAATATACAGACTCTCAGCCATGTAATGTAAAACAAGACTGCATATTAAAATAAATTAGACAGAAGAAACAAAGGAATAAGAGACAGTAAAATCCAGCAGTTTTGTTCACACAAGTAAATAATAAAACCGAACCTAACTCCACGAAACAATAACAGTGTTATTTCCAATTTTCAAAACCATATAAAACTCATAGGCCCTTAATGATAATGTTCAGCACTGTAATGTATCCACCCTCCTTTAAAATGAACTATTTGTTCGTGTATCTCTGTGCAAACATACAGAAATAAGGAATACATTAAACCCAATACCATGGCTAAAAATCAACAGCCCTTGCCTACATGCCATTCTCTCACGTGTGTTGAAGTTAACCTCTCAAACGGTGTATTTCCCTGAGATACACCGAATTTCTAAACATTTGTTCGGGATTATCTTTGAACTGAACGCTCATTGATCATTAAAAACAAACAACCAAAACAAAACAAACAGACAGACAACAAAAAACAAAACAAATAATAAAAACAACCTCAATGACTGTTGCTAGTCCCACTTGCATTTACAGGCTTTTTCTGCAAAGGCTACTCTGCATTGTTAAAAAAAAAAAAAAAAAAAGATGTTTTTTTTTTTTGATGATGATGATGTGCTCATGTTTATAAATGTTGTTGTGTGTGTTTTTATCTTTTTAAGTTATTTCCAAAATATATCCTTGTCAAGTCTCTTCTGTAAAAATAAATTAGGTAGTTTTAACAAAAAAACACCATCTCAGAGGAATGACTCAGGCCTTCCTTGTCCTTGCCAAGGTCATTCTGTCCTGGATGATCCATTGTCTCCCAGTTTGCGGAAGGCCTGATCGTTCTTTTCGAACCACAGTTCAGCCAGCTGCTGTGTAGAGGCGTGTGAGGACGCCTTGGAGCCCAAACACATTTTATACTGTTTGGGCTCTAGGTTGGGGTCACATACTACAGGATGGTGGACGTGCACAATGCCAGTGTCAACGCTGCGGAACTGATTCAGTCCCGACTGGACAAACTTGTTAAAGAGGTCCACATCCTCCAGTCCCCAGCCCTGTATGGAGACGTCAAAGCCCCCAGCTTTCAGCAGGTCCCCTTTGTGTACGCACACAATGCCGTAGCCGAAGTGCCTCCACAAGCCTGTTTTGGTGGTGAAGACGTAGTGGTTGATGCTGGGTACCTTACCGGCGTAGACAACCTTAGGGTCATACTGGCTGAATATGATGGGGAAATACGTCTGCTCGCCGAGCTTGGTGTTGTCCCTGCACCGCTTCAAGAAGTCGGCGGTGAAGAGCAGGTCCACGTCGCAGTAGAAGAGCAGCGAGTCGTTGGTGAAGTGGGCGGAGCCGACCTCTAGGGCCAGGGCTCGGGAGAAGGGACCAGACACAGACTTGATCTCCATGTCAGTGCGTGGGTACTTGGAGTGGTACTCCCTCATGAGTTCCACCTGCCGCACGCGCTCTGTGATGTTGTCAGTGGAGAAGAGCAGCACGAGGAGCTTGACGTTCTGGTTGGAGATGAGGCAGATCTTCTCAAAGTTGGCCATGAAGCGCACAAAGATGTCGTAGCGGCCCGAGAGCGGCACCAGGATGTTGATGCGCTCCTCTTTGGACTCCCGCTGGTCTGTTCCGGAACCACCTAGCTTGAAGGGCACCAGCATCTTCAGCGAATTGGACAGGAAAGACAGCGAGTCTGACTCCTGGTTGATGCGGCTGGCCAGGTCTTTGGCGTCCATTTCT
Organism: Tenualosa ilisha; assembly: GCA_015244755.2. Classification (NCBI taxonomy): domain Eukaryota; kingdom Metazoa; phylum Chordata; class Actinopteri; order Clupeiformes; family Clupeidae; genus Tenualosa; species Tenualosa ilisha. The sequence goes on along the minus strand of PYXC01000089.1, from coordinate 2,257,820 downwards.
CCTCCTCCTGGAACTGGATCTTGCTGAAGGTCTGCTGTAGGTAAGCATGGCGCCGGACTGGCACCGTCATGCTCTTGCCCTTGTGTTTCTTGTAAAGAAGCAGCAGATCCAGCACGTACTCTGCGCCAAACATGGGGTTGACCCGCCGGTACCCATACTGGATCTCTTTGAAGTCGATGACGCGACCGCGGGTCTTGGCGTTGGCGTTGATCATTTCCATCACCTGCATCACGATGTCATCCAGCGCCACCTTCTGTGAGGCGTCCATGCCCCTACGTGGCGGTTGTCCGTCCACCGACGTGAAGATGTACTTGCCCGTCAGGAACTCCCACTCCAGGACGTCCTCACGATGCTGTGGGTGGAAGCGCATAAATGAGGGTGCCATGCCCAGCTGCTGGTCCTCCCGCCGGATCTCCGTGTTGGTGAGGCGGCTCATCTGGACGATCTCACGGTGCAGTTGGATGGTGCGGTGGCGCAACTCAGCGATCTTTCTGCTCAGCATGTAGCTGTGGAGACGGTACTGATAAGGAGGATTCTTGTTGGGGTGTAAGGTGATAGCGCGATGGATCTTGCTGTTGTGCAGGTCCCGAATGTAGCCTTTCTTGTTGGGCTCGTAATTCTCGTAGAAGAGCTGCTGCATCTGGAAAATAAGGAAGAGAAGGGAGAAGCTGTGATTTAGATGTTGCCTCAGGAAACCAAATGAAACACCAAACACAAGCCAAAAACAAAAACTATATCTATCAACAAACAAGTAATCAACCAGTCGTTTGAAGACTAAGGAGAGCAATTTCCCTTTTCCATTTATTCATGACCTCGAAAGGGGCAGTCTTCAAAAGTGTATCCACTTTTGCCTTCTACACATCATAAAACTCTGACAGCCCAAATGGTTCTGGCAAAGACTGTGGGTGTCTCAGTGAGCTCCGAGAAGAGACAGAGACACGCTGTGCTGCTTGTGCACTGTGCCAATGTGTCAGGGCAAACAGGCAGGCAGGCAGGCAGGCAGGCAGGCTGTCCAGAGACCGCTCCCTCTCCAGCTGAGAGCGCAGTCTGGCGGCCAGACGGCAGGATGTTCCAGCCGCTCAGTCGCCGTCAGGACTTCCATAATTACCTGACCTATGCCACGACTGTTGCTACTGCCGCTTTGTTATGAATTACAACTAATTATGATGATTTCCTCGGAGTCATTGACCCGACACAACTGAGGCTTTCAGCTAACGCATTTTCTCTGCAAAATTTAGAGGATAAGGTACTGAGAGATGTGTAGGTTTGCTTTTTTGGTCCCCGAAAAACAAAACAAGTTCCTGCATTCATTCATATGGGTTGTACTTCAGTCTATCATTTCAATGTCTACCTGAAGCGTAACAGCAGACAATTCTTGCAACTGTAACTGTACAAACGGGGAATGAATGAATGAATGAATAAATAAATATCAAATCGCTTTTTTCAAAGTGAAAACGGTTTATTTAAATGACGCACATTCAACTTGGCAAGAGGATGCCAAAATGGTGAACTAAAACTCTCCATGAATAAATCTAGATTGAGCGCAGTTCCCAATCTAAATCTAGATTGAGCGCGGTTTCCACACTAAAGCCATTGTCTTCTTGGGTTCTTTTGCCTACACAAATAAATTACAGCAAGGCAAAGGAGATAAGACAGAAATGAACTTGGGAGAATGTAACGGATCGGGCTGCTCTGCATTCCATCACACTAATCAGTGTTTTTCCAAACCCCTTTAAAGAGGCTGGCCTGGGTGATTTCCCTTCAGAGGGTGCAAGGGCAAAAGCCTGGCCTTGGTGCCAGGGTTTGGAGTCATCAGTGGGAGGATTACAGCCATACATCAAGCTGACAGCTATGCACGAATCACGTTCAGCATTTGCCTTGAGTGGCCTTCCTACCTGACATATGGCAACCACTAAAATAGTGCAACTCAAAAGTTACGCCTTTCAAAGCAAGACGGTGTTTTTCAGGACATGAAAATGCCATAATTCAAACACAGTCATAGATAATATTCTTAGCTTCTGCCAGCACATATTACACAGTAAATGGACTGGGTTTATATAGCGCTTTTTTGTACTCCTCTCAGCAACCAGAGCTCTTAACAATGTCATGCCTCATAGTCACCCATTCACACAGACATTCATGTACCGATGACTGAGGCCGCCGGCTCACCGAGAGCAATTTAGGGTTCAGTGTCTTGCTAAAGGACACTTTGACAGGGTCAGGAGGAGCCAGGCTTGAACCTGCAATTCTCCAGTTGCAAAATGGCACCTTGACCTCCTGAGCCAGCATCGCCCCATAAACTCTTCCATTCTACATATATTTTATCAGTCCTGAATTTTCTCTAAGAGCTCACCAATTTCAATCACCAATATTACTGTAATAGTCAGTTCCTCTTTTCAAAAGAGGAAGGAGCAGACTGAAGGGCTTATCTTCTTCCTGGTATGTGTTCAGATTCATTTATTCAATTACAAAAACAGTGCAGAGAAAGTCTTCATATATTTGCCGGGAAAGACTTTGGAGGCATCCCTGTTCAGTAGATTCGGTTGAGAGGCATTTGAAAGTGCTTCTTTCGCTCATTCTTTCTTTCTGTCTGTCTTTCTTCCTCACTGCGTCTGTGTCCAACTGTGTGTGTGTGTGTGTGTGTGTGTGTGTGTGTACATGCATATGTGGTTATGAATTATCATTCAGGGACATTAGTTTCTGCTGAGTCAGCAGCCGTGCTGCAGCGCCGTCCATCAGGGTGGGCAGAGTCGCCATGAGAAGCAGAAAACGAGCCTGTGGGGAGCAGAGCCAGGCTTGCCAACGCGTCACCACAGAGCGTCTGAGAGCTACCTCCACGCGGCCAGTGCTCGTGGCAAACAGAAACGGAGACACCATTATGCTAACCTAATTGGCCCAGTTGCACGCAGTCACAGCATACCGCTTCCACACCTAATCGTTTTTAATAGCTGACTGCCAGAATGGGCAGGAAAACCGTCAGCCATGACGAGTTTCTTATTGAAAGACTCATGAAAAGCTTCCATTGTGAGGACCAAGAAAACACAATACTGTGGTTTTTGTTTAAAGACACTTCCATATCCCACATACCCCCTCCCATCCCCAAACCACAGTGTGGGCCGCTGCCCAAGGATATACTGTATATGAAGAACGAGATGAACTCCAGTCTCTTCAGAAGAAGCTTCCCTCAGGTACTGGAATAGACCCAGTGTAGGAAGAGCTCACAAAAAGAGGGACTGGAAGTCATATAAAAAGTCACAAGGAGGCCTGGTTCCAGTCAAGGGAGGATATTCCCAGCCGAGCTCCATGTTAAATTTTATAGGACTACTGTATGCGGAGCCATCGGCCCACTCTCTATGTTGGAACAAGGATGAGACAAGATTAAGAAAAAAGTTAACTGACTTGCTGTAATCGCAGATCATCTAAAAAATATTTCTTACACCTTCTAAAACATATATAAGAAATAAGAGCTGATGGTTCACACATAGTGAAGCATGCTCATTTGTCTATTGCTATATGTCTAGTGCTCAAGTTGAAACTTTTTTTGTTGCTTTTTATACATTTTATTTTACTGTTACTGCCAGCAGTATAAAGTAACTATGTTTAGACTGCTCAAAAGTCAGCTATTCCAACTGACTCCTGCAGTTATCAAAAGCACACAATTCCTTTGGTAGAGATCTTTGCCTCGCTTGAGAACTCACGTGCCCTTGAACAACTTTTTGTTCAGAAAATACTGAGTTGTCAAGATTCTTGAGAGGCAGCTAAACCAACAACAGAGACAGGCCTTTGGCCCGAAGATAACAGGAGTCTCTAAAGGATGACAAGGACACATTTCAAATGGCATAAAACACAAGCAAATAAACTTGGCCGCAGCTTGTTGCAGCCCTGAGTCAGGATATGAGAGAGGGCAAAGCGCAGGATATTAAAAGCCAGGATGAATCGGACAACAGCAGGGAAGAGCACAGTGCTTGGGACCAATGCTCTACATGAACTGTGAAGTGGCCCCTGGAACTACCTAAAGCTTATTCACCATTAGGAATACGCTTAACAGTTTAGTACCCCAAAACAGTCTATGACAGAATACCAGTGTCCTCCCTAAACCCTATGGGCCTGAACCCTCAAGGACTTCACTAGCACGAATCAACATCATGATTAGCTGTTTCATGGCAGTGTAAGTCTGAGGGTCCAGGGCTTAGGGATGGGGGTGGGCTCCGCCCATCTCTCCTTTTCTTATGACTTATTGGATTCTCTTAAACTCCTATCCCCCCTATGCCACTGGTCTATGAAAGTAAAGTGGGTTTCCAAGAGATTGCCAAAGGAAGCAGACTAAATAACAGTGATTTGACAGTCAGTAAAAGTATTGCATCATCAAACTCTAGGATGCCAGGGGATGTGTAGACAAGTTCTTCCTATGCAATTCTAAAGTATCAGGCAGCCAGTTCCTTCCTCTACAAGTGGACAGTCGGCTGCAAAGCTCCAGAGTGGAGTAGAGATAGGAAAAACAAAATAGCACACGTGTTTACTGAAAATATTCGACAATAATCTTGTCCAAGTGCAGACAAGGTGGCCAACACGGCTGCCAGAGTGTGGTACACGGGCCAGGATGGAGAAATGCAGTGACGGGGGCTGCGGGTCAACCGTGTGAGTGGATTAAGCCAGCTGTGCTTCGCTACATCCCCACGAATGCAGTGAGCAGTGAGCGGCTGTGGCAGGAGCTGGCCCGTCTGACCCTTTGTGCGCTTCCCAGAGTCGAGACTGCCTCCCATCTCACCAGGGGGACTTGGGTTACAGTTTAATCAAGCCCCAGGATGGAGATTACCTTGTAATGAAAAGCCAACGATTAGGCCGTCATGGCTTCTGGGAGGGAGTGCTTCATTCAATATCACAGCGACTGCCTCTGAGTCTTTTGTGCACAGGACATTCAGACTGCCAATGGGGAATGGGCTGGAGAAACTGTAACTTTACTAGGCCTAAACCTACATATTTACAAGTGAAAATAAAAGAAAGCGAATACAACAGATCTGCTAGCCTATACCCTCTAGGAGTCATGAAGTGATGGTGTTTAACTAAACAGAACAACAAAAAAAAAGAGAACAATTTAAAAGCCTACACACCCTTAACACACCCTTAATAAAAAAAAGTGCATGCTGGGCAACGAAACTGAGGTTCATGGCCCTGCCAGATAAATATTTCAGTTGCTAGAGTGACATGCAATCCCACACAAGAACAAGTGAGGGAGCATTAATTAAAAAGGGGCATTCTATAGGCAAGTGTCTCGCTTTCACTCACTCAAACCCTCTCCCTCTCTTTCTTTTTTCTGTCACACCCTCTTGGCATTGCACAACATAACAGCATGCTTCTTCACTGACTTAACCAGCCTCCTCTCCTCAGTCCCCCACAGCCCATGTAATGAACTGGTGAATTAATCAAGTTACGCACAGGCCAGAGGCCACTTTTTGAGCAGTACTGTAGTTCAAGAGAACTATTACACACTCACTTCCACTCTTTCTCTCACACACACAAACACACACACAGATCTTTCAGCCCACAAGGATCAGAAATTCAGCTCCATCCCTCTGTTGCGATGAAAGTCTCATCAGTTGCTGCCGCCATACGAACGTGATTGCCACTCATATTACAGAATTGTGATGAGATAACTGCTGGAGAAGGAATGTGAAAAATGCTGCTCTGCTCATTACTGAAACCACACAAGAGAACAGTCACAAAAAGAAAAGGTCTCTTATTTTCAAGAGTGCATGTCTCCCCTTTCTTCAAAACAAAACTTTCCAGTTTAACATACCATGATGTGCATGGCTGAATGATTATCACTGACCGATAATGTAATTATGATGAGAGAATAACACAAGACAGCAGAGAAGATAAGTGAGGTGAATTAAGTCTTTGAGTGAGTTAAGTCTTTGAGGGATCAGGGTATAGGGGGACACTGGGATTACATTTAGAGTTTAGGGTTTAGGGGGACACTGGGATGCAGTCAGTGACCAAAAGACTTCAGACTTAGACAAAAGACTTGGAGTTATGGAGCTCTAACTTCACTGCTTATTGAGTGGAGCTTCATGGCAGTCAGGCACATTTGAGGCCAGGCACTGACCAAGCCTGGAGCCATCAGGCTGGGAGTGGGAATGGCTTGGTCTCAGTCTCAGCATCTGCACCCAAACACATCCTTCCAGTCTGGACCTGCCACACCCACCCTAACCGCCAGCGCTGGCCGAGGCCAGGCAACCCGGTTGACCTACTTCCACCATCTCAGTCGTGGCACATAACTAGGGCACAGATTAGGCCAAAAGGAAAAAAAGGAGTCCTGGCTCATTCAATATTTACAGAATACGGCATCATGAATAAAAAATTCAGGTCCTTCTCATATCACTCAATTGGGAGGCCCAAAAGAGGAGGTGGAGGGGCCGCTCACAAAAGGCAGACTGTTATCTTCACAACAGGAATGAAAGGATGTGTGAAACACCCTGTTAAAAAAAAAAAAAAAGACCAAAGGCCCCTTTCCTCCTCATAAAAGGCCGCTGTCGATCTGGTATTGATTTTCCTGCCACAGATGCCTTTGAGAGAGCTGTGGGAGAGAGAGAGAGACAGAGAGAAAGAAAGAGAGAGAGAGAGAGAGAGAGAAGAGTAGAGTCTCCCTCTGACTTCAGAGGTCGATGGATGGGGGTCAGAGGCGGGTGAAATGGGAGAAGGGGAGAGGGGAAAAAAAGGGCTTCAAAAATCAATCAAATTCTAATCTTATCCTGTAGCCTTTGTCCATGGCGCTGAAAATAAATAGAACCCGGGTGGCAATGTCCACAGATGAAAGAAAGAGAGAGGGCATGTCATACAGCCCTCATGCCTGCCTCCTCGACAACACACAGTGCCCCTGGCATCAGCACTATGACACTTACCACACTGCCAGCTCACACACACACACACACACACCGCTGGGGTCATATCAGCCTTCAGAGCTTCTCACCACCACCCCCACCACTGGCTCCCACAATCCTCTGGGTGGAGGGTGGGAAGTTGATAAGACAGAGCAACACTTTCCAGCCTGATAGGCAATCCAAACATGCTAGAAAAGAGCACATCGCAAACCCAAACCCCACACCCACAGCAAAAATAAAATCTGCTCCAACCTGTTGCCTGTCAGCCTGAACAATACAGTTGGCTTTCTTTAGCCACGGAACACGAGTATGGTGTGTCTAGGCTTTGGGTAACACTGAGTAATTTATGGCATCCCAACAACTTCTCATTTGCTGTGGGTACACCAAAAGTGAGTCTCTTATATGTGACTGGAGTCTAACTGAGTCTAACTAACTCAATAAATGCAGTATGAGGGGCTGTGCAGTCCTGGACAACAGGGCTAGTGGCTGTCAACACAAGCCCTAAATACATCATGTTGAATTTCTACCCTTGGCACCACAGACAAAGGCAAAGCAGAAGGCTGAGTGACAGAAAAGACAGTAAATCTAATGAAGCATCTGTCCAACTTTCGTGGGTGTTGCACTGTTTGGTTGAAAACTTGTCTGACAAGATGACTGCAAGTTCTCTACCCTCAGGGATCTTTCCATGATATCAAACTCAATGCATTGTCACGTACACAGGGTATACACCCCTATGCGATTGCAAAAAACACAAGATAACAACTTCAGTGATTTAAAATATACTCTATGAAGTACTGTGACGGAGCTAATGTCAGTCACCTACGAAATGAGGAACTTTCATATAAACTGTCTATTGTTTGGACTGTGGTGATTGGGTGTAGATCTCATTCATTACAATACATAGACAAAGGAAGGATTGTGGCAAACACCAGACATGCGGCCTTCTCACAGCCAGTTCATGACAAATGGAGAACCCGAGGGGTGTGTGCGATGGGTACTTCCTTGTTCCCTTTGTGTCACATTGTTAAAATGAATTTATTCAAGGGCAAAGTGTGTAATTGATATTTGGGAGTTTAATGGTTCATGCCAGGTTAGTGAAAGGGCCTGGGTTTGACATGGCTCCTCAGTCTAACCCTGCACCATTGAACTACTGAGAGAGCCTAGACTCAGCCTTTATTTTGGCACTATTGATTTTTGTATTTTTGTTTAACAGTTGATTACGCCTTTTTGTCTTTGACAAAAATTTTCTATTTATTTTTTTTTTGTCTATTTGGAGTTAACTGTTAATTAATGAGTTTATTTGGAACTGCTTTTCTTTTCCTTCTGGTCAGCTTACTTACGAGTACTTTAACTTCCACAATATTTCATTCATTTCATTTAATATGCTGTTTTTTCAAGACATGTTGGTAAATTCATTCCCATTTGATGAGAAGACAACCTCTAGGTTAACTGGTCTGTTAGAGCAAATAAGAACGCAGGCCTACACGTTCAGGCTTCCATATGCATGGGCATGGCATCAACAGTGATTATGCAATAACCTCCACTTTCTATTGGTAAAGACCATGGCAGTCACATTTGAAAGTCGCGGTGCTAAATTTCCAGCGACTGCCTTCAAAAAAGCAACAAATCCACATGTCCACAGATCCATGGCCAGGGACACTCTGTGCCTCTGTGTTTTGCTTTGCCTCATGGTGCACAGAAAAACCCTCCATCTGTAACTGATAACTGAGTATGTCGATCAGACCCTGCACACTGCCAATTTACTTGGATGACATACAAATGTGTGTCACCCTAGTGACATTTTGTGCATGTATGTTAAAAAAAAAAAAAAAAAAAAAAAAAAAAAGAATGTTTCGTCCACTGTACATACTCTATAACTTCAAAATGATTCAAAACTAGCAATTCCAAAGAGGGGATACAGGTCTAGTGCTTGATCATTTAACACCATGGGAAACCTTCCCTGATGAATTGTTCTGGATACAGAGGACGCTAAGGGCTCTGGTCTGGATTCCTGGGGCCTCAGGCTGAGGCAGATGTCTGATAAGCCTTAGAGGTCTGGTAGAGCAGAGTTGTGCAAGAGACTGTAGAGGCGCAGAGCCTCAGAGTCAGACAGAGACAGAAGTAGAATCCCAATGCCCGTCCTGTGAATATGAAAGTTATATGAAAGCTCCCTGTCCCTATGCTCTGAACCCTCAAAAACTTAAATCTGTAAATCATGAAAATGACTCATGTCAGTTAAGACTTTGATCGTTCAGGGCTTAGGGCTTAAGTGATATATTGGGATTCATCCATATAGGGATGAGACCCTGCTTCCTATCTAGACAACAGCAGTGGAAGTAGAGATATGTCAGAGATATGAGCATTTTGAAGTCGGTGCCCAAAGACTGTTGTTAAACTCTGTGGCTGAATCACCAATGTCCCAAGCTAAGCCCTCAGCCCTGAACTCTCAAACAATTCGGCCTTTATAATTGTATGAACACCCAAGTTTTTCTATTTTCTGGTAGACCTTAGGAAATGGGAACTGTTATCAGTACAAAGGGCAGTTAAATTCACAGATAATAGTATCCAATCATGCTTTTTTCCCAAGCCTAACAACTGTATGTTTGTCTGTAAGCTGCATCACATCTTTGCCGTCTCCTCCCTTTTATGAAGTTGAACATCAGAGTAAAAGGAAGATTCATGGGTGGGGTGTGATAACAAAAGCTACAAAAAAATACACAATTTAGAAGGTCCTCAGCACAGCTAGACAGAGGAAAAAAGCAATCTTCCATGACTTACAATTTGGGAAAATTATGATGGAGAACTGGTTAAGTAAAGTAGTGTTTTTTACCTGACACTCGACGCTTAAATAATGCCTCATGTTCTGAAAAGTCAACTCACGTTTTTCTTAGGATGGAGCATAAACAAAACAAAACAAACAAACAAACAAAAAAACATTTCTCAGTGTTGATGGGGTAGCCTTGATATTTGGGAAAATCCAGTGTGAATCAGTTAATTCACACAGTCTGTAGATACCCAGAACATCTGATGAAACAGATGAAGACCGAATAACAAACCAAAAACTAATGTTAACTGAATGAGGCATGGCGAAATTGTGCTGTACTGTGCCCCATTCACTAAATGTTAGTTGCCGGTTCACTATTCGGTCTGTGCAGCATCTAATTTTTTCTTTTTCCTTCGGACAGCATTCAGTGAACAACAGGGCTATGGACTGATTCACACCAGATTTCTCCTTTAATGCAGCCTCATTGGTAGTCTATAAATTTTGTCATTTTCTGGCAACTTCCTGGTTTCAAGGAAGACCAATATTAATGTCAGAGATATGAGGTGCCTAGTCACAGGGCAGAGTAGGTAGGTTGGTTAAAAGACACATTTCACAGTGTATTGTTCCACACAGAGAGACTCCTACGCAACCATTTTTTTGACGTTTTGACGTCATACGCTCTTGTGTAAAATATGTACAGAAACAGCGTTTTTTTCCAACATGTTCGTAATGGGACTGACATTTTAAGACACAAACAGAAGCAATGAGCAATATACAGCCATAATGCCTCCTATGATGCACAGAGTCCAACGCAAAGTGAATTGCTTGTCAAATGTGTCCAGTTCTGAGACAACCTCTCCCCAAACTGTTTGGCAGAAGAACAGAGAGACATACCACAGGCCAACACCCCACCCCTCCCACCCCCACACCTAAAAATACCCAGTGGGAAGGAGGATCAGGACAGGAGGAGGCCACAAGGGACTTTTCCCAGAGGTTGGCAGGGGCAAACAGAGGGCTGTGCCATCCACCACTGGACAATGTTGTGAGCGTATCGTGGCTATATTACCAGGATGGGTATTCTGATACACTTGACCTGCCATAGTCAGTATGGCTCTTGGAAACAACCATTGGGAGTCCTACGAATACATTGACAATACAGAGACCTGAACACCTCATGCATTCACACAAACACATTGATGTGCCCATATGATCTGATCTCTTAAAGATTCTTGGTTTGTGCTTAAAAGCTCAGTGAGTTGAGTGATTGAGGAAGGCTATACTGACAGAATGAGTCCGTGAAGGAACCATGTAAAATTACTGAGCTTTCAAAGCAATCCCCAGAGATGTGTTAAAAATAACCAATTAAAAGTTTCCTCACTTAGAATTCACAAAAATGAGACCTTGTCATCCCAACAAAAAGCTAGTGTGCACTTATTCCCAATATGAAATACAGTGTTAGGACCTGACAAGTCCATTATTATCGTCTGCCTGCTTCGAGAAAAGGGAGGAACCCATAAATAAAATATCCCTGAGCTTCAAAAGGAACGGAATTAAAAATATCCTCCTTTAGGGCTAAAAGGCACTGATATTGGCTGTTTATTCCTCTTTATTGACTACAGTAATTACAGCCTCTACAGCAGGCTGCAACATACTTGCGGAATCTACAGTGGTCTGTTGCCGTGGCATTAAGGAGTGCCACCCGAGCTCAAGCAATGAGGACAGGAACTGTACCGTGGGCATGGCTAGCCCTGTGAATCAACTTTATACACAACTCACAAGTCATTAAACACGAAAACAAAATAGGAGGCCAGTTTCAAAGTAACAGCTGTGCAACACATATAATCATGGCAATCGCGGACCTAAACAACTAAAGACCTCAGAGCTTTTGGACACCCTGCCCTCTTCTCATAGCAAGACTGAAAGCTTCCAAGTGTAAACTATAACCATGGAATAAGCAGGCAAGTGTTCCAGCCACACCCTTCCACAGAGCAATTCTTCTGTTAACTTCGCTGCTAGTAGGCTCATTTGGGATAGCAAGTCATCATCCAATTTATGTGCAAATCACAAATGTTAGGGAAAGGCACATCCCATTCAGAAAAAACTGAGCCACACATTATTTTGCCTTAATACCTTAAATGTATGCAACTCCATATGACAAAGTGGCAAACATCTCTGTAAAATATTGACCGAAACAGTTAGCATGCTTTAATTGATTCTGTAAACAGTAAGGCACGAAGAAATATTGACAAGTGTCACTTGTTTTTGACAAGGCTTTGCCTTCGGAGACAAGAAAGGCTACCACTGGGTATTGTAACCACACACCCACCCGTCTGTGCTTCTAATGAGGCATTTACTGGCTCTCGCTGTTGACTCTAACATGGTCAATAGGAGGACCAGCAGGAGGATTTGCCACAGCAACGTTACGCTTCAACTTTTTACTTTTTTTCATATGGAAGAACAACAAAGCCAGCCACCAGCCAGCCAGCCAAACGGCAGCCCTCAAACTGGGGCTAAATACATACATTAGCCTAGTTTCTTATTCATTAAATGGAAAATTGTGCATGCAGTTTCACCTCTGACTGGAACACAAGAACAAACATGCTAGAATTTGGCAGCATTTAACTGCTTGTTCATCTGAAGCAGTCTGGGGCTGTTTCCAGGGAACAACTAACCTTACATAGATAGACTGGTAGGCCTACTTTATACACATATACACACTACAAAAATACAGAGGAAAAATTCTAATTGTGTGCTATTTAGTCTAGTATGCCAAGTTGTTGTGTTGTGTTGTGCTGTCTGGAAAAGTGCAGAAGGATGCTATGGTAACCATAGTGCAAGAGAGTGACAGTGTCCACTGCCAGTGCAAATTACGTTAAGCGCTGGATGATGCTGTGACGGGGCAGCTCTTAGGCCAACTACTCCCAACTCCCTGAGAGGGAAGTGAACAATGCTGGAGGTCAAATGTCAGAGCTGGGTCTGTTCTGAGAGACAAGGGGAGGGGGTCTTTGGTGTGTGGGTGGGGTAGGGGGGACAGAAACTCAGGCATGCAAACACCGGTCATCACCTCAGTCAGAAGCTCCTTAATAGCTGAAGGGGAGTACTGGTTTGGGGGGGGGGGTGATGAACCCTGGCAGGGGTGGGATGGGGAGGGCCTAATTACAGCCTGCCTACACCCTCCATTTGATCCTGCCGGCCCAAATTAGCAGGCAACACAGGTAGCAGAACAGCTGGAGAGGCCCCGCAGAAGCCAGATGTCATCGAAGCTCAACTAGTGCACTCTGGGAAAAAAAGCTCTTGTTGTTGCTCAGCTGTATCTCAATGGGTTTAAGACATGATGATGTCTTTATCTTGAGCCTAGTGTTGTTGGTAAAAATAGGAATAAGAGATCTTCCTTGTACAAGATACTGTCAGAGAGAGACGTCACTAACAGACATAACAAGAACAGACAAGGAACACAGAGGTGGCAATTGGAGCAGGAGTCGGCAGAGAAAAACAAGACACAGCAGATCAAACCTCACCGAAAGGCAAAGAGGTGACATCAGGGTGACAGAGAAGCAAAGAGAGAGTGGGACATTGGAAGAAAAAGAAAGAGCAAGAGTAAGAAAGAGAGAATAAGAGAAGGATCCAGAGAGAGAGAAAAAGAGAAAGCAAGAGTGTGTGTGAAGGAGAAAGAAACAGAGAGTAGAAGAAAGAGTGTGGAGAGACAGAGAGAGAGAGAGAGAGAGAGAGAGAAGAAAGAGTAGGCCCCTAGTAAGAGTGTGAAAGGGGGAGAAATGTGGCGAGATGTGGGCTGAACTGGAGCTGTCAATGCAGATGGCGGCAGCTGCTAAAGCAGTCATGGCAAAAGGGTTCGACTGGTGAAGACAGGCTGCCAGAAGAGGATTTTACGCAGCTTCCCCCTGATGTCCAAGAGGAGCTGAAAAAAAAGCCCCGCTCACATGGCTTCTGCTACCCTTCAGTCCTGCTCAGCCTGGCTTCTGCCTGGGATGATCACATCGCAGAGGAGGAGGAGGAATAAAGAACCCTGGGCACAAAAAGAGCAACATGGAAAAAAAAACTGCAAAAGTCATGGGCGACTCTTCTCTACACCTCCAGATTCCCTACTGCGGTTGCTGTTAGTGGGAGCGTCTCATCTCGGTGCCAGAGCACCTGACTCGGTGCTATGATGCGCACCAAAGAAAAAGTCTAATTAATTGTGTTTATCAAGCTTTTGTTAAACCCAGTGGAAGAACCGTGGCAGCACAATACACCTCCCACTGTGCTCACTGAACTAGCAGCAACGGCAATGGCACGCAACTAAGATAAGCTCTTTGACAGCGGCATTACTTGGGGCCGGACCGTTTTCACCTTTCCTGAAAGGTTAATTGCAAATTTAATTCATTGTAGCATGGAGACCCCTTAAACGCAAAGTGGGGATTCGCAAGTGGGGAAACGCAAAGCGATTCTGAGGCGAAGCCTCCCAGTGCAGCTAGTTTGTTTGCTTGCTTGCGGTATTTGCCAGCTGCGTTGTCAGTACAGTCAGGAAGTGTTGAAGCTCTCATCTCCACGTGGCCAGGAACCAATTCCAAATGGCACCCGGCTCTCAGCTGTCAGTGAACACTGGGTTGAAGAAAAGGGAAGTTACCATTCACAGTCGTGAATTCAGCCATACTTGAGAGAACTGAAAGAGAGAAAGAAACATTGGGAAGAAAACCAGCAGCCTACATTAAGGAGGGAGGCTTCCTTCCGCGGCTCTAGGAGCCAAATGTGTGTAAACAGGAGGAGGTTTGCATGCCTCATTAGCGCTAAATGCAAAGAGGGGTTGCTGATATTTTGACAGATAAACTCAGATGGAAACCAATTAGCTGCAATGCTCAGGGAGGTAAGAGTCTATTCAATCTAACCCCCCTGAATGATTCCACAGCATAATGCACACAGAAGGCAAGGCAAAGTCAAGGCACTGTGATGCACTGCTGTCTTTCAAGTGACTGAGCTCTTGGAGACACATACGCAAAGACAAGACACACAAACAAACACACACACACACACACACACACACACACACACACACACACCACACACACACACACACACACACCACACACACACACACACACACCACACACACACACACACACACACACACACACACACACACACACACACACACACACAGAGAACAAACAGAACATTTAAGAGTATCTGTGCGTGAGGAGAATTCAGGTTTTGGTTTATACGCACCAAGACAAACTGTGTTAGCGCCTCTTACTCACTCACAGTGTATCGTGGCATGCCATTTTGTTATCAGCCCAACACACCTCTGTCGGATCTGATCCATCCGATTTTGCCTGCCATCATTTTGGAGCCTGATTTAGCCTGCCATCAATTTAGGCATTGGAGCCAAGACTATAAGGCTCGGTGGGCACAACACAACCCATAAATCTGTCGAGCCAATGTCCGAGACAATCCCCCCCTCCTATATCTGCAGAGAGAAAAGCATTTGGATTCAAACCACGAGATGAGGTGGCACGTGTCCCCATCCATCTTCCTGTCTGTAGCACAGGGTACTGCTGCCTGGGTGCTGGACTGGACTGGCAGATCATTCAGCTTAAAAGCCAAACGGCCAGGGTTGGGCTGTCTACAACAAAGAGGCAGATGACTAGCCCAGACACCTCTCTAACCCCAACGCACGGACAGAGTGGCATCATTCTATTTTAGAGCCGTCCATCAAGAGCCCATTTTTCCTTTCAAATAAAACATATTAGACATTGTGGTGACTGGTCCCTTGGTTGTTGCTGCTGGCTCAGTTTGTTTCCAAACTGCCACGCAGCCAAAGGGAGAGAGGCTGCCGAGGGACAGCTGGAGCTGGCTCACACAGTCTGCCCATTCAGAAACCAGAGGCATTCAACTATGGGCTAGTGACTTTCAGATACTTCTCATCACATCAAGGTAATTAGGTTCCTGTAGAGCAAAGTCACTGTGCCTCCCTTCAATGCTGCGTGGCTCTTTGCAGAACATGCTCACTCCCTCTCTCTCTCTCTCACACACACACACACACACACACACATAACAGGAAGAGATAAGATTCAATAACCTTGCTATTTTTGCCTCTGTGCTTTTAGTCACGCAGAGAGACATGCACATCACAAACATCAAAACAACTACCCCCCACCTCCCTCACAAACACAAACACACACAAGAATGTCCGTAGTTTGCATGAGATACACAAAAATACCACGTTCACCTGACTAGTCAGACAGTAATCTATAATACTGAAGACATGAGAAAAGTATATCACAAGGAAGCCCGCAGCCTGCTTTAAACAACACTGTCTGCTGAGGTGCTACTCTCTGCTTCTTTTCCATGATGACTTGCTTCCATTCTACAGCTCAGCAGTGTGATTCAGAGCATACAAAAAGTTCCCACAGGCCCACAGTAAGGGTCTGATTCAGTCGGCTGATGCGGCAGTGCTGGGAAAATGAGCTGGAGCACAGCCTATTGAGGTGTTATTCAACATGTCACCCCAATTTCAAACTTCCAATTCACTAGGCCTATAGCATGACAAACTAATATCTAACTGTCCTTCCTCAGACGCACACACACCATTCTTGCCCTTTATAATTAAATAAAGGCAAACATGATATCTAATTTTCCTCAGAGACAGAGGAGACGCAAAAAAACAACTTTTTTATTCATTCATGCTAGACAGCTGTAAAGTGCAGGATGATTATACGCTGTCTAAATTGACCCCTTGACAGGGAAAGTACCACAATAAACAGACACATTAGTGAAATTAAAGATTGCATGGAATGTTGCTTTTGATGTTCAGACAGATAAACGTTACAGATTTAAAATGGAGCTTGGCATTAAGAGAAGAAAGTTCTTGGCCCATAACTTTACCCTCTTTTGATAAAGTGCTCCCAAGACACCAAAACAACTAGAGATTCCACCCGTATTCAGGAACACATCACACGGTTTCTCTAACAAAGTTTTACAATATGCAAATCATGCATCTGGTCTCAAAATAAACACTTCTGGAAGCCTGTCAACAACGGACGGAGGCTTGTAAAGTGAATTATAGATGGATATGACCAACATAAGACATCATAAGATCGTAAGAAATAAAAATAACTTCTGAAGCATCTAGCATCTGTAACAAATGCATTAAAATTTTGTCTGGTCCTTCCTCAAGAATAAATCACAATGAGCCTTGTCTTTTTTCCTCGGTACTACAGGCCTTTTCCACCCTAAATGGCAAAGGATGTGAAGGAAGTTATAGGTTGCCTCGAAAATTCTTAGACAGGATCAAGTATCAGACCCTGCCTTGTCATATCCAGCGGGATTTGGTGAGACGGCACTTTCCACCGTGGAGAGTCGTGAGGCCATGGAAAAAGTGAGAGGGTTGGGCTGTCGGCCCTCCAGGCTCTCCCTGCTGGAAAAGACAGGGAGCAGAGCAGGCAGACGCAGACACACACACACACACACACACACACACACACACACACACACACACACAAAGTGCACCATCGCCAGCCAACGCTGCTGCCATTGAAGGGAAGGTGCAGAAGCAGCACCATCGCCAACAGCAGAAACAGCAGCAGGAGCTGGAGGAGTTTCCTGCCTCTCAAAAGCAGGTGCCATGCTGGCAGACTCCTCAGCTGGCTGCTTATGCAAGTGGGGGATGGACAACAGTTTTGCTCAGGCCTCAATTCAGCCCTGAACTGCTTGGCTTGCATATTGTGGGTCATGACGTACGCAGACATGAAGACTCACAAGAGACCATTTAAAGACTTAGCTGACTTGTAATGAATCCATGCCATTCATTCTGACAGCCCTGTGTCTTCCGACCTCGCCGTCTGCCCATCATCTGTGTGTGGTTGCCACTACGTGATGATGCCAGCCTTGGCACATCATGGTGTGGCTCTCATAAGTTCCACTACACCCCCCCACCCCAAGTGTCCAGTGTCTGCACACTCTGGTGTCTCACTGTGCCTAAACTCAGACACAGCAATTACTGGGATGACTATTAGCTTCCTCTATTCAGCTGCAGCACTTAAATGACAGCTTACGCTTGGCAAAAGGGAAAACTAATGATGATCAGATAGGCCTCTGGGAGTTGCTCAGGCTGAATCCCAATGTCCCCCCTCCAATGCCCTAAAACCCCACCAAAGACTAAATCGGTATGAATCAGCTTTGTGATTGGTTGATTCATGCCAGTTAAGTCTTTGAAGCTTCAGGGCTTAGGGAGGGAATCAAGCAGAGACTGTAGCCACAGCAAGCAAGCAAGCAGGCAGGCAATAAGGCAGCATAGCCACAGCCCTGTAATCTAGAGGCCAGCAGCAGTCTGATTTTCTGTGTCCCTCGCCCATGAATGCAGATCTGAAACTGTGCAGGAGGCAGGAAGCCAACAGGCTCCAGTGAACAGCAGACAATGCAATCCTCCACGGTTCTTATTCCTGACATGAGGCCTCTCATTAATTTGATCATGCAGCTATCTTCATTGGCAGCACGTGATTGGCGCTTCAGCCAAGACCAGAAATCAGACCAGCAAAGGCCTGCAGAGGGCAGATTAGAGATCACTGGAAGGAGACATGGAACGGTAATCTGACCGCCCAATCCATATCTGACTCCACATCTCTATACTTGTGGCGGACCAAATTCAGCTTAGAGGAGACTGGGGAAAAAAACAAAAAATAAAATGGGGATATAGATAAAAGCTGACAGAGAAATGCTAAAGCAGAGCGATATCAGAGGGGTGCCTGGGATTGGGTGACAGCCGTCACATCCTTCCTGATCTCCCTTCCTCCACCACCACACCACCCTCCACCCCCCTGTCCGGTCTCCCTAGTGGGTTTGTGTGGGGAGCAAAGCCCAGGGCCTGGCAGAGAGGTGCAGGACACAGGCAACCTGAGAACCTGAGCCGACCCAGAGCTTTCACCTGCTCCAGCGCGCAGACAAAGGGAGCATTCTGAGAGCGGCTCCTTAAGAGATGCCACTCCACCCTCCCCACCCCCCCTCTGGGGAGTGAGCTATAAGGTCCCCAGGACCCCTCACCTCACACACACACACACACACACACACACACACACACACACACACACACACACACACGAACCACACTTGAGACTCACTGAAGGGGAACTCTGTTCTTCATGCAAGAGCTGCATGAGCACCCCTACAAACGACCTCCCTCAGATTCCTCTCCTCCTCACAGGCTGTGTGCTAGAGGGGAAAAAAGGTGTGGGGGTCTGTGTGGGGGGATGGGAGGCTGGCTGTCAGACTTGTTGTCAGTCTCTGAACTGCTTTTGGCTGATGGTGAGTGACTGGGATTTTTAAGAGTAGATAGGGTAGCCTCACACCCCTTATCTAGAAACTAAACCAAGATGGGGAGGAAGAAAAGGGAAACGAATGGGAAGGAAAGGACCTAGCGCTAGAATTAAATCTAGACTGTTCCAATCACAAATTTCTAAATACAACATGAAAAATGATCCTCCTCTGCAGGGAGGTATTCTTGGATTTTTACTCCAAATGAACAGATTATCTAGCCTATTTCAACACAGCCCATATCAGAATAGAGAGACCATGGATTCAAGAGCTGTTAAGTGCTGTTAAATGTTCCCCTGCCCTTGGTCAACACTTTCCATGACAGACAATATAGTAGACTGTGTATTAAAGCACATTAAAAACAATTTTAATAACATCTAATTGATATTTACATCATTCAGTGACAAGAAAGAAAATGAACAGCAATAACAGGAGTCTTGCTGCGCACAAGATCTCTCAGCCCTCTTTTGAAAGATACTGACTATATATAGTCTCCATCGACAGTTTGACTGAAGGTTTGGGATTGTTTACTTTTTTTCTCTCGACATGAAAAGTGTTCCCTTACTTCTATGAGCTCAGCCAAGGGGGTTAGGAGTTGGAAAAACAAAGAGGAGCCGCATTAGTGTGCGCAGAGCAGCAGGAGGATTTTCCGTCGTTTCCGCCTCCATGTGCCTCCCACAAAGAAAAGGGTTCTGTCCCAAAACTCTCCGGCGGACGTTACCCCCCTTTTGCCTCAGCGTGAATGTTATCGAAGCATGACTGAGGTGGTCGCTTGTGTTAAATCGCTGACCCGGGATGTGCCAAAATTGCTGACTAAGATTTTTTTTTTTTATTTCATTCTTTCTCTCAAGAAACCCTATAGAATGAACAAAAGCAGCTATTGGATTATGGATGCTAATGTGCCAAACTCTCCATGCCTGGACTGAAGGAGCAACTGATCTCAGCACTGACTTGAACTGATAACCACAGACATTTATAAAGGGACGTTTACAGTGACTGATTGGGTCAAATTGTTTACATTAATGGAGCACATATATATATATATATATAAATAATCATTATTTATTAATTTCTAAACTCTTGTACATACTGGAAAAAAACTATGATGAATAGCTTTTATAGTGTCTCCAAGCTGCAATCATCAGACTGAGCTTTGTATGGGACAAAGAGCACCTGGTCCACATGTAAGACTCTTACAGAGTAATCTCCTCTAATTGGATGGAATGGGCTTAGTTACTACTGTGGTGTGGTGGGTCTGCAGCAGCTGATTAATGCTATGGTGGAAGGAAGTTCTAACAGTTCATGGGTCAATGGCTGGTGCTCACAATCTCACTATCTACTTGGTTACCTGCCTTGCATCCAGCCCCTGCTCTGATTTCAACAAACAGTCAGGGACTGATTGACACACACATGGCAAAGCAATTAAGGCGCAGGAAAAGCTAGCGCGCTAAGCTGGGTGGGCTAGACTGGGCAGGGCCGAGGTCAAAAAGTCAGTGAGAGAGAAGTCGTCCTTTTTTATTGTGAAGGCCATGGCGACCAGGAAAAATGCATCCTGACTGAGGAACACTTTGACGAGACCAAATCCATCCAGCTTTGGTGTAAACACTGTGGAAAAGCTGTACACAGTGCACTCCAAATAGCCTCCATTATGATGGCAGATATTGGCCAGTAAGTACACAAATGGTTGAGCAAGGCAGCAAGTAGAAAACGAACTGGATGAAACACTTGCTCTAAACAAAAGAGAAATAGGACAGAAAAATGACATCCCTGTGAGGCAGATTCTGTGGCAGGAAATTAAAGAGGGCCTCTTTGTACCTTGTCCAGCCCATTCTGTAGGAGGGGAGAAAGGGAGAGAAAAAAAACAAGGATCTCAGACAAACAAGTTGGTAAGTGGGACATTCAGCATCCAGGTGGAACAATGCTGAGCTGGCCCAGGTTCCCCTTTTTGTTTGTCCTGCTGCTGTAACCGTTTACCTCCCTGTCCGTGGTGCGGCCGCCCCGAGGAAGCCCAGGCGGGATTCGCACTTCCGTGACAGCGCGGCAGGGGACGCACAGACAGTCTGATCTGGGCAGGGGCCGGCGGCCACTCAGCATGACGTCAAGAGGGATGCCCTGAGCAAATCAGCTTTGCCCCAGCACGGCTCCCACATTGTAATGCAGAGCAAAGCTGAGAAAACGGCTAGTTAGGGTGAGACAGCCAGGTCAACAGGCAGACCAGTTACTTTCGGGGTGGATTGCATGTGCTTAAAGGGGGAAAAAAGGAGAAAAGAAGAAAGAAAAACAAAAAAAAAAAAAAGAAAAGGAAAAATTCAATCTGAACCAAAATTCAATTTCATCCGGTCTGTGCTGGAAGATATATGCAGATGCAGACGAAGCAAAATGATGAAGAGGAATGACCAGAGAATGAGGAGCACTTCCGGAACCATCCGTCACTACAAAAACAAGGCCCTCGATTCTATGAGCTACTGGTACAAATAAAAAAGGCCTTTAATGCCATGTGAGCAGCTCTTTACAAACAAACAGGACACGGAAAATAGAGTAAATATAGTGCTTTTAGCTTTCATGGAAGCCCCGAGAGAGTCTGGGAGCAAGACACTGAATAAGCCACAGATGTTACACACAACAAAGGTGACGTGGACATAGGGGTGAACGGCACAGATCTATAGAGCACACCATCTGCTAGACGGCTCATCCTATAGCAGCCCCATCACATGCCTTAGATTCATCCCTCAGCCCATCGCCATCATACCACCAGAGACTAGCAATTTACCATCAACTCTGGAATTAGCTAGGTTAATTAATTTAATATTCACAAATAATTAATATTGCTGTGTTTTTTTTATAATGCATTTAAAAAAATATTACTTAAGTCTTTAAACCAAGTTAGTGATTAGGCCTAATGGATGTAGAAGGAAAAGCACTAGACATGTCATATTTTTCTCAGACTAACCAGTTCCACAGAGAAAGCATGATTCCCGTATGTTTCTTGTAAAGCTTCCAAATAATGAATGAAAAATATATGAATGGCAACACTGGCTTCTATATCAGATGAAAGGGATTTATAGCAGTAGGAGAACCATGAAAATGTAATTTGTCTTGAATCCTCAACATAAATCCACATCCAGTAGTTTTCTATACATTACACTGAAAAAATCCTGAAACAGAAACCGATGCCAAAGTTAAAGCGGAAGAGTCTCAGGCCACTGAAGGCTGCTTAGTATTGGGTCGAAATGAGTCCTTGTTCCAGTATCCAGAGGCTGGATCTCTTTCTTGCTGTTCCAGCAGTGACAGGCAGGAAAAGTGGGAGAACAAAGGATCTAAGGGCTTAGCTGGTGAAGCATGTGTGCTGCTTCCCAACAGGCTGTCCAGACGTGCAGTGTACAAGCACTAACACGAGGATGTACACACTCAAACACAAACACACACATGCACACACACACAAAGAGACACACACATACAGAGACACACACAGACAGACACACACAGACAGACACACACAGACAGACACACACATACATACAGACACATACATACAGACACATACATACAGACACACACACAACACACACACACACAGAGACTCGGAGGTGACAAAACACATTAGACTGACACACAGCCTTAGGGCTAAATCAATGTGGAGAACATTTGGAGCCCCCCCCCTGCTTAGTAACGCCCCCTCCAAGACAAACACACACACAGACCACCAGTTGGGTAAATAGAGGACCCAGAAAAGCATACATGCACACGCACGCACACACACACACACACACACAGTGACGACATGTCCTTTCACCGTGAGCCATCTCTACCGAGACTATGCGCCAGATGTTACCAAACCATGCCGTCAGCCGACAGTAGACAGACAGACCAGACAGACAGACAGCAGCAGAAACAGGAGCAGAAGCAGGCTTTGGCCTCGGTGCCACCATGGGGCTCCTGTGCCACCTGGCATTGACGGCTTTACTCACAGGAAACTTACTGCCAATCTGGGACAGTCTGCATTGGGATAGGGAGTGAAAGTGTGTGTGTGTGGGGGGGGACACAAGCTTGTTCCCATGGGGATACAATAGGGAACTACAGCCTGAGCATTTTAATGCCTCAGCCCTGCTGGCGCAGCACTGAAGGAAAATGGGCTCATAAAACCGTGGGGTGTGATGAACATGAGGACTAACGAGAGCACCTCTCTATAACAGTACCAACCAACTGCCTGCAATTTTGAGGATATCAGGTTAGGACCAAGCACCATTGCAGTACAGGCAGTGGCTAGCCAATGTACAATTTAAGGTTTCGTAATATTGCCAGTGTTTAGACTATTCAGATCACCAGATGACAAGCGGGGCAAATGGAGAGGGTCTCAAAGGAGTGCTTGCATGGATATTAATGGCTTCATAGCAACGTCATGAGAGTCTCATCATCACATCGTGAAATAGTCCGAAAAATATGCAACATGTAGTAAATCTGTCCTCAACGTAAAAAAACATGGCTTTACCATGACGTAACGACAATGTGTTATGACAGCTTCATGTAAACCCCCCCTCCTGCCCCCAGTCACCCACCCCTGAAGGTTGCATGGATAACCAGTCCAACCATCCGGCCCCCTCAAAACTGCTGGAGAGACTCAGACCTCTGGGGGAGGCAAACACAAGTCGGACAATGGCAGCTGCTATTACACAACCAAACAAAACCAAAAAAAAAAAACGACAGCTACAAAAACAACAACAATCCATCAGTGGGTCTGTGGCAGATGCCTTTGAGCCCAGGGCTCATCGCAGGACTAATCTGTCAAGAACCTACAGTGGGTCGATCAAACTCTTCAGACAATTCCTGCTAATTTCTCATAGGGGTAGGGCACAAAACACATCAATCCTTGGAAACCGCAATCCGGTGCTTCTCAGTAGGACCTGAAGATCATCAAACAAGGAGAGGCTGGGGCACATATGACTCTGACCAAGCCACACAAGTGTTAAAACTCTAGTCTTGTTGTTTGCACAAATAAAGACTGCAAGATTTAATCGGTGTGGTCCAGCCTGTCCTTGCTTGATTCATTTCTTTTGGGCAATAAACTGGGGACTAGGAGAGAGAGGGAAGAGAAGGAGACCTCAGGAGGAGGAAATGTCTGAAAAGAGATCGCCAAATGCCAGGTCTATGACTGTCTCAGGGTCGCACAGGCCTACCAGCTTATGCCAACTCTCCCAGAGAGAGGGAGGGAGCAGGGGTGCAATGTGGGTTGGTAACTGTGGTGGTTTTTTCTTAAGTGCCTTTTTGTGCCATCTGTTAAAATGATTCCTGGCAGGAGTTTCTCCGAGTTGAAAAAGAGACAATTAGAAAGAGAGAATGAAGAGGAGAAATAAAACTAAATAAAGTTGGAAGTCCAAGACAAATGACTTGGCAGTCACAGAGCTACATGCCCAGTGCAAAAGCACATGGACCACATGGACCAAAATCCTCAGTGTAGCCCGACCATGAGATGGACTGGACTGGACTGGACTGGACTGGACAAGGGCATTTGGGTCTGGCTTCAAAACAGATCATACAAACACATACCACCAAACCTTTAAGGATGGACTGGGTCGGTCCTCTTGCTGTGCAGAAACAGTCTATAGAGATGTCCTCACATTTTTGCTAAACATGTTCTTCCACCTCCACCCAAAATACTTCCACAAAATATTTTATTTTGTATAAATATTTTACACAAAATATCTGGAGGTGCTTGATAAATCACCATGAAAAAAAAAAATAACCCTGTCAATGGTCCAACAATGTTCATGGGCGATTTCTTATACTAGAGAAGAATAGCAAAAACACCCAAAAGCACAACAAATTCAAAGTCAGTTGCTTAAAGTTTTTTCCCCCCTATTACATATGGCACGGTGTCATCAGGGTGAAGACAGACGGGGTTTCAGGCAACAGAGGAGGGGAAGGTGGCATGATACTACAGCTCTCACTTTGCTTGCCAGGATGGTTAATGAGCAATCCTGCCAATCCTTCAGTAATAGGGCACAGATTATGTATAGCCTGTTACTACATGTGACTTGCTGGAAGGGCAAACACACACACACACACACACACACACACACACACACACACACAGGCATGACGAGATGCAAGGGTGTTTATTCTGCAAGACATGCCAACAATGTCAAACCACTCCCTCAACTGACTTGAGGGGCCTGACAAAATTGACAGATAGGAGTTTAGCAGCACTATCAAATCCTGCTGACATTTAGGAGGAGGAACAACAGCAAGCAACACACACAGAGTAAACACATCTCAGATTTTAAAAGAGCAGGCTTAATTAGGAATTAGCCTACCTATGTGAGGGTACCAACCTTCTTTGTTTGTTTTCACAATACGCACAGAACTAACACTTGCCGTATACTGCATCTCTGACAATGGGATTACCCGTCAGCACAATAGGGCCACTTGTGTCGGCAATCCCGTCAACTGATGGAATTCTTACCACATTTCAAACTCAAAGCGATAGTCCAGAGGACTTCAGCCCATAGCCCTGTTGCACAAACTCTGCTGTCGGTAGGAAGGGAAACGAGAGAATTTGGTACAGCACCACAGGGCTGTGATTGGAAGTACTCCAGACAGATCACATTCACCCTGGGGACCACTGGCACATCTAGACTCTTTGACATAAGCTTTAGCAGACTTTTGAACCTAGTCACTGTATATGCAGCACATACATCAACTCTTGCTATACACGAAAACACACCTTAAACTAGCTGGTGACACCAGCTTAAACCAGCTAAAACCCACCACCATTTTTCTATTAGGGTGAAGAGTTTATAGGGACTATAAGAGATTGATATAAGACTCCACAGCACCAGACACTGATCTAATAACCTACTTCATGGAGCAGGAAGAGGAGAGGAAAAGTGGTAGGGTGGTTGGCAGGGAAATCAATACTCTGATGTCCTCTTACATACAACACACCAGACTAATGCACACATGGTGGGGGATCAATGGCCACGCTGCATGTGGTTTGCTGTTCTCATTTTGAAAAATGAATGAAAATTGGGGTGAATGAGTGTGAATGTGTGCGTGTGTGTGTGTGTAGGTTGGTGGAGGGTTGAGTTTGTGCATACACGCATGGTGGGTACTGAACAGCAGTGTGCTTCATAACCTAAGGGAAATGAAAAGGCCATTTTTCAGTTGTGTTCCCTTCATACTCCACTATAATCACTCTACCTAAAACGAAGATGCACACTGGGAATGAAATTAACACGTCTAACTTTATTACACTCAGCAGAAACAAAGCCGACTAGCTCTGCTTTGAACAAATAGTCTAAGAATGCTTCGGAAGATCTTCTGAAGGTCACCAGTTGCAACTGTGACTTCCTCCTCCTTTTTCCACAAAAATGAGATGCACATGAGGCTTCTTGGATAACATTGACGGCTCTGTGCACAAGGCAGCGCTGGCGAGTATACCAGTGCCAACCTCAGCCACAGGGCTGCAAAGGTGCAGCAGGAGAGCTGAGGCATGTGCAGAGTGCTACATGCTGCAAGTACAAGCCTCTTTGCTTAGCTGAGGTATTAGATGAGAGAGAGAGAGAGAGAGAGACAAAGAGAGAGACAAAGAGAGGGATGGACAGAAAGACAGGCACAGACACACACAGACAGAGAGAGAGAGAGAGAGCAAGACTCCCTCTTTCAGTGAGCTGGGAACTGGCTCCATGCTAAGACGCTACGCACAGTATTAAGCTGCTCAATCTTCCAACTCAAGCACATTCGGAGAAGAAAAGCTGCCTAAAGCCAGTTTCACTTTCAAATCATCCCACCACAACAGCTGGAAAGAAGAGACCCAGGGAGAGGAGGGTAGAGAGAAAGAGAGAGGGGTGTGTGCTAGTGTGTATCAGGGGACATCAGGATGTCAAAGATGTAATCTTTCCTTTGGAGAGTTATTACATTTTTATGTAAGTGCAACACAACAATTCTGCACCCTCAAGGCTTTCAACCAGAACAATGTTAATACTGGAAACTTTAGGAATCAGCAGATGTGCGTAACAAAAGAAAAAGATGTAGCATGCTGTTAACCAATAACACTGTTTGTTATTCAAGCTGCGCACACACACACACACACACACACACACACACACACACACACACACACACCACACACACACACACACACACACACATTAAGCTTGGCCTGGTGTTTGGGGTGTGGGTCCCTACAAACTGCGTCAACACATGGGTGAGACACTTGCCAGCTATGCATGAACTGCGGCTATCCATCACATCAACAAGACAGCAGTGCATTAATCACTGATGTAGGCAATCTTGCCCAATGGGACAATAACTAGGGCCTCTCTAAAGAGGACGGGAAGGGAGCCGCACATACACCCAAAACAGGAAAAGACTGTTCCTGAGTGGGACGCTAAAAGAGAGGGAAGGTAGAGTCCATAGCACTGATGGGGGAAGTAAGCAGGCAAAAAGGCATGCTAATTGACTTCCTGCGAGAAGAGCACTGTAAAACTGTCAACTAAAAGATAAGAGACCCAGTCCAGTGCTGCAGCCAAAAAACAGCCCACAGAGATTCAAAATTGCATGTGTTAGGGGATAAAACACTCATAGGAGGGATGATTATGGATCTTAACATATTTAAAGTTATTCAATTCAATTCTGGTGCCAATTATGGAAGCGTCTCAAGGAATTTTAAAGATCTCTGTTCACAGAGCTGTGCTCAAAGTCTGACTACACCATTACTAGCTGGGACACAGGCTTAGCGTGGCAACATGGCAAAAGTGAAGGGAGTCATAGGTTTCACGGCTGAAACCTACACAATGTGACAGTGAGATGCTGGTCCAGACAGCAGAGTGATGAGGTGATTAGAAGAGATTCCATATAACCTTCTTGGAACCAGGTGACAATCCCTGGTTTATCTACAGAGCTGCTAAATCCGCCTACACACAACAATAGGCAAGCCAGTTCCTGTCGCCATGGTGACACTACGGTCCCTTCCAGGAATCAAAGCAGAGGCTTGGGCATAGCCCAGAGCCATGGCTCGGAGCTAACCTCGCTGCCCATATGGAGTACGGAGCAAAATTGCCACCTGATTGTGACACTATTAGGAAGGTGAGTCACTGGATTCAGTAGGGACTCACTGTTTGATTTTATAGCTTGGCCGCTCACCTCTCCTCTCCTTATTTAAGGGCTGGCTATAAGCTGTCCAGCATAAGGCCCCGCAAAATGCTCAGTTGCGAGTGGGGTGAGTCACACACACACACACACACACACACACACACACACACACACACACACACACACACACACACACACAGACTTCCTCCAGCACAGAGAAAGCTCAGCTGCCCATAGGCAGCCCAGGGGGCACTCAGACACAGAGAAGGGCTGTGCAAGACATAACTAGCTTATACTCAGGCCAAATGGGGTTCTGCTCAACTGTGCCAAGCTGGCAACACATGAGGCGTGACACCACAAAACACAGTCCAGTTGGTCGGAAAAAAGGGAGATTTTTGTATTTTATTTTACTGCGTATTCTAACTACAGCATCTTTAATGGATTCGTTCTTGAATTCAGTCTGGCTGATGGCCTGTTTGGGGAAAAAAAAGAAAAACCTCTCCTGACGACAAAAAAAAAATGTCTTACCTTTACATTGTAAGTGACTATTTACAAGTATCTCTAAAAGCAAGCAAATTTAAATCTGGGGGCCTACAAAAAGCATAGGTTACATGACAATGAGAGTAAAAAAAATGCACATGCATGTTGTAGGCTTAGCACAATTCCAGCAAGACAGGAAAAATGGCCTGCACACACATTGTAGGCCAGCATATTTCTGGCAAAATGGGTGACGTAGTACGTGCATGTTCGTAAGTTGTAGGTCTAGCTTACTTCCGGAAGAATTGGGGAAAATGACATGTGGACAATACCCTCCTTTGCAACACTAGATGGTTTTGAAGGGACATACCTTGTGAGTCAATGGTGAATCCTGTATCAACTTCCATCACCTGTTTGACGTGATACTCATTCATGCCATGCCAAATATAGGTGTGCCATATTCAAGTATGAGGTGAGGTGGGCCTGTGTTATGAACTAACATTGCTATGATAGGTGTTCATCCTTTACAAACCATGACAGTGGCAAATAAAAGAACCAGTTTCAACGCGCCCTTGAAGAACTTTCAACTGAGAAAAAAAACAGTGGGGCTGTGGCACAGACTACTACAACCTGAAACTCCTGCACTGTCAAGCAATTGCCACATAGTTTTCAAAGGTGTGCCAGAGCTGCTTTTGTCCTATCGAAAAAAAAAAAAAAACTATCCTCTTAGGTTCACCATCAAGGCAACTGCCCACTGAAATAAAATCTCTATGGGCCTCCAGCCAGAAAGCTGCAAGCCATTTAGCCTGCTTGAGGTGTCCCTTGTGATCACATATGCCTTACCACAGACTCTGGCCAGGTGCAAAAACAATTCTTCTGATCAGGGGCAATTTTGCTGAAGTCCTTGTCATCCAGGGCTCTGTGGCTCTGTGTGTGTGCATACAGATGTCTCAGCTTTGACTGCTGGCACTTCAAACAGCCAGCAGAAATTGCAGTGCAACTGCTTAATTTACTGGATTGAATAGAAAACAAATGAACACAGCTATGAAAAATGAATCAGAAGGATATAAAGAACCATTTTTTCCAAAGACACACTGATCACATAATAGCTATACTACAAAAGGATTCATACTCTTTCTTACTTTTAGATATTCTTGCACAGTGCTACAGAGTTGGAGGACGAAATGTGCCTCGAGATTTGGCAGGGATGCTCGCAAGAGATGACGCGTGGCCTAAGACCATGGGAAGCAGAGCTGGAGGGTCTGTTGGAGGGTGCGGGGAGGTTGAACAGATTCTGCTGGTTCTGATTAGTTGTGTTCCAGTGTTTTGTTTGTTTACTGGGACATAGAGAGATGAATGACCGCAGATACTGTCTTTGCGGCTCTGGGCGCTTTGCGGAACAGCTTGTTCTGCACTGCAGGAGATCGCGAGGGAATGCACCAGGCAAAGCCTCTCGCGACGGGACACAATCTGAGGACCTTCAAAAACGCTTTCATCCCTTCCCCATGGGAACACAGGGGGGCTTGGAAGGTGGTGGTGGGGGACACCACAACCTTTTACTACTTTAGTCAAACGGGCTTTGTTGCAGAATGATGTCGATACAGTCCCTCGTAATAAGAGCTCAAACAACAACGAGGGACAATCCAATTAATCCAACTAGACTCTTCCTTTCTGTTTGACCTGAAACACAGTTGATGGCTTGTACTGTAGCAGGACACCCCAAGCAGGACACTCCACCCTTCTCGCAGAGGGACATGCAGCATCACATGCCATTATTGCACAAATTTAAAAGGAAGAACTTGAAGAGCAATGCAAGAGCAAAAGGCATTCATTCAGCATTAACCAAAGGCATGTATATTTACAAATTCTGAGTACAGGTAGGGCCAGGAGTGAGTTAAGGGGGAAAAATGCTTAGCCAGCTAGCCTTAAGCCAGAGAGTGTCAACTTTCATGAGAATCGGTGGACTTGATTTTACTCAGCTGTTCAACCCAGCTGAGGGTTTTCAAACTCAACCTAATCATGCGTCATATTCTCCAAGACAATCAAATAACTTGCAGACCCTCCTGTATGCATTTCGTGGACTTCACAGATCTCTTCCTGAGTGGAGGCTTTAGACGCACAGCGTAAGGAAAGACTCGAGGAGAGAAACCAGCCCGGAAACAGCTGAGAAAGCTCATGTTCACTCAGCCAGTGTAAAACAAAGAGTCCCATCCCGTCAAGTATTCAGAGACAAACAATAAGTCTACTCTCCTCTGGCCCTGACTTTCTGCCAGCACACTGCAACCTTCACAGGTCAGTTTCGGCCTGGACCCGAGCCTCCTGGACCCGGCATCTGATGAGCCGAGCTCGCTGAATGAAGCGGAGGGAGAAGGTAATCATGGTATGAAATTCAGCATTCAGTTCTCTTAACTGAGGGGTCCCACCAACTGTACAGCAATTGAAAGAGCATTTCAAGTCAAAAGTGGAATTCACACATGAGTGAGCTCTTTAACCTCTGCCTCTGTATTTATTTTATTTATTTATTTTTTTACCCCAAAAAACACAGCTTGTAAACATTTATTTACTTATTTCGGAGCTCTAATTATAGCATCACCCAAGGGAGTGCTGAAGAGAGACAGAACAACACATACATGGGCCCTGTGGCCACAGGATATCTCAAAATACATGAGGTTCGCCACATGCACGGCCTGTTGGAGGGGAAGAGGAGAAAAACGGTCGAAAGGCAGACAGCAGCACGACTCAGTCTGCCGCTTATAAACTCACACAGACAGGACTCCATTGCATTTAGGCTCAAGATGCTCACAGCGTGTGCCACAAAACTAAATTTATAGCCTATATACAACCTGTATGAAAATGGTCGGCAGAGGAAGATGGACAGAATGGAGCTTTTCAATTGGCCATATTTTAATGAAGTAGCCAAACAGTCTGGGTCACGACTCCTGCTGGACAAAAATAATGCAGGGACCTCTGCTGAGCTCTTTTATCTGAAGGTTCTCACACAAGCAGATCCCTCACAGCCTGCTCTATAGGGGCAGGGAACTTAACTTAATAAACTGCTGCAGAATGACCCACGTGCTACTTGCTTCATGAATGAGACACACTGTTGGAGAACACAACAGGCTCAGCTCAAAAACAACAGAATTAACCTCAACTTGTAAATAAAAAAGGTATTAAAATTTGATGGATTTTGAACAGTTTGAAGGGTATGTGATTAGACTGCAATTAGAGGAAGCCTTGGGGATGTCAACAAAAACTACAATTCTGATGTTTACAAACAGTTATCCAATGCCATTATAATTATACTAAAAACTGCATTGAGCAGACTTTCTGGACCATAGAACCACCGACAAAAGGACATAAAGTACTTCAACCTAAAAAAAAGTAGGAAAAAGTATGTATAATATGCCTCCGTCCTGCATAAATCTCCAAAAAAGATTCTGTGAAAGACCCACAAAATATAGGATTGCAGTGGCGACATAACTCTTGGTTTTGAGCGAAATAGACTTTCGGCTGCGGCTGGTGTTTGTGCTAGCATGTGCTGCACTGTAGAGAAGGGTGCATGAGTGGGAGGCAGACTTCCTGTGGATGCTTGTCTGGCCTAGCAGCCCTTATCTAGAAACACTCAGACTCTCACGAGAGAGAAAGAGAGAAAGCAGAAGAGAGAGGGGGGGGGGGGAGTATGTGTTAAGACACAGTAGCGTCACTGCACATCAGGCTGAGGGCTTGGCTGGTCCTGCCAAAGCTGCCGTCTCCACTCACACCCTTGCGGTGATGCATGCCCATGTGCATGCGCGTGGGAAGAAGCAGAGCAGAAATGTTCTCAGACAGCCTGGAGACTTGCATATGGGACTGTGGGCCTTCCACCTCCATGTGAGGGTGGACATTGTCCTTGTCAGGGCAAGCACATCACTTGTGTGAGGCTATATCTATTTCCTCAAGGGTTCTTCTTCCAGAAAACTCGATAAATGTAAATGTGATTAACTAAGAGATAATCAAACTCACCTGTTTATAGTATGTCGAACTCTATTTCACCGACCACACAAGGAAATTCTCAAGGAAACTCTCTTTATCAAAAGAATGTCACCACATTCTCCAAATAAACCCAGCATCATGGTTAGCTTTGTAAGTCACCCACTATCTTAAAATCCTTTCCTTAAAACCATCCACCTCAACAGATAGCCCAAAGCAGATAACTTCTTAAAGCAAGCTATTTTTAAAAGCAGTGGTAGCTTGAAGAATCACAGCAATGGGATCCTTCAGAGATCATTTATCAAGCAGCAAGAATGCCTTGCCTATTCACAGGGATGAAGCGAGGTCAGAGGGCCATCCTGAAGTTATCTATGACAGCATGTGATCTCCGGCAGCTGTTTGATAGATCCCAGGAGGTCAGTCTTAAGACGCAGGTGATGAGAGCTTATTCCTGCACCCGTGGGGAGACTGAGTGCTAGCGCTGGGCACTTCCTTTGCAGGCTGGATCTCAACAAAGTTGCACCTCCTGAAGAATGTCTGTCTAACCCTACCTCTATACCGTGCTATCAGTTTCATGGTTGTAGGCTGTAGGACAGGGAGCTATTTGACAGATGTGACATCAGTGACCACAGAAGAGCCTTACTAAGTTTCAAAGCCAACCCATTAACATATTAACAATTCTTTTTAAAGTTATGACATCATATAAATCTATGTATACATAATTTGTTTATTTAAAGCGTTTTAAAGGTGTTATTTATTCTTTTCTTTCTTTCTTATGGATTAATATGAAGTGACATACTGTAGATTTCTGACACATGTAACTGTTCAGTCAAAGTGTGACTTCACTTGTGCAGTAAGATCTGTCGACATGGAAAGCCCTTAAAAGTCATTGTTGGGTCTTGTTGAGACATGCAGCACTAGCCCTCCCACCATCAGGTCCCATAAAAGCTCTTACAACTGAATCCTCTGACATTAGTGTCAGCCTGTTCATCTGTACTCCCTGTAACCAGCCATCTAAAGCTGCAATTAAATTCAACATCAAATACATGGTAAAACTCCCAGAGGTTTCTGCCTTGAGGGAGGTTTTTGCAATGTGCTCGGAGCTTGTGGTGGTGGTGGTGGGTCTGCCTCAGTCTACCTGCCAGGGGAGTCCTCTTACTAATCATAGGCCATAAAGACAAAACCCTCAATAAAACCTCCACTGCACCTGGTAATTAAAAAACTGCACTCAAGTACCAACTAGGTTCATCAAAGTCTCTTTGAATAGTGCCAATTTGTCTGTAATGGGAGAAAATACCAAAAATTAATTTGGTGCCTGAGGAGGTCAGTGAGTGGGTTCTCTGCAACTTCTGCACCAGAGCATAGGCTAAGTTTTTAGTGAATCCTGTTTCCCCACTGAGCAATCAGTCCCTGGTTGACATTACCGCCAGTCGGGGACAGCGTGCGTGCCTCACAAATAAATCCATTAATTATGCGACAGTGGAGAATTAAGTCTGAGTCAGGTAGCCATCTTTAATCCCCCTCTAATTCGTGTTCGAGGGAAGCATAAAAGCTTATGGACTGCTCCAAGACCACAAGACAAAACTTCAAGCGTAATGTAAAAAAAAAAGTCTGCCAAGTCCTAACCTACAATTTTCAATACCCCAAATTATGTCTCCAAAAAAACTTTGGGTAATGTCTGATTTTAGAACAATGCGCGTTAGAAAGCAAAAAGGAAAAAGTAAGTCAGCTTTGCAGTAAAGTAAAGCAAATCTTAAATAAAAGGAAATGAAAGTCATAAAATAAATTAAATAAAATAACCGGTTCAAAGGGGCAAAAAAACTTCACTCTTGCAGCAACACTACACTACACCCATCTTAAAAACAGATTTGTTATTGCAGTTGACAAAAATCCTATCAATCTGATCAATTAATTTCCCCTTACCTCGTAGGACCATGCACACTGCACCCCTGCGAATCGATGCACGCAACGGCCCACCTCCACGTCCTCGTGTGTGGTGTACATCTCCTGCAGGCACTGGCGGATGTGGGGCACCATGCGACGCAGCACCTCGCGGCTCATGATCACTCCTGGGCCACCCATGCAGAAGTTTTCACCGGGCTCCAGGGCCAGCTTACCCAGCTCAT
This sequence comes from Tenualosa ilisha, assembly GCA_015244755.2. Lineage (NCBI taxonomy): Eukaryota > Metazoa > Chordata > Actinopteri > Clupeiformes > Clupeidae > Tenualosa > Tenualosa ilisha. Next base: position 2,223,210 of record PYXC01000089.1, on the reverse strand, counting down.
CCCGTGCCCCCATGCCCGTCTGACCCAGGAAGATGGCCTCGCTGCTGTTGAGGCTGCGTAGGAAGCTCTCTAGACGGTCGCTCTTGATGTAGACGTCGTCATCAGCTCGCATGAACCACTCATACTGGTCCAGGTAGTGGTCGTGCATGTACTTCAGCATCATGAAAGACTTTTTCTGGGGAGGATATGAGTCATCCACGTTCTTCAGGGCCACGATGGGCAAAGGGAGGCTAGTGTCTGAACCTTCACTGGAGAAATACTCCACTCGGCCTGGTATGGTGCGAGCCCAGGTCCTGCAAGACACAAGAGGTCCACAAAAATATCACATTTAGCCCAAATTAAAAACAAATATAAAAAATAAACAGTAGTGAGTAAATTATGATCTTGAAAGAAAAGTGATAATAGTTCTGTTCAAATAACTGTGAGTGATCTTACTATAAAACAGTCATGAAGTTTATCAAGATAGTCCAGCAACACTTCCTTACCTGTCGGAGTGCAAAATTAATCAGCTTCATCTACAACTTAAGAACACTTCAGTCATGTCACTTCCTCTATTACCTCCTGGGCAGATGAAGTTTGTGCTTATTTCAAAACTAGGGTCTTTCAATTCACATGGCCACGTGTTAACAGAAGTGCCTGTTCAATCTGCAAACTTATTTGGATCAACACTTAATTGAACAAAAAAAGTGGACCTCAGTTATACTATATGCCTGATCTTAACGTTACATTTACCATCAACAGCTAGACTATCACAAATATTTCAGTTGGCCATAGGTGTATAGGTTCATAAAGCTCTTGCACAGGTTTCATGTGGACTGCAGATCAAGGGACTGACACCGCTGGACACATTTTGCCAAATGCGTTTATGCAGACACTTTTGGTTATGTCAAACACACACCTTAGGCACATGATTTTTCTGAATGGCAATAACCATAACCTCAACCTCATGGTGTTGCTATAGCAATTCAGTTGACTTACAGCTAACAATGGAGCACCACCAACAAAAATAGGCTAGAAAGCTAGTACAGTAAAAGGGGTAACCTTAACAAGGCGTTTTGTCCCTTGTGCCTAACACATGAATCGGACAGACCATTGTCTAAAAATAACTAAAAATAATCTAGTTACATGTTTATACACAGTGAAACATTGGAATATTTTATAATAATTACCACAATAAAGTTGCATTGACTGACCACGTGTTTTGAAAAAATAAGAACGTTAAACGTATACGTTATAAGAACGATCTTGTGCCTAACGATTCAGCTTACATTGGTTGGCCCTGCTTTGGTTAGTGGCTAAGAGGTTGACTGAAAATAAGATTCTTCGGTGGCTAACGGTCAGACTAGCAATGGGATAGTGTTCATTTACACCAACTAGTTCAGGACAAGTTCACATTTCATTACATGTCAATACCAACTGATGATACTTTTTAGTTATAATAGTCCACTAAACAAAGAACACGCAAAAGACACTTGATGTTACTCATTTAGCTAGCAGACTAGTCAAGTAGAATCTGACTACGGGACAAAAGCAACGTTAACGTTAGGCGGCTTTGTTCAGTAGGGCTGTATCCGAATATTTCCACATACCTATGTGCCGCTACAACACGGCTGTTCAGGTACTTCTGGGCAGTCATCACGCCAACAAAAAGAAAATTGGATCTTGGGACGGGCTGCTCAGTTGCCAGCATACCGTTGTCTTGGCTTTGCCACATTAGCCCACCGCCGTATTCTTTTCTCAGTCCTCTGTGTATCCCACAGCCGCCGGTGCTTGCTTTGCGTTTCTGACCAGCTTTCTTCAACTCGGTAGCCCTTGGCAAAATAAGTCTGGAAGCCAGAGTGAATCCGACAACCAGTCCCAAAAGAACACTGAACCATGCTCTTCTGCTTCTCCCTGCCATTCCACTAAACTAAACAACCTGTGTTTGCTTCTTCTTGAGGGAAAGGTCTCTTCCAATGACAATTTAAACGGCTATTCTGCAGGACCTTCCAGAAAACTGGGCTCGCACTCTCTCATGATAAGAAAGGCTTCTCCTGCTACTGCTGGTCCAATTGATGCTGGTTGGTTTCAATCCTCTGTAGCTTGCTAACGTTAACGTTATTCCACGCAACACCGCAGTGTCCATATACCCTCCACCTAAGACGTCCTCCACTTCTGATCGCTATTATCCTTTAACATTCCAGCACTATCACTTAAAAGTAACTCTCGATGAAATTTACGTTTTCCTTTTAGCCCTGAGAAACGTCCCCATTTTCCCCTCTATCTCGCCATTGTGAAAATGCTCTGCTCCCTTGACTGGACACGGCTTAACTGTATGGTTTGACCTAACGGAGTCACCGTAGGAGAGTGCTGACTGGCTGATAGAGCGATTACGTATTTTTGCTCCTCTAGCTCCTCCCCGATGACGCGGAAGATGGGCGTTCAAGTGTGTGTACAATTTCCAGTTGTACAGGACTTACGAGAAAACTATGCTTATATGCCATGTCACTTATGACAGCTAACAGATGTGTGAACATCACAACGTGACTAGCAGTGACTACTTGTTATAACTTGAATGAAAGACAATGATTATTTACATTAGTATAATGATCTCCACTTATCTTTTTTGTAATACTGACTTGATTTACTGATTAATTGAGTATGGGTTGTGCATTTAGAAAGCCATAATTACACTGTTCAGTGACGGTTTAATGTTGTTGTATTAACCCCTGGATAATAGTTTTATGTCTTATCGGTTTAACTATCTAGGTACCAAGGAGAGTTGAACATTTTCAGTTTTTTGTATTGCACTGTACTGGCTTGACCCAAATAAATGTTTTTAAATTCTCACTCTCATGCACAGGAAAAGTTCAGTTTGTGGTATAGACTCGTGAATTATGGGAGGCTAGTTTTTCCAAGTGCAGCAATGTGCTTTAGTTGAAAAGCTGAATGGCCTGGATAACAAAATACTACTTCAACCTGTCCGTTGGGTATAACAGTGCCAGGAGTCTGTTATGGACCGTGCTCTTTTATTTAGTAAATGTGATATGTAGGTGGTGACAGTCTTCCATGAGTGAGGTTCCATGTTCTTTTCTCTGCAATTTATGTTGCTGACTTCAGCTCTGAACCATTTTTCCTCATTAGTCTGTCCAATCACCCAGTGTTCCTCTACTTAATGCTGCCTCACCAGTGCACCATAGCAAAGAAAACAGCACTGGTAAAGACAGATTGCTAAAACATCTTGAAGAACTGGGTCTTCAACAATTTATTTAATATTAAGGTGGAGAGGGTATCCATTGCTCTGGCAGCTCTTGGAAGATCGTTCCACCAACATGGAACAACAGATGAGAATAGTCTGGCAATGTTCCTTGGAGGACTGTATGTACTGACCCTCTCAATAGGATATCTAGGGTATTCTACTCAAGCTATACATATTTGAAACATTACAGATACATTGTTCATTTTCTCATCCATACTTGTAAATCAATAGTAGTTCAATGACATCACCCCACAGCTTCAGAATTTCAGAAATTCAACAAGACGCAAACCATGATTGTTAACATAATCCTCTCATGCCACCTAGTGGTTTACATCACTAATAGCAGTCAGAACTTCATAAAATCAGAAGGATTTTATTGTGAAACTGCGTGCAAACAAATCATTAATGGTAAACATTCTGATAAACAGAAATATTTAGGCAATACAAATTCTGTAACAGAACATATATCTCAAATATGTAAAATTTCTTGATACGGCATTTGAAAGCAACCTAAATCTCACTTTTTGATGGTACAATGTTTCAACTACATTGAATAATAATGAAAAAAAAAAAAAAAAAGAAGCACAAACCTTAACTGATTTTCAGCCGTCCCCAGTGGCATGTCTGCCATTTACAAGGTAGGCGTCATTTAAAAGCTGTTCATCTCACAATGTCATGCTGCTGTAAAATTGGCTAGTCATTCCAGTAAAGTCATAATCAGACCAACTGATGATGTGACAATCAGTTTCCCAACCCTAGACTAGTGTTGCATTAACCGGCATTGACAGGCACTGAATTTGAACAAAGACGCAATATTGTGACAATGAAGACAATCAAAAGTACAGAACACCACGACACATGGCAAGTATTTTGATGATCCTGATATATGGGGATGTTCAGCAGCAAAAGTTCATGGCAACTGCCCTAATGCGTTCACCTCCATTTGTCAAATTAGACAGAACATCAGACTTTAAGATCAGCACACAACTGATGTCGCTTTGTAATTTACCCCTTAATTGGTCAAAATATAATCTTCCTCCTATGGTTATGTTACACTGTCATATGAAGTGTACACATCTTTGACCCTGTCAGATAAAACACTAATAAAATTTGAGATCACACCATTGTCCAATCATAATGCTGGGAAAAAAACAGGCAATATTAGTTTAGTACACAAGACTGGAAACTGCCTCCTACTGCCTAATGCTTTGGTCACTTAGTTAAAGGGATTATCCAGAGTGAATCAGCCCATAGTCCTGTTGTTTGACATTGCAGAGTGCTGTCGGTAGGTATGAAAACAACATAATTTGGTACAACGTAAACCAAATAGCAAAATGGCAGGCAATGCTAACTGATGAGGACAAGGACACTTTGTCAGCTTTGCCCACATTAGTTAGCATTAGCTGGCTGTTTGCAAATTTGGTCTACGTTGTATCAGATTTTTTCACTCTCATATCTACTGACCGCTCTAAACAACCGCAGACAATAAGGCTAAAAGTTAATTCACAATAATAATCCCTTCAATTACTAAAAAGCAATCTGAGAACTCACACATTAAAGTAGGGTTTTTTTCAGTTATCAACCATAGGGAACAGAGAAATGCTATAAATATCAAAGCAACAGGTCTGGAACATTGTGGGATGTGACAGAGCAGCTTCAGTCAGTTGAAAGTTTGGCAGTCCTACATTTAAAAGGTCAGAGGAGAAGGGTCTCCATGATGGCTTCCCTCTGACAGACTTTAACCTCATCCGCCTGCTGATGGGCCTCTTCTCCCTGGTCGCCAAGCACAACTGCCTCCACCTTCACCACTCAGGGGATTGTATCCTGCAATTAACATCAGCATGTTACCACGCTGATCCATACCCTTACATGCCAAGCAAGCAATTAATTAAATATAAGCATACACCTACCACTATTGCGCAGAGACTTTTTATCAGACTTTGGCTTCAGCACTGTGGATGAACTAGCTTCATCAGAATTCTGCAATAACATCAATGACTGATTAATAAATAAGGAAGATAATATAGGACAGGATTATGATCACAAAAAAGAGAACAGAGTATTGAAGAATCACTTTACTTTCACTATTTCAATAACTGACTTGCCTGCGCGACCTTCTGATTTCCTTTGAAACTCTTCCCTTCCTTCATGCTCTCCCACTTCTCTATCTTCTGTTGCCTTTTCTCCTCTTCAAGCTTGGGTACACATAGTACAAAGATTTTTGAGGTAAGTCCATCAACCATAATTCTCATATTAAATTATGACTTATGGGACAGTTACTCTCACCTCACGTTGCTTTTCTAGGAAAAGAGCAGCTTTTGCATCGAGCTCCTCTTGCATTCTTTTCCGCGCAGCCTCCATACCCTCTTGGCGTCTCACCACTGATGCAGGATCTGGAAAGATCAAAACAGTACGGTCTGGTCAGTCACAGTAAAGTTACGCTTAATGGCATGTGCAGCAAAAGACAACTACAGAATAGCACTCCTCTAGGAAACTTTCCTGACCTGAGGTTTCTTCAGGAGTAGCCCTCTGGTTCTGACTGGGTCTCTTCTTTTGCAGGTGTTGAAGCACCAAATACACCCCAACGCACAGCAATAAAAGATACCAGCCATAATCCGCCAAAAACACACCAACTGCAAAACATAGCAAATACAAACTTCGGCTATTAGCACAGAATATCACATGGTTATCTTGCATATTTACATTAAGGTCAATCTTCTAGTATATTTGACAATGTGTACTGTTAACACAGGTCGTGTGTAGGCTACGTTGATGGATAGCAAACGATGCTAACGTTAGCTAGGCAGCATGACAATCAAAACAACTCTAACCGAAATTAGATATGTTTGCTGTCACATTTTGAGCTCAGCATTACTTTCGAGGGTTCGATTCGACCAATATAACAACATAACTTAAAATAAGATAGTGTTGGCTATGTCTGCTACCTAGCCAGTAGCTAGTAACATTACCGTTTGACTGAAGGAAACTTAAATCTTGGTTTTTCAGCGTTGATGTTGTTCTGATATCAGGTGCATTTTCATCTGCCTCCATTTTCTGTAGAAGGCAACCAAATCCCTCTGCAACTACTGTCAAGTAGCAGTGCAACGTTGGTAGTGCCTTTTCTGCGTTTCAGATTTTGACTTCCAAAGTTAACGTTACATGTCAATTAGCATCCGATCCAAGCTGGTGTGTCTCGTTTCCTGTTCAGAATCCGGCAGAGGACATTTGATGACGTGGAGGGCTGTGCTTGGCCACGAATTTGCACAGGAGAAATAGGCCGCGAAGCCATGAGACAGTATGTAGTCTATTCTGTTAAACCAGTTAATTTACTATGGACTGGATTATTATATTTTGGTTAACATTAAAATTCACATTCAGCGTGTGTGTGGGTGCACTATAAGCATAACTGGCCCGTGGCCTAAAACCAGAAGAGGTTGAAAGCGGAGTGGCATTCAATGATCTTTGCTAAAACCGAGTGATCAAAAAACTGTATCCAGCAATGTGGTTAAAAAAATTGACAGAAAAATTCGAGTGACTCCGTTATTTGGTGGCATGCCTCCAGTGTTTTGTCAAGACACCCCATTGACAATCATGAGCAGCACCTCCCTTTTGACTTCACACACACCTGCATTATTAATGGATGTGTGGGCCTCACGAGTATAATTAAATATCATAACATTCTCCAATAGAAGACGTGGTTAATGTGACAAGTCAAGCGTTATGAGTTAGAGGACATCGGTATAATCGATAATCCTAGGACTATCAAAATTTAACAAAAGACATTTGGGCTACAGAAAATACACCTTGCTATGATGGTCCAAAGTAAACAAAAATACATGTTCTTAATATGTACAAAGATTTTTAATAAAAAAAAGTTTCATTTCTTTATCTTACAAACCAAAAAGCAACATAAAAAATGCATACACTAATACATCCTCTTAAGATGTATAACGAACATAAAGCCCCATTTGCACATTTACAAATTATTAATTTGATCCATTCATGTGAGAGTCTTCATCCATGTCATCTTCTCCGTCATCTTCCTCTCCACCATCCTCTTCTCCATCCGCCTCCATCTGTCCTCTTGCAAGACCCTGGTTCATCTGCATCTCCGATTCTGTTTGCATGGACACTCCCTCCTCATCCTCCTCTTCTTCCTCCTCCACCATGCCCTGGCCACCTGTTTTACCAAACAAAAGATGCAATTTTGGACACAAAAGCCAACTGCAGTCTTCACCAACTACCACTGCATGAGTCATCAAGGGATGCAAAACTTAATGAACACACAATGAACTTTATCCAAATTAAACCCTGTAAATTAAAAACGTATGTGTTCTAAATTTCTCAAGATCCTCCGTGATGAAGGAGGGTGGGGGTCTGATTTTGTTTTCTATGATGCCCGAGTTGAATTGTGGCATGAAAAGGGGTTGGCAGGGTCTTAATTGTTTATGCGCATTAATATTTCCATTGGTGTTGACATGTGTAAAAGGCTGCACTATTTTGGTGCTTTTCCATGACATGGTACCAGCTGGACTACTTGGTCTGGTTTGTTTCCCATAACAATATGGTACCCCCTCAGTATGCATGTAGTAGGTGGAGTGAGGGATAGCACAAACAGGTTACTATACTTTGTTTACGAACATACATACTGGCCAACAATTTATGCTCATTGGAAATCTTAAATAACAAGGCAAAGTAAACTAGTCTACGTTCCAAACTCGAAAACGCAATTTCAGGGAGGTAGCACATCCTAACTGACCAAGATGCTGTTATTCACCATCACCACATCTATCTGTCTAGTTTTCCCATTTTGTAGACCTACAAGTTTGCATGTTAATTATTTTTTTTAATTTATTTTATTTGACAAGAATAACCATATAACTTTCAAAGTTGACAGGCAAAGTTGATTCTCGCATGTAAAGCAGTGAGCCTTGCTGATTTATGACGGCCCCCCTCAGACCAATCAGTCTGTTGACGTCACATTTGAGTATCAGCATGGTTGCAGCGAGGTATGAAAAAAATGCATTTTATTTACAGCATCTGCAATTCACCAACAGTATTACTAGCCCAGTTCATAGATTCAAAATGAAGTAGGATTTCACCAATCCCTACCTTGTCTGAAGTCTCTGCCTGGTATTTGACCAGACTGGAGCATTCCCTTCAGTCTCTCCACTTCAGCCAGTGATGTGGCACTAGCAATGGCATTCTGAAGAACAACATTCCACATTGGCTGAACATCTTTACCAAGACAACAGAAATAAAGGCAAACGCACAAAGGAAGAGATCTATACTTGCCTTTATAGCCTCAACATCAGCAGGAGAAGGCCCTGTCCTTTTCTTGTCAGTCTGAAGTGCAGCCCCAGGGGTAAACCTAAGAAGTACAAAAAACACCTCAGTTTAGAAGACGTTGTCCATCTGAGTTGCCTCTCGAACCTTTCAACCATCGCTTCGATCTGTAGTGTAGCATCTTATCTTTGTCAATAAACTGATACAGGACAATTCCTTGAAACAGCTACTGAACACTGCTTAAGGGGGTTATGACTGCTTATTTATTATGTGCCCCCCCCCTTTCCAGATTCCAAATTTAAGCAAGAAATGCAGGGGTCGCTTTTCTGTTTTTAATCCAAATGGTTCTACCATCATAACCCAGTCCACACTGCAGTAGTTCAGAGGAGCTGTGGTGTGTTCAAGGATTTTCATCTTACGTTTTTGTACGCTTGGCAATATCCTTTGCAAGCTGAGCACCTCGTTTGCCTTTGAACATTTTCTCCGCCTCTTGTCGTTCCTATGATGATACATCACACAATTAAAGTGAGAGATTCAAATCTTGACAGTCAGTGAAGGGAGAGCCAAGATACAGGGCAAGATACTCCAGTCTGGCTCAGGCTGAAATTATACTTGCATGTATGGCAATATTCATGTGTGTATGGCAAAATACATACCTTCAGTTTCACTTTCTGAAAATCAAGAACACGAACTTGAGGGAGTTTGTTGATTACATAGAGACGATAGTGCTTCTTGTTGGTGACAGGATTTCTTAACAGGCTGCAATGTACAAAAAGTTGCAAAGATTTAGTGTGAGCCTCACAAAAATGCTCCAAGACATACTACAGAAACTGCAAGCTCGTCACCTTAGCAGTGTCAGTGTCTTTACTGTGGCAAGAGGGTCAAGATCGCCCTGACAAGAGTAGGAGGAAAAACAAACAAAATAAACAGCAAAAATTAGATACAGCACATGGTCCGGTGACAATATTCCCAAGGAAAGATTAACATAAAAAAGAAAAAAGTGGACTTACCAGCTCCTGAATGTTGTTGTTTGTTAGAATGAGCTCCTTCATATTTGGTAGAGACAGTTCGAGATTTTCACCTACGCGGCTAACAATTCGACATACAACAGAAGGGGTATTTCAGTTTATAACCACAAAAATTTACACCAGCATAAATAACACACACTAGTGTACGTTTGCATACTAGCACACCCACTTCCTGCAGTGTTGCAAACCTGTGGCTGACTAAGGTAACAGTAATACTAACGTTATTGTTTTTAACGATAGGCCGCTAATGAACATGCTCAGATATTCGTTTAAAACGCATTTTCTTCTTACTTACCATATCCTATTGTTGTTCATTATTAACGTCTTAAGCCGTTTTAGCAGCGGGAATCCATCAAGCTTCCTGACTTCATTGTCAGAGAAATCAATGGTGTCAAACTGATCCAAAGTGGCGCCAAGGTTTTCCAGGACTGGTATTTTGTAACCTACACAAAGTGGAAAGCACATTTCAATACATCAAACTGAATTAGCAAACTCACTACAACGGACTGAAGATGCATTATTTATTACAAATCAAACGTAACTGGAACAGTACAGTCCTGGCTAATCTGTGGCCTTATTGTTTCAACCTAAGGCTAGCAAAAAGGCTAACATTTAGCCTGTTAGCTAGATACTCACCACGAAGATCAAGTTCTCGGTCTCGCACGGGGTTTGTATACTGAGCTGCCTGCTCAATCAACTCTGCAGATAGTTTTACCATGTCGACTTACTGAAGTACACTTTGCAAATGTCTACTTTAAACTGAACCAGACCTCGGCTACTTATGTATGAAACACGCTGCCGAACGGAACTAATATTTTGTCTACGCTATGGCTTTGTCGCCAGGCAAGTATGCCAGCGCTTTTGTTGCCACCTACTGGTTGGGATGTCATGTTTGGGGCATCGTGAATTTCCATGTCTGACGTGTTAAAGCCCCATATACAAATACGACTTTTCGCCAAGGCCTACATTTTCCAAGTATGATTTATTTTGTAAAGAATATTTCTCTCCCATGTCAACACTGAAGGGAATAAAAAAATAAGTTGTGCATTAAAAAATGTGGAAAAATCCAAATAAATTTTGTCTGCTTATTTTAAAATCATATGCCTGTTTCATTCTTCTCTGCTCACTCACTTCGCCCTAAACGCACAATGAGGGATGAAAGAGAGACCAGTGCTAATCTGATTAAAATGATAAAAACTTGATCTTCGTTTAACTGAAACTGCTGAAAAAGAACAGTTAGGCTATAGGAGGGTAAACTCACACGATTGAGCCAAGAGTCCAAAAACAATATTGAATTTATCTATTTGACTCACTTGTAAATTTCAGTTTAAAGCCCCGAGAGAACGTAAAAGTAATAGAATAGACCTACTTTTGTAAATTCCGTATTACATGTCTGTGAATCCAATACAGCTTTTATTTGCTGTTGAAACGAAATCAATAGGCTACCTTTGAAATCCAGTTTGTTAAGATTCTTTTGTCAGCAGCATACAGGGGGATATGCACTTAGGACTATATCTGCTTTATATAGAATGGTTTCATTAGCAGGCAGAGATACAACAGGGCATTTTAAAGGTTTGATTGGAACAGTACATATGCATCATGCAGTTACAGTATAATCCAAGGGGTGGCAGACTTTGACAAGAAGTCTACACACAGAGAAATAGTATACTCGTTTGATCCCGTGAGGGGATAAAGGTATAGCTGCAATTACAAGAAAATGAGAGATTGTAGCAAAATATGAGATTTCAGAACCCCACTGTGCCTGCTAAAAAACTGTAACCTATAATAGAAAATATGGATATAGGCTTCAGAAATCCTATAACCACAGAGCTTACTTGAAATTTGGAAGACTTTAAGGGACCATCTTCAGTAACAACATTCCTCTCATCTTAACATACCTTAAGCAATAAGGTGGCCAACACTCAAACTGACTTGATATATGAATACATGGAAAGACCAATGTGTTTCACTCTAAAACCGACTTCATGCACGTAGACTAATGATCCATCAACTAGAGCTGCTCAGCTGTATGCGTGATAACTATAATAACATTATAACATTAATAACATTATAACTATATAATGATAACTACCCAGGCCAAGTGAAGTGGTAAGAGATGTAAATGCCTCAAGTAAAGTTCAAGTCCTCAGTGTTTGGCAACAGCAGGGAAATCAGAGCAAAAAGATAAGTATTTACCAGGAGAATATGTGATCAGGACAAAAGGTCACAGATTTGCTTTATGGAGTAGAAGACAAATACTCCCCCCTCTCTCTCTCACAAGCACACACTCACTTACAAACACACACACATACACACATTCATATATACAAACATACACACACGCGCGCGCGCACGCACACACACACACACACAGATAGATAAGAAATGCCAATGTATTCCGAATATACCAAACATTTGAATTCAAGGGTACAAGACAGTGTCTAACCTTTCAGATTTATTTTGCCATCATTACATCAACAGTTGTGACATCAAAAACAATTTCTAAAATTTACAACTGCATTAAACAGCATAATTGGAACACTTCATCTACTTGCATCATCTAAAAATGCAAAATGTTTTTTTGTAGCCCATAATATTTCATGTGGTTTTATTCAAAATCCTGTTTTTTTACATGAAATTTTCAAATTGTTTAAAATGAAGTTTTAATGACAGTGGTTCATAGATATTTACTTCAATTTACAGTTGTACAGATTTTTGAGATCAAAATGATGCAGCCTGTAATTAAAAATAAACAATTTGTACATGTTGCATACTGTATGGCATTTATAAAACTGATCTTAAAAATATATATATGCCCTTAAAGGGATTAATTAAAATGAAATTATTTTCAATATAATCACAGACATTAACTATAGGCTAAAATGTACATGAAATCACGTTTGTGAGTTGAGTAGGCTGACCCTCCTTCTACTGAGCACCTTTTCATCTTGCTCTCCCTGCTTCTGTCAACCTGCCATCAGACAGGTTCTGCAGCAAAACTGGCGGAAGAGCTTTTTCTCACACAGACGATTGGACTTCACCATCTCACAGAAGAGTTCATCCGCTACACCAAGGCGAGAGAGAGAGAGAGAGAGAGAGAGAGAGAGCCAGGGAGACAAAAGACAAAACCGAAATCAAAAACAGGCAGTCAGTGCAGGCATCTCACCCTCGGATCTGTTTTGCGCTTTCAGCCAGCCCACCCATTCACCCAGCTGCCCCCTGTTCCCCCAACAAAGTGCCCGCTCTTTCCTGCTCCCCTGGGCCTGCACCTGCACCTGCCTAGCCCTCACCCCTCAGCCTCTGTCTGACCCCATGTCCATCCAGTCACCCATCTAGGCCTCTCTCAACTGGTCAACATGCCCATCCCGGGAGGCCCAGCTGGGCAGGAGCAGGGTCTTGGTAACTGGGTCTGTGCCTTGTCGGAGTTATGCAAGGCACCGAGGCCTTGCTCATGTGAGAGGGGGCCACGCTGCACAGGGCTCTGTTTACTCATGGCAACATTGTTGTTGGCCTGCCAATCTTTGGTTTCCCTGCAGTTGGCAGAGTGCAGCTGTGGCATGCGGCTCGTTTCAAACCCAGCTCTCATCTTCTCACCACCCCCACCCCCACCCCTTTCTGCCGCTCTCCCTGCGGCTGAGGGCCCACTGACAAACACTTGCCTGCCCGCCCCATGGAAACCTGAGCCCTCGTGAGGCTTGGGGCTGGAGGAGTCGGAGTTGTGCAACTAAGTTTTGCGAGGCCGGGTGGATCGAAGCCTCAGCAGCTTCCCATAGAGGGACAAATGCCGAAAAAAGAGCTGAGAGACTGTCCTTTTGCCGGCTTTTGTTTCCTTCTGACATGCACTTAGCATTGTGACACTGGGGTAATTAACAGACCTCTTCTCACTCACGGGGGATGATGGGAGAAGAAGCCACAAGGATTTAGCATGCACTCACGCTTCCTCTGACACTCGCTTACACACACTGACTCTATATTACCCCCACCAGACACCTCGGAGCCTAAAAAAACTCTCCCTGATGCCAATTAAGCCTCTCCAAGCCGCAGTGGCTTCCTTCGCTGAGCTGATGGAATATCAAGCATGACGTGAATCACTGCCGTGACATTGTTCTAGCCGCCCTGCAATCTGCTTGGCCGCGACGCACTCAAAGCCTTTTATTTCCCAGGCTGCTCAACTTGCGCCTGTTCAGCCATGCCTCACACCCAACACCACCAACAACCCGCTCACACACATTACACATCCACACACACGCGCGCACACACACACACCCACACCCCTACACAATCCTCTTCTCACCATTGTTACAGGTTGCATTGACAATACAGGTCCTGCTGATAAGGTTGTAGCCGTCTTTGCACTTGGTGCATGTCAGCCCCGGGCCCTCGCAACTCAGGCAGTTCTCTTCACATCTGGAGAAACAACAGGTAGCAAGTATGAGCAAGACGGGTAGCAAGATTGAAAACATGACAAAAAAAAACAAAAGACACAAACCACACAAGCCAGATGGGAAAAAAAAAACCTGTTACAGAGTGAAACGTATTTTTCTCCTCCCTGCGGTGACAAACTGATTCAAACAAATACCTGAGCATCATGACATTAATATTTATGAGTAGATACCCATCTCAGGGTGGGGGGAGATGCACAGAAGAGCGCTGGGTCATTCAGCAGGGTGACACAACTCAGCATGTCGAGAGATATCCCTCTCCAACCATCCAACCGCTTGGGAAGGGTAACAAGGAGAGCAGGACTACCATTGGGATTTAAGTAATCTCCAAGCACCTCTCTTCAAATTCATTTTTCAAAGCTGCCAAAGAGAGCTGTGATGCCTAGCGTGATGTCTAGTGCTATCCTTGTCCAACCTATTAAGTATTCTCTGTGACTTTCCACTTTGAAAGTTTAACATAGTCTAATGTACTGAGAAAAGGCACAGCACATGATTGAGAAGCTGAAGAACAGATTCTGAGAATAACAACATCCGCTGATTGCACCCCCCCCCCCGCCCCCCCACCAATCCTCTGTGGGTTCATTTCCATTCCTAGGAAAAGACCACGGGTGGGCTTTTGGGATGTTCATCTCAAAAACAGACTGCTGCCCGTGCTGCATCACTTTTTTCAAGCAAATGTTTTTAAGTAACCCCTTTACTGATATTCCTATGCAGTGAATGTCTCTCTGTCATCTTGCAGGAATGCTGCATCGGGGTGGACCGTCGACGTCAGCTCGCAGATCTCTTGGGTTATTGCTCTTACAGATATTTTATAGCCGTCGTCTTGTATTACTGTGTTCTGCCCTGTGACCTGGGAGAACAAAATCCACATTCATTTCCTGGAGAGAGGCATCAATGCTGGCGTGCAATCGACCAGAGCATGACCTTCTTTAAAAGCTTCCATTTGCCGTTGACGGCTCTCATAAACCAAGGTTTGGGTTTAGGGAAAAAAAAAGCATATGTCAACAGCAACGTCCTGCATTGTGCTTCCCTTATTCTCACCCATTACCGTGATCTCAAGTGCTCTGATGGGACCATCAATTGTTTGGTGGAGGGGGAGGGAGAGAGATTTATCCCACTGTCACTTGTGTTGGTCCTTGCTGTTATTACCCCAGGGGACTGATATATAGACAATTATGGAAATGCATGAAGTAGGGAGAGGCAAACCAAACAATCAAGGAAAAAAAAGAAAATACATAGATCATGTTGAGAGAACAGGGCCACTCTGATGACATTTGAATAGCAAAACACATTCAACAAGATACCTCATTTTGGGCATCTTCATCTAGGCATATTCACTTCATCTCACAATATTTCCAATCATACATTCACATTTTCCTGTTACAGCTGAGGCAATAACAGTTCTTGCCCGGTAACAGCATGCATCTCTGGCCTGTTATTTGATAAGAATGTCTGCTAAAAAACAATCAAACATGTTGTTCATGGTTTACCCACCTATTTTTTATACCACTGCAACCCTGCTACCCTTTTATCCTGTCATATAGAATAGAAATATAATGCATGCTATAATGTATGGATATGCCTGTGGTAAGCTTACAGGGCCTTTGCACTGCAAGCATTCAACAAACATTTCATTTAAATCATTTTTTAATAGCATCAGTGAAATTGAATTTTACACTTTCTGACCAAGTTTGAATACAGAAGGGTTTTTGTTATAGTACTGACTCCACTAATACTAATAGGTCACTGCTTCGTGTTGAGACACAGAATAGACACTTTCATGGAAATGCAGAGACTTTCCATTTCAGTGGGTTTTCTGACTTACTTGCGGCACATCTTGTGATGGAACTCCCCGGCCTCTAGCTCATAGTAGCCCGAACTGCACTGTGGGACGCACATCCAGTCCTGCTGGAGGAAACCTGAGGCACACCTGATGCACTCTTCCTTTCCTGGCCCTAGAAGCATAAACAAGAGGCAGTGGTATCTACACCCCTGAGACAGCAATAGTTATGTCCCCTCACCCCCACGCCTGCACCAACCCCCCACCAACCCTTCTTTGTCCCCACTGCCACTGTGGGTGGCAGAGGCGGCCACGATAGATGGACTAATTAAACTGCTCGGACGTGTCTCTGGAGGTTTCGCCACCCTACACATGCACGCACATGTGCACAAACATGCCCGCGCATGCGCACACACACACACACGCACGCACACACAATATGTCACGCATATATTGGACTTTAATCTGTTGACCTATTCCACTCGATAAAATCACCGGCAACAAATAGCAACCTGCTGCACTTATTGCCAAAAAACCTCTTGGGAAAAGTGACTTGATTAGATGAGCTTACAAAATGTGATAAAAAAAAAACTCTTCAGCAGGTTTATTACACTATGGCTCACCAATGAAAGACACCGTCATCCATGACAACAACCCCCCTGCTCGGGGAGGGAGTGATTGAGAGCAGAGTATTGACTACTGTGTACTACATGCAGGCTCAGGACCTCTGACAGTGTGGTTTTTTTTTTGTTGTTGTTGTTGTTGTTGTTGTTGTTGTTGTCTTTTGTTTTTTTCAAGTGGCAGCATGGTGGCCATGACTCAGGAAGGTCACCAGACAAAGATCTCTGGGCACTGTTGTTAGGCACTGTGGAATACACATGGAAGAGAGAGCGGGAGAGAGAGAGAGGGGGTGGGGGGGGGTCCTCTGGCAACACTGACCAGTGCAGGTGGTACAGGAGAGGTGGCAGGGGCTACATTTCATTTCCTCCAGGTGAAAGAATGTTCCGTTGGCACAGTCAGGCACGCAGGTCATCCCTGCCAAGCTAAGGAGAAAGACAAACATGCAATGACATAAACAAACTTCAACAGGCACACAAGTCCGCTCCGCAACAGACTGACTGCATGAAGCAATACTCAGCCCTTCAGTTAGAGTGACTTATGAAAACAAACCCTAAAAAAAACACATACTTTGCCCACTTGATCAAATAACACAACAGCAAAACACAGCACTGAATACTGTCACCTTGACCTGTCCACACTCTAATGATTTTAAAGGCATTCACAACTCAAGGTCTACAAAACTCCTAGGTCTACAAATGTCAGACTGAAATGGCCCTCTGTGTGTTTTCTAAGAACAGATAATGACAAACAGCTTTCAGAAGGAGGAGGTTGCCAGACAGGAGAAGGAAAGAGCATACAAAAACTATGCATAAAGATCACCAGATGTGAGCCCTGACCAGACTCTTCATCTGGCCACATCTCTGCTTCCTCACTGTTCCTCTCCACAAGAGATGTTCCTCTCAGCAGTGGAAGTTCCATCTGGGTCGCTTCTAGAAGTGTCTATATCAGTGACTCTTGGGGCAGGGTGTCAAGGTCAAAGCAACGACGCGAGAAAGACACCACAGCCAAAAACAGGATGTGATTCACTCTTTTATTTATGCTGTCAAACATTAAAACTGTCTGGTGTCCTCCTGTGTATTGCTGCTTTAAATACCTTATCTTCTAAAAAATGCTTTCGCAGACTTTCACCTTTGTGAAAAACACCCGCCTGCCTTCAAAGACAGATAAACTCTGTGGCTGGTGCGACTGTGAAACCCCTGGTTTGGCATTTCCGCCTCCCTGACAAGCCGTCAGATTATACCCCCAGCCCACCCCACCCGTTGGCACCTGCCCAGTGAGCTTAGCATGCCAGGAGCGCCAACTGAATCAACACGACAGACTACAGATCACCTGGTCTGTTTACCTGAAGCCTTCAGTGCAGGCGGTGCACCTATCGGCGTCCCGCAGGCATTTCATGCAGTTGTCATTGCATCTGAGACACTGCCTTTGGACTACATGGACAACAGAAAAAGAGAGAGAAAGTGAGACAGAGAAAAAGAAAGAAAAGTAGAGAATTTTGAGTTAGATGAGAGACACTAGTTAAAGGTTCACATATGGATTTCAGCAGCAGTCCTGAATAATGAACAGCGATTTACAGTGCACAAAAGCTACCCTCTTGGCCAAACATCTGTCTGAGAAAGTTTTGCAAAATGGGTCTTCTCCCTGGCTCTTGTCATTTCGCACATCCATATGCAAAACTCCAGCACTACATAAGCGGTCGCCAGATGTGTCTGAGGAGAAGAGATTATGCCTCTCTGGCCGGTTATGTCGCTACAGATGGTGGGAATTTAAAATGTTGGCATTTACTGTTGTTTGTCTGGCTGATGAATACACAACGCCTATAAACAAATATATGAGCAAACAATTTAGGAGGAGCAGTACAGAGCTGGACCTGAGGCAGTAGCACCGCCTCAGAACGACTTAGTCTTTGTGTCTCTGTGTATCTGGGTCCAGATGAGAGGGAGGGAGGCTAACCATCATCGGTGTAGAAACCCTCGGGGCAGGACTCCACGCAGGTGTTTTCCGCGGCGAAAAGGAACAGGCCTCTGCGACAGGACAGGCATTCGCTGGGCCCGCGGCCCGTGCACGTCTCGCAGCCGCGATGACAGCGCCGGCACCTCCGGGCGCCGCTGTCTTCAAAGAAGCTCAGGGGACAGTGGCTTACACAGGTCCTACAGCAGGCACGGGGTGAGGAGAAACACACACACACATACACACACACACACACACACACAACTCCTCTTTAGAGGTGCCCAAAAATGACTATGTATTCATTCACATCAGAGAAAATAAGGACAAGTTTATTTCTATCGCTGGACGCTGTTTGTGCTGAAAACTGGATGGATTTCAACAGGAGCAGAGTAGAAGGAGACTAGAGGAGTTTGGGGAGTCCACTGTTGCTGTCTGGATGACAAATGAAGCGAGAACAGATGGAGCAGGAGCTCCCTTTCTTACCTTCCCGTCTTGAGGTTGCCCAGGCTGAAGTGGATGCAGTTCAGACAGTGATCAGCGTCTGGCCCGTCACAGCCCTGATCTCCACACTCACTGTGGCAGGAGCCTAGAAGGGGAGAGGAGAGGAGGGGAACGAGAGGAGAGGAGAGGTGAGGAGAGAAGAGGAGAAGAGAGGGGGACAGAAAAGAGAAGGAAAGGAGAGGAGGGAAAGGAAGGAGAGGTGAGAAGAGAAGAGAGGAGAAGATGAGAGGAGAGGGACAGAAAGGGAGGGAGAGGGATTGGGAGAAGAAGAGAGGAGAAGAGGAAGGGCAGGAGGAGAGGAGAGAGATAGAGAGGAGAGGAATGAAGAGAAGAAGAAAAAGGAGAGGACAGAAAAGAGAAGATTGGAGAGGAAATAGAGAGATAGATGAAGCCTCTAGGCAGGCCAGCATAACAGGAACCCTGAGCCAGCCTGATGAAAGCCCCAGCTGGCCAGGTGGAATGAATCATACCATTATACTCTTCCTCCTCTTCCTCTTCCTGCTCAGGGGTCACCAGCGATGGCTCCGGGCTCGGCAAGTCTTTGCCAGGACTTGGAATTTCCAGCATACGGGAGCGGGAATGATGGGAACCATGAGAGTGGTATGGATTTTCAGCGGTGCCATATAGGATCAGGGTCCATTCTTTTAGTTTACCTGCACATTAAAATGGGGACACAATAGATTTGTTTGTTTATTTATGGTGTTTGTTTGGTAATAGACACAGTATACATAGTTAAACAGGTTATCTGATTCAAGTATTATAGTTTAGCAATAGCAAATGCTAATTATCAACACCGCAGATGAAATAATTTTCTGTTTCGAGGTGACTAGTTTTTCTTGGGCCTGGCTCTTTTTGTGTGTGTGTGTGTGTGTGTAGTGCAAGTGATGCGTGTATAAAGAGAATGAGGGGGGCCAATCATTTTTTTTTGTTCAAGTGCATTTAATAAACCAGTGTTGACATGTCTGACAGGGTGCTGAAATTCTCTGACTCTGACTTTGTCAATTTGCTACCCGGAGGCAGTGAGAATCAGAATCAGTTACAGATGACTGTACAGTTCCAGTGAGAGATGAATTTGTGTTTTGCATTTACATATTTACTGAGATTACTGTATGCCACAGAATAAAAAAGACATTATAATACCAGCAATAAAGGACAAATGGAAATTCAACACTTCTGTTTGCCTCAGAAATGGCCCTTTCCTCAGTGTCTCCTGGGTAAAACAATACCATAGCTAATTACGGGGACAACTTCACCTCTTCAACCTCAAGTGTGACTAAGGCAAAGATGGGATGGCAGACAGTGTTAGTTGGGGGGGGTTGGAGGATGATGATTAGTGCTCACCCATGACCTCGGGGCTGCGGAGCTGCGAGGGCGAGTCGGTGATCTCCAGGGTCCACTGTCCCTCTGCTCGCTCCCCCCAGCAGTGCACGGTCATGAACTCCCAGTTTCTGAATCCTTCATTGGAGTTGTCAAACAGCCTGGGATCGGGAGGGAAGAGAAGAAGGGACCGAAAATGTGGAGAGAACTTGCATAAGAGAGAGAGGAATGCTTACGAGAAGCTTAATTTAATTTACCGGGATGGTTTCCATCTTGTGTCAAAGCCGCAGCGCTGTGCCAGTAACTAAATTTTTAATTCAGCACTCCAAAGAAATAAGCCAGTTTTATCCCTTGTAGTCTCCAAGAAAAGGGAGGGGGGAAAAAGTTTAATGGCATCGTATTTCTCTACTTCAGAATTGTGTGAGAGAATGCAGGGAAATTGGACCCTCATTGGAGTCTCAGGTTAATAACCTTTAAGATTGCAATCTTTATTATCAAAAAAAGCGAGTGGCCATCATTTGCATGCAGAGATCCTCAACTGGATTCTTTGTGAGCACAAAGGAATCAAGGCAGTAAAGAAAAAAAGAAAAAAAACAACAGATATTGGTGTAATTTTTTTTGCCTAAGCAAAATTACCTTTCTCCTCGCAAGGGTAACACTAGTCAACACAAACAAAGTCTCACATCTGTCTGTGTCAATGCCCAACAGGCCCGGTCGGGGAGCAAATTAAAAAGGACAAGCCTCAACATGATAAACATCCGAAATCGAAACAAATGCAGGTAATGCTCTCTGTCTGGAAGGGAGGTTTGCATTGATGGCATTTGTGTTGGATTGTTCAGGACATTCAGCTAATTTTTCTCCCTTCTGTGCTCACTACCTGTGCAACTGATGAACTGGCGTGGACTTCCAAGGCTTTCTCTTCAGCTATTCTCGCACCCCATGCTGGGTGAATGTAGATGAGCTCTGAAGCTCTTTTGTGCTCTGCTGGTGCGAGCCTGTCTTTTGAACTCCTTTCAGTTAGATTAGAGAAAAAAAGAAACTTTTCTCCCCAGCTGTAAGGAAAGATAATCAACACACCATAGCCAACATCTCAGGTTTGGCTTCAATGCCTGTACACAAAATGGGCTCTGGACCCTTGTGTATGTGTCAGTGCATACACACACACACACACACATCCACACAAACTATGTGCCTGGGACCCTATTGATTTCTGCAGTCACCTCTGCACCAACCCAAGCACACAGGAAGAAGAGAAACGAAGTGGTGAACAGATCTGTCCAGGGCATCAGGGCTGAATGACAGCAGTGCAAACTGCTGGGACTCTCCACACTAACTCAATGCAAATGTTTTCCTGGACAGCCATCAACACATTCGAGGGGGAAATATACTGTTGGCTCTGCCTGATGAACGTAGCATTTTTAAGTGAAGCGAGACGCACCAGTGTGTAGCTCCAAGACGATCAGTAAATCACTGCTCCTCATAAAATCTTTGGTGGAGCCACATGTAGCTGTATCCATATCTGCTGCAATAGCTCTCCATGCTGCTTTAGTTGTGCATGTAAGTGGAGAGAGTATCTCTAATACTCTAAGTACTGACTCTGCAGGGATGAAGTCATAAACAAAGAAAAAACCTACACAGAGGACACCGGAGCTTCCACGGATAATGACACGGTGATTTCAATCTGACTAGAGTCATTAAAGCCGCACTGAAACACAAAGGCTGAGGCACTTCATTTTTTCCGCCACTTACATTTGATGTCAACGGCAGATTTCCCTCGACACAAAAATAAACCAGGAGATCTATCCGAGACTCCAAATCGCCCCTCTGTTTTATTCATGAGGCTCCGAGAACAATCAGAAAGCCTCAGTTCCCATAACTGCGGCGGGCGTAGCGCATGGAGAATACCAAACCCTGTGAAAAGCAGCCACCGGAGGGTAGGAGCAGTGTGTGTGTGTGTGTGTGTGTCTTTGTGTGTGTGAGATGTCAGGAGACCAAAGACATCAAACCTTCTGTGAGTGACAGCAGTGTGTGCTTCACGCTTGACGGAATTCTGAGGATCAAGCCTTGAGCTTCTAGATACACACAAGCCACTTTTTAATGCCTATTTTAATACTTGCAAAAGAGAGCTGAGGAGTCAGACTTTGGAGACACCGTCATTAATTCCACTGTTAGACTTGTGTTTGAGCGCAAATTAAATGCCACCATCCATATCAGATCATATTTATTCTCATTCAGGTGCGTCTGCTCAGGAATTCCAAATGAAGATCCTGTTGCATTGCATTGCACTGCAAAGTATAGTCCACTGCAACAGACAGATCAGAATTCATTCTGTGCACAGTTTTTTTTTTTGTTGTTGTTTTTTGGCGGATAAATCTGACGCGGCCACGCCAGAGCACGTGGGCATAGTGGGAACAGTGGGCACGGCGTAGTAGTAGTGGTGCCAGGGTTGGCTTGTGCCACTGGAGTTTACCTCTTGGCAAGCAGCTGGGAACGTGTGCCGGACGGGGAGACAAGGCTGATCTCCAGGTCTCCACGGCGCGGGTGCACGATCAGCGCACGCACCACCACATGCTCCAGGTATGCCACATGCTGCTCGGCCTGCCCGCTGCAGCCCGTGCTGGTGATGGTGGCGTTGAGCTTCTGCTCCGCGCGGATGTACCTGCAAACACAACACAACAAAAACACCGCAAGGCTCAGTTCACAGCTTGACACCTAGCAGTCTGGGAGACAGAGAGAGAGAGGAAGAGAGTGAGAAAAAGAGAGAGGGCACAGGAGAGAGACAGAGAAAGCACGAAAGAGAGACAGATGGAGAGAGAAAGAGAGAGAGTGCACAGGAGAGACACAGAGAGAGAGAGCACAGGAAAGAGATAAAACGCATGAGAGAGTGTGAGAGTGAGGCTGTGAAAGATATGTCAACAGCCTACTTTAAACAACGAAGAGCAGAAAGATACAGGAAATAGATGGACAAACACAGAAACAGGCTGACAACATCAAGATGGAGAAACAGGTCAAGAGAGTAAAGAAACAGGCCCACACACACACACACACAGAGGCCCACACACACACACACACACACACACACACACACACACACACACACACACACACACACACACGAGTCCATCGGAGACAGTATGAGAGACAGAGAGAAAGTAAACAGTCTGAGAGACAGACAGACAGACAGACAGACAGTGTGAGAGACAGGCAGGTAAACAATCTGAGAGACAGACAGACAAACAGACAGACAGAACCAAGTTCTTTTTAAGGTTGTGCATGGCTTTGCATTGCAAGTGCTTTGTGAGTCAAGCTGAAGTGTCTGCATTTACGACCATGCCAGGGAACAACAGCGTACAGATGGCTAGTGAATGACTCAAACTGCATGGGCCAAAATCAGTATTTATGATGCATTCAAAACAGGCAGCGTCCAAGTCAAAGTGGGTGGGCTTGCTCTGAGTAACCCGAGTGCGGTACCTCACCCCGTGTTTCTGACAAAGAGATAGCAAGAGTCTTTTTCCGTCACATTCCTAGGAACAGCTCTGTGACCTACCACACTGTGTTTGTCTGTCTCAACAGTGTTTGCAGTCTATCCTTAGGTCTGCTTTTATACCTCCATTATGCAAGTCAGCCAAAGGTTTGCTAAACATAAGTCCCCCCAGATTTATCACGGCACACACGACACACTGTTCCCCGCTCTCTTTCTCTCTCTCAAACTCATTCTCTCTTGTCTTGACATTCAGCCTGTGACATTTTCCACAGCTGCCGGTATGGGACATTGAAAATCGATCAATGCTCGATCCACACTAATGAGATTGAAACTGCGGTGTGTCTGCCGCAAACTTGCCTCGCTGATTCCACTCCGACAGCAGTAGCTGCAGCTCTTCAGAGCATATATAAATAAAAGTCAATCGCCAATCAATAAGAGCAACCACACGAGGACTGTGCTTGGGCAAACGCTCAGGCTCGCAACGTTTCAGCCGGCCAACAGGCACTGCGTCAGGAGCCAGAATGACGCACTTCGCCAAGCTCAACAACACTCTTCCAGCAATCCGCACAAATAATCACTGACAAAATAAAACTCATCAGAGACCATAGTGTCATTTTAAAAAGGGAAGCATTTTACAAGGGTGAAGTTCATCAGCGGAAAGAATTGAGAATACAGTCTGGTGTGAAAGTCTTTACTTCATATAAAATATATCCAAGCAGAGCAACTTAATGAGGAGAAAAGCAAGGTGTATGGATATGTGTTTTTTTCTTATTATTGGGCCATACTGGCCCAGCTTGGTCTGGGCAGACCAAATTGGGATAGCACTCTGTCTCTCTAGCTGGTGAAACTGAAGGTCATGCTTTATAGAGGAGAAAATGCAATAGCTCAATCTCTACAGGCAAAAGCACAAACACTGGTGCAGACAGGCACGAAATCGGCAGGCTGAGGTTGCAAATCAAACGTGTCTCCCAGGCCATTACATTAGTGATTAGACCAGACAGTGAACCAGAGGGGAAAATAAATCTATACCAAAAACACTGTTTTGACAATCGATTACATGTGTATGACCACAACTTCAGCAGCACTGGAAGCACAGATTACGGATTTCCATCAAACTTCAACTTCAGAAAATGCTGTTGGTCCTCTAAAATTTGAACACAACGTAGAACACAGAAGAGACATGGCTCCAGAAAGCCTCCTTCTTCACTGTGGCTCTCCGTAGGTAAAGACAACCACACACCTACAATTATCACCTTAGCTCCCCCCCGACCCCATCCTCTCTGACAGTAAATCACTGATCCGACATCAGCTCTGCTCATTTCGCAAGACAGCGGCCATGGTCACTCTGGGGCAACACTGGGCTCTGCTAAAAAGTCCCTCATCTGACCAGGCCAGTATAATCACTGCCGACTCCAATCACTGCCAGCATTGTGGGGAACCCATTGCAAACGCCTGATATGTAAAAGACCAAAGTGCTTGACACTCAGAGGGAGTCAACAGCTCAGCCCTGGCCTTCTCCGAGCGCTCGAGAGCCGCGTCCTCATGGGTCTTCGGCAGTTTGAATACATCCAATGCCGTCTCTCGCCATTTTATAGTGAGAAGCAACAGCCCATGAAATCAAGCCAGACATAAAGTGCAGCCTGGATTTGCCCCCTCATCCATGACCAACACATTCAAGCTTTTGTTTACCGTGAGGTCTCGCTGGGAGGTCGTGCAGTGTGACGACACGGCAACACTGTTGCATAAACATTTTATTCTCCAACAGCGTTCTGCAGCCGTTTTCCACAGATAATGAGCATGAAAGGGAATGGGACCAGAGTTTTGCGATAGCGTAGGAGGCGACACTGAACTGAGCTCGTAAGCTACCCTTTCAAAACACCCCTCTTATTTTTGTCTTCCGACGGCATCACAGATTTTTATCACTATTAAAAACAATTGTGATTCCAGACATGTTTAGGCAGCCCGGTTCTCTTTTTTTTCTAAGTATGATGAAAGAACCTGTGATGGCAGCTATCATCCTATGATGTATTAGGCTAGTCCATGCAAGTGCCAGATCCAATTCTATCAGTCTCAATCCAGAGTAAGGAGCAGAAGTAACACCTCCCATTATTTCTCATTGAGCCGCAGACAATTTCTCGGCCCTTTGGCACTTCTGTCTTTTCATCCCATGCGAGACGCCATATCTATATGCTTATTAAAGACAAATGGTACGCCCGCGATGCTTTGAAGCTTGAACTACTTTGTTGTAAAAGCAATGAGCTCATAATACTTAGACATGCTCCAATTACCCACAATGGCCTTTTGATAAAAACAAATGGGCCTAATTACAGAGCATTATCATCAGATACAGTCCTCAAACATTAGAGCTCGTCTTCATTACAAATACATTAGAATCCAGTCACTCATGTTTGTGTAAATACCATCTATGAAATGAAAGTGAGCAAGGGCCTTGGGGATGCACATTTGCTTGTTTAGCGAGACTCTGATTGATTGTGGCATAAGTGATTTAATGAAAGCCATGGTGAGAGCAAAGGGTTGGCAATAAAAAAATGCAAAATTCCTGAAAGGGGGGAGAAACTCAGCCAATCCACTGCACATTTACATTTATGTATTTAGCAGATGCTTTTATCCAAAGTGACATGCATATTTGTCAACTATCAATTATATCAGGGCCAGTCTCCCTTAGAGCAACTTAGGGCTAAGTGCCTTACTCAAGGGCACAACAATGGCAGCCAGGATTCGAACCCACAATTATCCAGGCTACTTGCATGCAAGCCCGGTTGCTCAACCACTACGCCACCACCACCACAATGACCGATACAACACAAACTTGAAAGCAATGTCACTGAGAGTTCAAACCAACACATCAAAAAGCTCTGATGTAATTCCATGTGTAGTCACTTCAGCAGGAGGATAAATGAGCAAGTATAGGCGGGCAAGGAGATGACAGACTTGCAAATCTCTATGTCCACCCTAAGCCTTGAATCCCCAGCGACTTAACTGCCATTTATCAGCCAAGCATGAAGCAAATTCATGGCTGTAAAATCATTTGGGTTTAAGGCTTAGGGGCTGACACTAGGATGCAGCCAGTAAAATAAAAAAAAAAACAAGGGAAATGGAACGTGAGCAATAGCAAGAACTCACCTGGTTCTGCGGTCAGAGATCTTGGTGCACGTGTGCTGAGGTGGAACACTTCTCCACTTCTTGGCCTCCACCACCATTGCGTCTGCATCCACCAAGCCGAAGCCGTACAAGTGGCTGACTGGAGAGACATAGAGTGGCAGGCGGGGTCATCATTCAGTCATCTCTTCCTGTATTGACACCAAGGCTAAAGTATCGCCACTGGAGGAATCATTCTTCATACTTCAATTCAGCTACCATTTGGTGTATCTTTGAATTCTTACACTGGGTGATTAATGTTAGTCTCAAATGCCACATCTTATTGCTCCCTCCTTCAACACAATACGGTCAACAGAGCATTAGTCTTAAGGTCAAGGGTGGAAATGGTGATGTGTAATGGGACGAGTAGGCTGGATGCAGTAGCCTACCTTTGTGTCCAGCTGCGTTGGTTTTCCAATCTTTTGCTTTCAGGTGAACAGGTCTGGAGGTCTTCACCAGGAGGTGCTGCACATCACGCCACGTTATGAGGGGACTAAAACACAACATTTAAACAAACACTTAACTTAAAGAGATTATCCAGAGTGAATCAGCCCTGTTGTTGGTAGGCATGAGAACAACAGAATTTGATACAATGTAGACCAAATATCGAAACTGTAGCTAACGCCAACTGTCGAGGACAAGGAAGTTTAGTTTTCCTGTGCCAACATGTCAACGTTAGCTGCCAGTTTGCAAATTGTGTTAAAAGTTATCGTTCTTAAAACTACTGACAGCAACCTAGGTAACCTCAAAGAAGAGGGATATGGGCTGATTGATTCCAGATTTGTCTTTTCATTTTAATATCTATTGTCAACTTATTCAGCCTGAGTACCTCAGTTTACACAAATATTTTTGAACTGAGAAACCGATAAACGGCATCTACCAAAGCATTTTTCACTAAGTGTAGTAAGCAGGAGGCAGATGAAAAAGACTTTGTTTGTTGTGAATGCAAGGCGCTGTTGTGTGGTATTAAAAAAAGTCTCGCAGTTAGCAACAGGGATTTAAACAGGAGCAGTGTTAATGCAAATGATTTTACACAACCATGCTAATTACTTATCCTTGAGTGCAGTATAAAAACACCCATCATCCCAGAGCCAACAAGTGTAAGAAGGGAAGACAGAGATTGAGAGAAAAACAAAACAAAACAAAACAAAACACAATAAGCGAGAAAATGGGAAACAGAAGGGGAGAATAGGAGAAAAACAGAATCAAGCTTCAGAGAAAGACAGAGAGAGAGAGAGAGAAAGAGAGAAAAGGCAACAGCTGCCTACATAGCAGTCTGGATTCATCTGTTTAGAGAATGTTGTTGTTGTGCAACATCCCTGTTAATGGCTTGCACAAATTTACACAAAACTATGTATGAACATTACTATGAGAACAGGCACAGACTGTACTACAGAATATTGATGAAACACTGTCAGCAGAATAAAACAGTTTTATTGCACAACTCTGTGAGTGAGACCTAACAATTTAAGGACCTGAATACACAATGCCAATTTAGCTCCATAAAACTGCTATATAGACATTATTTCATTCAAGATTACATTCAAACAGTATGCACTACTGCAGAGGAGACAATCTCATGTCAATAGATTAATGGGATTTAATGCATTTGATGGTCTATTCAATTTTCTAACTTGAAATTATAATTATAAGGACAGTAAAAGCTCCATTAAAACAGTCCCAATTCAAAAGGTTCTATTTGGCTCCCCTTGGGAGGGTTTTGCACCACATGCACTAAACATCTCAAGGACTTAACCGAGGAGGAAAAAAAGCTGTGATGAACTAAACTAAACTGTGACATCCTTAAAAACAGACTCATCACGAAACGTCTCTGCAGCAGAACAAATGGGGAGAAAAACAGCAGCCTGGTAAGCGTCCCAAAATCGACTCTGTGCAATGTCAAATAGTGAAGAGAATTACTGAGCAGCTCAAGGAGCCAAGGATACCGGAGGGGTGGGGGGGTGGGGGGGGGGAGTGCTGTCAGCAGAGCATCTAAACACATGGAGAGAAGACAGATTAAGAGTAGTGGGTCAAGGAGTTGTGTGTGTGTATATACGTGAGTGTGTGTGTGTGTGTGTGTGTGTGTGTGTAGGTGTGTTTGGTGAAGAAAAGGGATGTCTACTGACTTGGCCTCTAATGCAAGAGCGATGACCCCGGCCACCATAGGTGCTGAAACAGAGGTGCCAGTGTGTCCGTCTGTGCAGCGCTGGCGAAGGTCCGTGGTCACCTGCACCAGTGGGGGCAACACGAACCACACACACACACACACACACACAGATATACATACACATGCATATATACACACACACACACACAGACACACAGACACACATATAAACACATACATTAGAACAAAATGTAATGTGTGTATGTTGGAATGTTGGTGCGTGATTAGACAAGTGTGTGTGTGTGTGTGTGTGCTCTGTGGGTCCCTGTAAATCGGCAGAGTT
The DNA here is from genome assembly GCA_015244755.2 of Tenualosa ilisha. Lineage (NCBI taxonomy): Eukaryota > Metazoa > Chordata > Actinopteri > Clupeiformes > Clupeidae > Tenualosa > Tenualosa ilisha. The sequence continues at coordinate 2,193,954 of PYXC01000089.1, read as the reverse complement.
CAGTGACTTGAACGTAAATATTTTCCTTTTTGCCCTTCGCGGCTAAACCAGGACACCCAGAGAGATGGAGCGCAACCGAAAGCAGTGAATGTCAGAGCGCAACCTGTGACTGATGACACCCGCCCAGAAGAAGGCGGAGTGTGCGTGTGTGAGTGTGTGTGTGTGAGTGTGTGTTAGTGTATGTCTGTGTGTATTAGTGTGCAAGTGTGTGTGTGGGGAGGGTGAGGGGGGTGTAGGGGCGCCCGCTTATGTACAGGTCCATAATGTCAGAGAAAATACTGCCTACACTGGAGATCTGGGCTGCTCTCACCTTGCTCAGAAATGAGACCATGACCAGAAGCGTAAAAGCAGTGCGAGAAGCACAAATGTTTGTTAAGTTACGTGTACTATTCTTACAAGAGGGAGGGGGCAAAATCCCCCTTTATGCAGACCAGAGTCAAGCCCTCATACGCTGATACAGAATACCCTTAAAAGGTTTATACTGTGATGTTATATGACATTCTCACTTATGCAGACCGGAACTATTCACATTTGCGCCCATTGTAATGTATCATGTTGCTCTATCTTGGTCAGTATTCAATGATCTTTGTTCTGACTGAATCCCAGTGTTAACCCTAAGGCCTAAATACTCAAAGACTTCTATGGCATGAATCGGCTTTGTGATTGGCTGATTCAGGCCAGTGAAGACTTTGAGGGCTTAAGACATCAGGATTACGCCCAAAACTGGCAGCTATGTCATTACCAAGTGCTACCCACACTCACTGACTACAGATTGGACGGAAGAACTGGCAGGTTGTCATAATGAAAATGTTTGATGGATCATGTATGACTTAGGGCAGGGGCTGCGTTACAGAAATCACACTTCACATGCCACGGCATGATTAGTTTTCTCAACAATTCCCAGAAGTGCTGTGTTCACATGTAAGCCAGGCTAAATATTGTTGTTGAATGATATTCACTGCTGGCTAATTTTTTTTTTTTTTTTTTTTTGCCGTCCCACACTAGTAGATATTTATTAAGAGAAACAAAACAAACAGAGCATCTGAACTATATCACTGATATTTATTTTGTCATGATTCCAGAGTAAAGCAAGCAAATTAGTTTGCAACATAAAGTGAAGCGTGCAGGCTTGGGAGAGAATGGCGGGAGACCTGGCAGCGCCAAAAGCCATTAAACTAAAGAGACGTGACACGGATGGTGCGAGACAAGACTGCGCTGTCTACGCCTGAGTGTATATGATTGGCTAGGAGTATATGGAAAGGGGAGATAAGATCTCAAGAATGCTGAGGCTGAGACTTGTCTCCTCTCGAGCTCGTCTCTGTGTGTTTGTGTGATTATGTTACTTGGAACAGCATACATCCTCCTTGCATGTAAGCACAAGTGGGTGCAAGCACTGGACAGCGGATGTGTTTATCGGCAGGCATGTTTTCTAGGGGTTTTGAGGAGGGAGGAAAGACTTGTTTGCTAAGATCAAATTCATGCCATCAAGAAAGAATGAGACTTGCACATCAGGTCCACCAAGTCATATTTGCTGTGGTTCCTGGAGCATAAAATCATCACAAACAAATGATCCCTTCTGTCATGATAAGAATAACAGTTGAATAACAGTTTAGAAGAAGTTTAGCTGTGACTAAAGGAGAGGAATGCTAGCTACAGATTGCATTTGTTAGCAGTCTCACATCTTTGCAAAGTTTGGAACTTGACTGAACTGTTACATGTTCCACCATATTGTAGAGAGAGAGAAAAATGAAGTCACAGGAGTGGTGCTGCTCAATTTCTACACAGCAGAATCAAGGGATAATCAGTGATAAGGGGAGCCAGTGTCCTGCATCACAACTTTGCTTATTCATGAGGTAGAACTCATAATATATTCCTATCACTCACTGCTTTAACCCTGAATTACTCTAAAATCGACTTGCCCCAAAGGAATTGATGAATGATGAATGTGTGTTGGATAAAACACATAAACTGTCATAAAAACTGTCAACCAAATGAAAAAAATGAATGAAACATTTATATTATTCTACCTCATTTCCCCGACATTAATGCTTTGATTCAGCAAAATACCTTCAGCTATGAGGTTAGTACATGTTGGGGGGGGGGCGTTATACAAGGAAATGCTACTTCAGCACTATGGCAGTTGATACATTTTTTTTTCTTTTTTTTTCAAATAAAATACTGTGCTGCAGTTTATACTTGGTGCAGCTTATATTTGGGAAATAACTGTAATCAGAAAGATTTCTTAACTATTTTCCGGTCGTAGAACTCTCCACTGCTGTAGGTAGTGGCCAGGGTGGAGGAGCACACCTCCAGGTACCAGGGTTTGTTGCCGCTCTCCGTGGTGCTGCTGACAGAGATGGTGTAGATGCTGTTGGTATAGCCGTCGCATGAGCAGTGATCACCCTGCCTGCCACCGTTCCCTGACGCCCACACAAAGATGGAGCCGAGGCCTTTGCGTCCCTGTGTGGGGAGGGGTGGAGAGGAGAGCAGAGGACATGGGAGGAGAGGAGAGGAGTCGACATGAGAGGGGAGGAAAGGAGAGGAGACGTCATGAGAGGAGAGGAGAGGAGACGTCATGAGAGGAGAGGAGAGGAGTCGACATGAGAGGAGAGGAGAGGAGACATCATGAGAGGAGAGGAGAGGAAAGGAGACAACATGAGAGGAGAGGAGAGGATAGGAGAGGAGAGGAGAGGATAGGATAGGAGAGGAGAAGTCATGAGAAGAGAGGAGAGGAGAGGATAGGAGAGGAGAAGTCATGAGAGGATAGGAGAGGAGAGGAGTCGGCATGAGAGGGGAGGAGAGGAAAGGAGACGACATGAGAGGAGAGGAGAGGATAGGAGAGGAGAGGAGAAGTCATGAGAGGAGAGGAGAGGAGAGGATAGGAGAGGATAGGAGAAGTCACGAGAGGATAGGAGAGGAGACGACATGAGAGGAGAGAAGACGAGAGGAGAGGAGAAAGAAGCAAAGCAATTCCAGTGTTATAGATGTGACATAACCAAGTGCTATTTAAATAATAGAAATTGTCATGTAACCTCTACAGCTGAATACATCAAATCCTCAAATTGCACAATCATTTGCGTAATAAAAATCTGTGGTATTTTAGTATTTTATTGGCGTTATGGATGTGACCAAAAAAGCCCACTTGCGTGAAGCTGCCCAGGAGACAGAAATCACTACCTGAAGGACAACTCATAATGTCAGCCTTCCAAGGACTGTATTGGGGTGGGTGGGGGGTTCAATACTGGCTGAGGATATATTAAATTCTTTGTGTGTCTTCCCCTTGGCAGTGGGGAGCTTTAGGTTGAGTACAATGGTGAAGCCCTGAGAGGTAAGCTAAAACCATGCCCTCGCTGCAGCCACGCGAGGCTTTGATGCGACGCCGACCCCCAAATGAACCGTCTTATGTTCAAATGACTGCAGCTTGCCTCGGACGGCCGTAATGACAGGGTAACCTGCACAAAGCAAGGATTTGCCAGACCTTTTTAATGCCCACTTCAAAGGCCTGCTTGGCCAGAGGGCCCGGTCCGTCCACTGTCTTGCCATCGTCGTCGGGGCCCCAGCTGGCACTGTAAATGTCAATGTAATCGGGTCGGATGCCCAGAGACTTCGCCTCCACAACATCTGTTACATCTCCATCCAGCATCCGAATGCCTGAGAGTGCAAAACACAGCACAGGCATTACCAAACACACATACACACACACACACACATACACATACACACACATATCCATAAACACAAAAACACACATATGCAAACACACACACGCACACACTCACACCCACTTTTTCTCTCTCGCTTGCTCACTCTCTCTCTCTCACTTACACACAGACACAGACACAAGCACGCACACCAACAAACTCAGCACATTTATAAACACTGCATAATTGTAATCAAGGGTCTTTGTTAGCAGCCACTGCTGTGAGGACGCAGAGTGCCAGCACAAGGCTAGCACAAAGACCATCCGTGGCTAGCGTTTTAATGAGAAACCACGAGCTTCACAGCTTTCCACCCTTCATCGCGTTCCTTTCAGCCTTCTCCTCTTTGTTTCTCTAAATTCCGGCCGTAAAGAAGATGGCACTTATGAAAGACGCTGAGTGGAGATTTCGTTTTGGACACTGGAGCGATATGCATCGAGAGCAGAGGGCAAAGCGAGTCCCAGAGGACTGCGTTTGGGTTGTGTCCGAGCAACCCACTGCCCTGAGGAGCCCGGCTTCCCTCTGGTTCCCTACTTCTCTCTGTCCGTACTGCCCCTCTCATTCCCTAATTAATGAGCATGTTCCCAGAGAGAGAGAGGGGGAGAGAGAGTGAGAAAGAGAGAGAGAGAAAGAGAGAGAGAGAGAGAGTGAGGGAGATTTTTGAAGTTCTAAACACAAAACTAATTACAACGCATGGCACACAAAGTCTGACTGTGTGTTTGGCAGAACAATTTCCATCAATTACAGACTTGCAAATCTTTTAGAATAAAGTTGATTAGTTACTTTGGGCCCTGCAGGTGCAAAGCTCCCTCTCCCTCGCACCCCCCCATCCCACACCCCCACCACCACCACCTCACCCCCCCATCCCCTCCATCTATTTTTGGCAGCAGCTGTTAGCAGTTTATTTAATCTCCTAAAGCTGGAGAGAAAACGTGCTAATGAGAGATAAGAGAACGAGCGACTGAAATATACACCTGCAGCCATACAGTCGTCTGAACCAGCGACCAGTTCTGCTCAACAACTCCGGGTTCTTATGCGCTATCTCTCACACACGGCTTGTGTGTGTGTCTGTGTCCGTGTCCACGTCTGAGTGCTGATGTGGCTAAATTCATATTTGCTTGCTACAGTTTATGTTTTATACCGGCTTTCTTCTTTCTTATTTTATGTTTATTTTATTTTAAACAGTGCGCAAAAACAAAAACAAACAAAAAAACAAGGAAACAAAAAAAAAAGATCAATGGTTCTCTATCGTGCCTTCTGACACAAGATAGGTTTTCACCGCTAATTGATTTCGCAAGTACCAAAATAGCGCTTCACAAACAACTTTTTTTTCCCCTGGCAAGGTGGCTTCAGAAGGTCTGAGTGAATCATGTGTATATAGCTAATTATGGCAGGCAGTCAGGTAGCTGTGGAGGCCAATGGAGAAGTGCGCTTGTTGAAATAGGCAGCGCTGCCCCCTCGTAATGAAGCCACTGAGGGAATTGGTTTCAATAACATTGACTCTGGCCCCGTTTCAGTTCACCGTCAGCCTAGGACTTCAAACCCACACGCCTGCTGAACATCTGTCACCATTCTAATGAGGTGCGGGGATTCGCAGAGCATCACAGATAAACAGCTCCTGCTCAAAGGCAAACACACACACACCAAAAAAACCCAGATCATTGCTGTGCTGTTCTAGAACAGCATTTTTACACTATTTGGAGAGAAAATTTTACATTACCGGTCCAATACTTGCTCAATTAAATCAACCTCAACTTGCATTAGGCCTAGTTTGCAGGTAATTCAGATATTTCTCAAATTCACCTGCTTTTAACAGCTTTTCAGCAAAATCCTTCAAAGAATATGATCATGTTGGTGTTGACCAACTGGACCAACACTTCTGAGCATTAATCAACCAAGGGAAATTCAAACAAGCCTATACTCTGCTCCCTGCAGCAAACAACAAACAATTTGAGCTCACCACTCCAAACAGCTTGGGATAATCAATTACCCCTCTCACAGAAGTCACAATTCATTTGAACATACATTTGGGAAATAATTGGACTCATGCCTTGAGGAACGTTTTGAATTTTAAGGCTATGTTTACCTTCCAAAGCAACTCGAGCTAGATCCACAAGAGAAATAGTTTCATTGCACAAACTGTAACACAGGCATGCTCTCCAGCCTTGGCTTACGTCTAAAACTGGTGATAAAATGTCTCTAAACTTCCATTACACCTTCTAGGAACAACATATCAAATAAAAAAAAAGTTGTTCTGTGATTCTGAAATATGTTGGCTATTAATACACATTACAAAAGCGGTAAAAAAATGGACCTGTTCATTCTTTCTTGTCTGAGGTCACACAGTATCAAGTTGCTTGCAGTTTCATCAAACAAAACAGAGAGCATATTGGACCAATGCGCACCACTGAGAGGGACATCTCCCTCTGCGAATGACTCCAAGAAAAGCCATAGGCACTTAGGTCATCATTGGCATCCACTACAGCATGGACACTGTCTCTGAGAAAGCAGCTGCGGATGGGGACAACACAGCTATGAGAACACCCGCGACATCTCAAGACTAACGACACAGCCCTCCCTCACTCCCCCCCCTCCCCACGTCTGTCTGTCTTTTTGAGACTATCTGAGGGAGGGAATTCACTGCTTATGAACGCATGACATGTCGACGTTTGCAGAAAGCGCTAGAATTATGAGCAATGCCTTCTCCTCAAGGTTAATCCAGCAGAAACAATGCTATGTGAGTAAAAAGTGTGCCTACCTCCTATGCGTGCGTTGTAGGCGATGCCAACGATGCAGTGGGAGTTGTTGGCCACAGCTGCCACTTCGCCAGCGCACCGCGTCCCATGTCTGTTGGGGAAAAAAAAGGGGGGTGGGGGGGAGTAATTAGATGATGGATTTATAAGTTTACTAAAATAGATTTTTCTACACTTTCACTGGGGACTCTTTGGGAGACACCACTACAGCTGTCAAGCAGGATAAAACATCTGTTTCTGATGCTAGACTAACAGAGAAATCACCAGAATACAATAAAGATTTTTTTTTTTTTTAAATCTTGTCAAGAGTTTTTTTTAAATGCACATGTTATGAATTCCACACAAAGTAACAATTTCACAAACTGGAGTTCGTTGAGGTTTGTTTTTTCAAAAGTTTGCCACTTAAGAGTTTTTAAATGCCAGCGTGGAGGTGTTTGTTTGTTTTAAATTGAAGAATCTACAGAACAAGGTCTGTTGTCGGATTGGAGTTGAGAACACTACTTAAATACTGTGATGCTAAGGAGGTTGAAACGTAAAACTTAAATTAAAGCAAAGAGGTGAAAATGAAAAAATTCTCTAAAAACAAAAACAACTGCAGATGCGTTAATGAGTTGACATTTTAACTCATTTTTTTAGTAACATTAGATTAATTGAAAGGATGGACTCTTGTCAGTTTTCTGAGAATAACTCTGCTGCACCTACATCAGCTAAGCCTAAGAAGCATAGCAGGGTATCATTTACATACTTCACTATTTTAATTTCGTCACTATGGAGACTTGAGCTGCCAATCATCTTGGTGAACTTAATTTATCAACTGAACTGAATCAAAGCCTCCAGAATGATGTCCAGTGACCACAGAGCAGAGACGTGTATATAAAAATGCTTCATGACTATTAGAAAAGCAAAAAGGGAAGTTCATGGCCACCGGCCGGTGCCCATGGTGAAGTCTTGCTGCTCCGCAAAGGTGCTACATGATGATAAATATGCAGGGGCGGATGTGGCCTCCCCTTATGGTCCAGCTTATCACAACATGCAAAGCAACTCCATCCAGAGGAGCACAGCAGAACAGAATAACAAACACACTAGACCACCTTTAAAAACACTCCCCACCCCCAATAACCACCGCCTTCAAAGTAGGAACTTCCCTGACAGTTAACTCATCACATTGTTATGTCCACGCGTATTCACATGTACATTTCACATACTGTGGATACATACAATCAGCTATAACTGGTCTAATTTAAGGAGATAACATGGGCCTCAATGAGGATAAAGAACACAAGAAAATAATAGATGACAATAAAGACCATTGCCTGAGGCTTTCACTTCAGCCCCGCTAAGGGGTGTCCAGCTCTCCCACTGTGCTCCTGGCTAGTTATCTCCAAACTAATGTGTGGTCCAAGGTAGTCCCCACACGCAGAGGAGAGTGAATAAAAACACTGGCTTCCCACTGGCTCTATTAACAGTATATGCTAATGAGAGGAGACTGACTGGAAGGTGGGAGAGAATACTAAAATGGCCAGTCCCACCTCAGGCCAGGTGCTAAAGCAGGAGTGTGTCTCAGAGGACAGTGGCAGAATCCCAATGTCCCCCGCCCTCCCCCTCCCCCAGATAACTCACACACACATACTCACACACTCCCGCCCCAAACCCTAAGGCCGGAAGAATACACACACACACACACACACACACACACACACTACTGCCCCCAACCCCAAGGCCGGAGGTTTAGTCACACACACACACATGCCCACACACAGGCATAAGTCCTGAACCGTCAAAATGCTTAACTAACAAAAATCAACTAAACTTGAAGAGTCAATTGAGGCCAGTTAACTATTTGAGGGTTCAGGGCTTAGTGCTTAGAAAGTGACTAAATTTCACTTTCTCACTCAGTGACTAAATCACAATACCCCCCCTAACCCTAAACCTAAACCCTGAACCTTCAAATACTTTATGGACACAAATCAGGCAATCATAGAGTTGATTCGTACCAGTTAAGTATTTGAGGGCTCTGAGCTCAGGGCTTAAGGGTGACATTGGAATTCAGTCAGAGACTTGACACGGATTGATTTTAATGTTTTATTACAACTAGCGATAACCATCTGCAGAAGATGCCAGATTCTTTGGAGAGAAAAATGAATTGTATTTTTTTCCCTGTCTTAAAAGGCTGTTGTTTGGATTCAACTGTCATGACTGCGAATAACAAACTGTTTGTTTTGAGGTACATTCTCCTCAGGAGTGTTTTCCTGAAGATAAATTATATAAAAAAACACATTAAAGCAGATGTGAAAATCAATAGGATTTCCATCATACACAAATCCATGTAAGTATCAGTTTGGCGACAGAAGAAAGAAATCAAATGTTACCTGAAGCAAACGCATGCTGCATAACGTCAATATAACACAAAGATTTTATACAAAGATTTTATACAAAGATTAGATACAAAGATTTTCAATAAACATTCCTGTACTTTCATTAAAATTCAACACCCCCTCACAAGGTATAAGTCCTGAACGTGTCTGTAACATTGCACTTATTTTCTAAAAAAAACAAGATGTGATTTTTCCTATATAAGACTTGTAGGTGTCTAATTAAGCTAGTGCTAGTATCAGGCTGTCTGTATGACTACCTGTGAAATGACTTTCTTCATGAAAAATACACCTACTTGTTTTCATTAGTGGAGTCATAACGAGGGGTAGGATCGTGGTCATTCCCATTGACATCATAACTTGCTAGCTGGTCCTGAGGACAGACAGAAAGAAAGAATCTGTATCCTCCCATGCAACCATTACACATTTCTGCCATCTTGCATCTGTGTTCTTCTACCACAAGGGGTGATAAATTGAAGCCTACACCAGCCATAACACACTGTAATCCCGGGTGTCAGGCTGAGGAATGAAATTTATTAACAGCAAGGTTATGTCCTACAAGACTCATCTCAACAGGACAGCCCACTAGGAGGTCTTTTGTTGTATAGGTCTCATGTGGTTATGTTATGGCCACTGGTGGCGTGTAGTTAAGTAAACCTGGCTAGCATGCTAGTAGACTGGAAGTAGTAGATTTGAATCCCGGCTGCCACCGTTGTGCCCTTGAACAAGGCACTTAACCCTAAGTTGCTCTAAAGAGGACTGGCCCTGATATAATTGACAGTTGACAAAGGAAAGACGCCTTGGATAAAAGCATCTGCTAAATGCATAAACATAACTGTAATGTGGTATACAGTGAGACCAAAAAATCTCAAACTGTTGGCCCACCCACTCACATAGTTCTGGGCCAAATCCGGATGGCTCTTCTCAATCCCGTCATCCAGGATGGTGACAACAACATTTTTCCCTGTGTAGCCCCTCTGCCAGGCAGACAGGATGTTCATCTCAGAGCGGCAGCGGCTGCTTTTTTCCGTACAGTGCTGATGGATGAGGAGGACAGCATCAATGTCAGCTTTAGCAAGAGAGCGAGAGAGCAACGGAGAGGATAGGCTACATTCTCATTCAGTCCTCTCCTGCCTTTATTGCTCAGTGACCTTCCGGAACAATCTGCTTGTCACTCACTTGGAGTGTATAAACGTGTGAATTAAAATGTAAAAAGAAAAAAGAAAAGCATACTTTATACTGTGTGTGTGTGTATGTGTGTGTGTGTGTGTGTGTGTGCACGTGTCTGTCTGTGTGTATGTATCTATGACTGTGGATGTGTGTGTGTGTGTGTGTGTGTGTGTGTGTGTGTGTGTCTATATGTATGTACACATGTGCATTTGTGTGTCCGTGTCCGTGTCCATGTCCTTGCATTCTGCCACACTTTCAGTGGGAGGATTCGTTTTGAGGGAGAAGTTTTGCACAAGAGTCTAATCCATCTGAATACATTGATCTGAGATGCTTCATCAAAAGTTTAGTTTTTTTTTCCCCACACAACTTTAAGCGGCTCAGCAAGAAAAGGAATAAAAGTTGCATCCTCATATGAACTCCTAGACTTAAAAGTACAGTATTGACCAAATTGAAACAAGAATTAGAAGGCTATTAAAAAGGAATCTGTTGAGAGAAAATGAGTTCTTGTTTCCCTCCTACGCAGTTGTTACTTTGAGGGGGTGAGGAAAGTGAATCAAGATTATACAACTATCATTACATTTTATGGGCAGAGTCGGCTGTGACCGGTGTGTAGAATTAAGTGTTGTGAAAAAACAACATGTGCAAGAGTATCTATTTTTTTCGGAGCACCTACAGAAAATCCGCCACCATCTCAGAAGTTGGCTACAGATCTTACTCAGTCTTTACAAAAAGGGGAGAGGGGGCAGCCATCTCCAATATACTTCAGATCCATTCAATTATGACCTGAGTCAGTTCAGAAAAGCATGCCATTGATACTATGATGTGTGTTATGAAAATAAAAAAAAGATGTACTGCATGAAATTCACTGGTCCCACATGCTTCTGATGTCCTAACAAGGGAATTCAAGTACAGTCTACCACATGATCCACTTGGAAAAGCAATAATGCGTAGAAGTAAGAATATAAATACTTTTGCAAAATGAATTTCTAAAACATACTACTGGACCAACATGTTATTCAAATGTATCAGCTGTATAAGAAGACAACGGACAGCTTCAGGTCTTGATAAAAAACAGCTTCTCTGCAACTGTTGTCGAAGGTTTCGTTTCTGTTAAGGGAGATATAGTGATTGTATGAAGATTTACCCACTTCATAGTCACTTTGGCGGTAAAACAACTCATGACGGGGTGAATTACAGCTCTCCTGGCTCCACCTATGGTCTCTTTGCAAATTTGCAGCACTTGCAAGAGGCCTGTGTGACCTCACCATAGAACAATAAACGCAGGTAACTTGCATATGAGCCTTACGAAATCATGTTGATACCTTGTCAGTGAACATAAGTCTTTGAAAATTATCATTATGCAGGAGGCAGTGGTGCTGACGGGCTGCAGATTCAAGCTTCAGCTCCTCCTGACCACATCACAGTGTCCTTAAACGCATATATTGCGGCGACTCTTGGGTTTTACAAATCCCAGATAAGAAAACACAGATGAATCACTGTGAAAACCGTGCAAGTGAGGTTTAAGAACTAAGTCCTTGGACAGTTGGAAAAAGAGGCCCAGTGTGTGTAGTACATTGCACAGCAATCACTTTTCCAAATTAACTTCAGGATAACACAAAAGAGGACCTTATAAGGGAGCAAACCTCATTCTACAATGTCTTGAAAGTACCATTGCATGACAAAACATTAACGCTGGCAACAAAAAAAATATTTGACTAATTTCGAGGTGACTAATTTCCTGATCATCACTCTCTCTTTCTCTGATAAGGGCTTACATCCATCAGGGGCATCATGAGTTTCAGAGCTCATCTTCAAACAGCCCCAGACAGAACAATTTCACACAAATGTAAACACAAAATCATCTTATCTTAACCTCATTTCATTGTTTAATCTCTGTCAGCACAATTGATATTGCATCTGCATGTTAACCACCTTTCACACACACTGACTTTCACAGGCACTGATATTCGTGAAGGGACATGATGCGATGCAAACACAGTAGAATATATATAAAGAAATATAACAGTTTTATCCGATATGGCAAGGCCTAGGTGACGCAGGTAGAAGGACACTGCAACAGGATTGTTCTAGATCACAAAGCACTTATTCTAGGCTGCACAGACAGACATAGCAGAGGGAACCTGGAGCATAGGGAGTACTTACGATGTACCACATGTTAGACCACTTTGGGTCATTGAAATGGACAAAGTTGGGGTCATTCCTGGTGTATCGTTTCACTCGTGACTTGACCACCTGCTGTTGAGCCCACTCGACCTGGAAGAGCACAAATCACTGTCATCAGGGGAGGTCACCTTCGTGGGGCAGGCATCTCATCACCCTCATGGCAGCGGCTCTGTTCCGTTTATTGAACTGTGAGCGACTCAAGTTGACAAAAATATGACTAACTACATTCCAAATTTCTGTATTCTGACTGACTTTTAAAGTAAAAGTCTATGAATTTTTCAAACACTACCTGACCATTCCCACTGGGACAGTAAAAAAAATACAGCATTTCTCACTTAAACAGAATAGAACACCTATTACTAAAATGCTTTTTTGCATGTAAGCTGTCATTGAAATGGGCTTGAAGCAGATTTTTCATTCTTTCAGATAAGGTACTGATCTATGTGAAGCACTACAAAAATACATGCGCATATAACAGCGTTAAACTCAAAAATGCCTTCGTATGAACAAAATCAGGCTCGCTCCTGCGAGCTTTAGCACTGCTTGAAGCCAGGTTCAGTGAATCAGCACTGCCTTGACACTGATAAAACAGGCTACTGCGTGTTTGCTGCATCCCTCCATTTGTACACATGTCTGGGGGTGATGATATGATCAGGGCACCTCCACGGCAGACTTACTGTAGTCCCCCAGCTCCAGGTTTTATTACTCCCGACACCCTGGCTGTAAGACCGAGATAAACTGAGCGCAGGGGCCAAATTTTCCAGGCTCAGGAAACAGCCTGGCTCTGAATGCTTGGATGCTCTGTCAAATGAGGCTTCTAGAATATCAGCGTGTCACGATAATGAACAGTGGTATGAGCATTTCATCATGAGGACATGAACAACAACACTCAGATACTGGAGAGGCAACCAAGACTTCCAGTAGCCTATAGTGTTCCTCTAGATACGGCACTTAGCTTACCTTTGGGTCCATGTGAATAAAACTGTGAGTTCCTTTAGTGGCAAAGGTGGATCTTCGTACCACTTTACTGTGGTGGAAGTGATAATGATTTTCCAGGCCTCCAATCTATGTAAAGCAAGACAGAATTTAGTCTAACTCCAACAATTCTGCAAACATAAATTCTGAATTCTATTCTGAAATCTTCAATTTTTGTACAGACATGGTTTATTTATTCAAACGGTTTCACTGCAATTAACCCTACATCCCTTCATGTAATGGTGTGAAAACAGTGGTTTTGTCGGTGAACTTAACATAATGCAGACATTATTTTACAATGTGATCAGGCTGTTGAAAAAACCGTGCAGTGAAAAACTCAGTCAGAACAGTGCGTTTACATGTGTGCAAATGATGGTCATTCTATGAAGTCAGTAAAGTGTGGAGGGGCTGTTACAGTCGAAACAACAGCACGAAGGCTGTCTTGGCAAGTATGAAGATCACAAATGGGTTCAAGGCTGGCATCATTAACAACTGGGCGTCTCAGCCAAAAGATCATTACCGTAAGTATCAAGGGAGTGACATTATTAGAAAGCCAATTACTGCATTGGTAACCAAAACTTTAGAATGACCACATGACCTCCACAACATCGTTGCTAAGCATCCCAGATCTTTGATGAGCCAAAAATTCAGGATGTCATTTATCGTTCTTCCAAAATATTGTATTGATACCCAAACCATCAATTATATCAATTCGAGTAAATTTAACAGTGCGGCCCAATATCCTCGTTAAAAGTGGGGCCCGTTGGAAAAACTCCCACGACTAATTAATAGGCTAATCTGAGTGTATCATCATGCCACAACGCAAATGTATCTCATCGCTGATCATCACCAATGTGATCATTCAGTCATTCACAAACCTTGTAACGAGAGGATGACGCGAGCAATTAGTGAACAATCTGAGCCAAACTACGCACAGACCTCGTTTAAAACAGATATTGATAATCAAAGCATCATATATCTGACAAACACTATTCGTTTAGACAACGACTCACCTGCCCAATATTCACGTAACCATATTTTGAAGCAAGTTTATCTGCTTCTCCCCTTCCCCCTGCAATCCGAACAGCCCAGTGATTTGTATACACTTTACGAGAGGGCGATGTTTGACTGACAACAAAAGTTGTCACACACAACACACAAGTAAAAAACAAAAACATATTGTTGATCTAGACTATGCTTTTGTCTTAACGTTTCGTGGAAAAAACAGCATTTAATGATAAATATGCTTGAAATAAATAAAAACTCTCAAAATCGTTTGAGATCAGTGAAGTGTAGTCAGTCGTCAGTTTTCACTCTACGCAAGATATCCAAGAACACATGTTGTCAGATCAAGATCCATGTCTTTGGGTTTTCCAAAAATCATTTAATTAATCCACTGGATAAAATGAGGATCATCGAATACTTGAAAAGTTAAAACAAGTGATTATCTTTCCCACAGCTCTTCGTCTGTTCCTTGGCAATGGCAGGTCGCATGTTGATTCCTGATCCGAAAAGTGGCAGTTCAAAGTGGAGGTAACATCGGCTAGCAAATGTGGATAATCCGGACATCAAAGAGACTGATACCAGATTTGACGTGGCGACGTACAGTGCATCTCCTGACGGGCCGGCGGGCACGGCTACGGTTACATGAGTGTACTGACAAAAAGATCCGTGCGAGACAATTTCTCGGCAGCAGATGTAGCCATGGGCTGACTGACAGAGATAGAAAACACAGCGCACTTCTCAGCTGTGGCACGCAGGTTCCACAATACAGCACTTGCGCTCGTCCGCTCTCTCTCTCTCTCACTCACTCACTCACTCACTCACACACAAGCACATACAATCAGGGAAAGGGGGGGTCACTGCATTTTAGTATGCTGCCAAAACTTATCTAGGCTATATCGCTCATACAACCTTCAACCCATAGAATGTATATTTGTGACTGCTACTGACTACAACTAGCCTATTGGTCACTTAATGACAACAAGCTCTTCAGTGTCACATTTCCAGACAGAACATTTTGATTGCACCAAAGAACATGATTGGGCAATGCTTTTATTTACTTTCCTTGTAACAGTTGCCTTGTAATCTTTATCTTGTCCAAGTGATTCACAATTACAGAGAACAAATGACCAAAGTTGCCTCTCCTGGTTTGCTGTTTGGCCCTTAGGGTATTATTTCCAAAACGTCACACCCTTTTGTCATGCCTGTAATACTAATATAATAACATTTCTCATAAAGTATTTTCCTCCCTTTTGATTCCCATCACGTCTGTATGTGCATGTGAGTGTCTGAATCATCGCTTAGTCATGGCATACCGGTATAGCCCATATCTTAAATCCCCCCGGTTCGACTGAATGAACTGCCGTACACTAACAGAAAATGACTTGGAGGCTTAACAAGCTGACTTACAGGAAATAAAAGCTTGTCTGGATGTAGGCAAGTATATGCCATGCCATGTTTCAACTTGCCACAAGCTCTTGCTTTTTTGCCGACATTTTTATGAGAAAATATCCACCAGGGACAGATCATATAACAGGGTAATTTGCTGGAGCTCAAAAATATGGATCAGGAAAAAAAGATCACCTGTGTCACCTCTAAACTCATGTAGAGATAGACTTCAGTTAGCACTTACGTGGTGTTTCTCAGCGTGGTGCTTGTCAGATAGTGTAACATCTTTTTGTTTAGAAAATGGTGGTTCTTCCTAATCTATGTGGAATATAACATCATTTATTAAATATTTTCAGACTGTAATTTTCATACCTTTTAAACAGGTCAGATTAACAAATAGTTGTCGCTTGACCCTCTTACAATAACTGGGTAATCAAGACAAATGCGGTCATCACCTTGGCTCATGCATGATGGAACTGTATTTGCACACTTTTTTCATTTGGAAAAGGCTTTGGAAATTATGTTTTCTGTCCACATCTGAAAAGCAAATTGGAACATCAAGGTTAAAGATTATGATGTGGCATTCCCTGTCAGTTAACTGAACAAAGATTTATGCATAATAGAAGGGTAAAATTCATGGTGGTGCTGCCATCTACTGTTCACGTTGAACATCCATTAACCAGCTTTTGCAAAATCTCACCTCACTTTGAGAGTACAAAAGGATTGTTGTTGTTGTGCCATGTTTATTTATGCATGTCTGTAGGTCTGTTTTTTACTGCTTGTTACCCCGACTGAATCTTTTGCTTTGACATTAAATCGTTCTTCATACTTCATACTTCATACACGGTTTGCATAACTTTGACCTTATCCTGGAAGGTGTCTGAGGAGTGCCTTTTCCTTCAGATGGACACCATATCAGCTGAACCAAAGGTTTATTTAATTAAACATGCACAGCCAATTGCAGCGAATTGTTTAAATTGAAGCATATTAAATGAAGACAAAGTCTCTTTGACTCTGTCACTCTATGCCAGAAAGATGAGTTCGCTTTGAAGCCACACAGCCAGCCCCCTGTGGCACTGCAGGGCTCTCTACAAGTTAATTAACTCTCCTGCACTAGAGGAGAAATCAATAAGCAAGCAATGTGCAAGGTCAATCAATGATTGTAATTGAGAAAGATTTGAAAATAAAGGAGTCCTTTTCTGTCAGATTGTCAGCTGTCCTGAGCTGAACCAATCATAGATTCCCCGTCGGCCGTTCTGCCTACTGTGGATTTTAGCACTGAAATGTTGTGGAATGCAGTAAGTGCACTGACCTATTGGGTGTTAGGATGGAAGCCCACGGCTAGGATGGCATAGCAGTTTCAAGATTACATTTCTCTCAGGCCCCCTCTTGGCTTGCTTGTGGCCAGTCTAGCAAGGGACACAAACAGCCAGTGGGAAACAGAGAGGCTTTTGAGGAACCTAAATGTGGACGAAATCTGTTGGCTTGAAAAAGGCTCACAAGGGGTTGCTTGGAGGTCGCCATAGGAACCCGGGCAAAGTGGCTGAAAACACACACACACACACACACACACACACACACACATATACACAGAAAGCTTGAAAACACACACACACACACACAGAAAGCTTGAAGCTGTCTGAGTGAGACAGACACCCTAAGCTCCTTGATTTTCACTGCAGCTATTTTAATTCAACAGACACCAGGGACATGTTTTCTCAAGAGGGAGAGAGAAAGAGAAAGAGAGAGAGAGAGGGAGAGAGAGAGAGAGAGAGAGAAAGAGAGAGAGAAGCATGATATCAGTGCCCAGCCCAATCTCAGAGACTTCAAATTGTTTTATGTCAAAGGCTTGAGTGTGAATTGGGAGCGCATGACACCACCATCACAAAATATGAGATTAGATCTCCTTCTGACACCTCAAGGACTCCTCAGGCATACGCTGTGTGACACAAGTAGTGTGTGCATCAGCTTTGAACAGGCAGCTGAATGGGAAAGAGGCTGAAAAAGCTCAAGAGTCACACATTTTCGAGACACCTACATTTGTTTGCTGTCTTCTTTGCATTAGTCTCTTTACGTCTGTAATGGAGATTTAAAATGGGACGCTTCTGCCTGCCAGCCAGGATATGTCTGACACACCTACAGCAGGAAATGTGGTGCTAATCGTCTTCATTTCCAAGCCTTCTCTCAAACAACAACTCAGTTGACCAAAACAAATACTTAATCTAAAAGGTAAATTAGTGCTGAATGATAAATATCCTATACATGTCAGACCCTCCCTCTCATGTTATCACTTTATCTGGATATTGTATCTAGGAACTGCAACTGTATACTATAAATGAATTTAACTTGATACAGCTGAACATAATGCAGTGTTTAGAGTTTAGCATCTTCATTTACATGGGATGTCAGTTTTGTACACACTATATTTGCACATGCAATCTGTATATAGAGGTTCCCATACTTTGGAATTACAAATGCTGGCAGAAATAAAATACTGTCATGATGCAATAAATTTTTAAATGACTATATTTGTGCCTAAACAATACCAAATTACAGTACAATACAGTATTACCCTGGTTTATACATGGGAAGTGTTGTTATGACATATTATTAAAATATGAATTCTCCCATTCTGATTATATTCCTTGGTATTCTGTACAGCATGTTATCTTTCATACATCTTCATGCATCTTGTAGCGACACATATACATAGATGTACAATCATGCTGCCATCAGTTATGCATGCACACACACACACACACGTTCACACACACTCACATGCACACACACATACACACACACACTCACATGCACACACACAGACACACATATACACACACTCACATGCACACACACGCAAACACACACACACACATACACACATGCGAACACATGCGAACACACGCTCATGTTACACAGACAAATTGTGTTCCAGTCCAAGTATTAGTTGAGCTCAGGATATCTGGCAGCCTTGCCAGAAGCACTCAGCACACAGTGCCTCCTATTTGATTCACTCATTTGATTGATTCTCCAGCCCACACAGCCCATCAGCTGTATGACAGTGCAATTATAGTGCCTGCCAGAGAAAGACTGTCCGAGCATCTCAATGGCGCCTCTCTCTGATTCGGTGATAAGCAGTTGCTCAAAAAACAAAAGAAGGCTGAGAACAATGCTAGTCAAATAAAGGAAGGAAGAACTTCTCTTAAGATGGTTGAGAGCAAAGTTTTAATCATCCATTAACTGGTGTTTATGCTTATGGTCATTTGTATTTCGCTCATGCAAACACAAAATAAAGCATTTGTACATAATACACAGCTCTTTGTTAACGGGGGGTAGCGGGACATTTATTGAAATCTTTACTTCTGGGTCATGCTTTTCAGCTTTAACACTGTTGTGTTTTGATCTCATGTAGGGTTATTCTGTGATGACATTTACATCAACAGGATTTCTCACGGCACCTCATACCTACCAAATAAGGATACAGTGTACTGTGTATTTGTTTTACCCATTTACAGAAAGCTACCAGTAGGTGGTGCTAAGGTTTACATTTGCTGGCTGAGCGCCAGAGAAAGTCTTCTGTTTGGTTGTGGGCCTTGTGTTCTCCTGTTGTCCAGTTTCAGTGATAAAATGGTAACACTTTATTTGAAGGTGTCTACATAAGAGTGACATGAGTCTGTCATTAGCATGACATGACACATATCATGAACATTAACAACACTCTTTTAATGTTTATGACTATTGTCATTAAGTGTGGGTTTTTGTAATGTAAAGTTGACATTGTTTGGAGCGCAGACATCACAAAAGCAGAATGACACTTAATGACAACAGTCATAGACATTAATGAAGTGTCATTAATTTCATGACACGTATCATGTCATGTTAATGACAGGCTCGTGTCACTCTCATGTAGACACCTTCAAATAAATAAATATATTTAAAATATATATCATGTGTTAACATAGTTCTATAATTCAGTGAAAAAATATGACTGGGCTGGACTGCATTACAACTGTGGCATCCTTGTGAAATGTCTCTATGCATACCAGCACCCTATGCTAGCTCTACTAATGTAAGGTATTTCAGTGTTGAGGATATGATGTGTGGTGCAGAGGCAGAACTTTTTAAAAACCAAAAAAGCATCAGCTCACACAGCAGCAACTATTTACAACCAGCCTCACACCACAGCCTGCATCTGTTCACATTAGACACAGAGCTGTCTTACCAATCTTCATCATCACCCCACACATCACCCCATACATGTGCACACATGCGCACTCACTCAAACACACACACACAAACACACACACACAAACACACACACACAGGCACACACACAAACACACAAAGCTAATTATAATGACCTCTATTTGTGTCACGCTGACACTGAAAACCAGACCTGTGTACTGTGACAATTTCAGGATGTCATATATGCTACTCTGAACCATCTGATGCATAATGTAACCTAGTAATTATATGAATTGAGTATTGATTGTTTTTATTTAGGCTGGTGATAAAAAGGGTTTATTTTTTTTGTCAGTGGCATTGTAAGCCGTTTTATAGTCAAACAATGAAGGCCTAAACCACACACCTTATAATGACACTTTTTAAAAGGTTATTACCATAATTAATGTACAGGATTCTCATTAATGTTATATTATTTTTTTCAGTTTCAGTTTATTAAACTGTTAAGATGTTAACCTTTCTCTAATCTTCCTTTTTATAGATGCTTGTGGTCCTACAGGACAACACGATTTTTTGGCCTGGATATTCTCA
Source organism: Tenualosa ilisha (assembly GCA_015244755.2). Classification (NCBI taxonomy): domain Eukaryota; kingdom Metazoa; phylum Chordata; class Actinopteri; order Clupeiformes; family Clupeidae; genus Tenualosa; species Tenualosa ilisha. The sequence continues at coordinate 2,173,638 of PYXC01000089.1, read as the reverse complement.
CTTGACTAAACGTAACATCAGCTCCTCCAATCAGTCATCAAGCTTAAATTCTACATCAACTTTACTTTTCAAAAGGAAGTGCCCCCCTCTCGCTTCTCGTAGCTTTAGCTTTCATTGCCTTACAGCCATCTCTGTCACCACACCCAGCAGGAAATCTGTTGAAACAACCCATTTAGGGTAGAAATCACCTTGTAGACTGTAGGTAGCCATTTGGATCTTGCAGAGTTGACTCATTACTCTTAATGTAATGAAGGTGGGGTGGGTGGGAAGCGCATGGGTTAAATGCTCCAACAGACACCACAGGCGGCCAAACCTTGGGTGTGTTTATCTGAGTTATGGATGTGGACAGGACGTATTACCGTGAATATTGCCACATTTATCTCTGTAGACCATTTAGTTAAGAAAATGATAGGTCCGACATCAGAAGTTATTCGAGACTTGCTCAAAATTACGCCGCGGCACCCATTTTTATGATCAGTATCCTTTAATGTGGAAATCTGACTATGACAAAATGCGATAAAATGATGATAAAATCGAGTAAATCCTGTGACTTAACACCCAACGTGAAACACTGGTGCGAACCTTTTTAGATTTCTTATCTGCCAGTGTGCTTAAAGGTGGTTCAGCCCATACGGGACTGTCTGCTGTTGAGACGCTGATGTCTCCAGTCCTGACACTAGCGGAGGCTTTCGGGGACTTACCGGAAACCAAACTTTTTTTTCAAACTTGGGTCGTAGCATAGCTGAAAGAGGAAAAAGAGTTAAGAAGAAACTGCCCTAACCTACATGTATGTGTAGCAGTTCCTCATTTTAATCATCACGACATGCTGGATTTTAGATGGTTGTTGCCAAAAGGAAGCGAATTAGGAACGTTCCATCAAAGATAAAATAGACGTCGAGTGTTTTTGTCCAGACATAACGGATCTTACTTTTTTATCATGGAAGATGTGAGTATTATTCCTCCTTGGTCTGGGCGTGATGTCTTGCTTCGTTGATGTCAGTGCAACTTCGTTACTTTCCTTGAATTATCCAAATAAGTCAGTTGAATACTTTGGCAACAGATTTAGTTTACGCAGCTCCAGTCACTGTATACTTTTTTATAATTAGTTAAAAAGTAGCAGTTTCAAAAGTGGGATTTCGAAATAGGCCTTGGAAGACATCGTATAAAACCACTGAATTGCAGAGTAAGTCAGGCTCGTAATGTAAAAAGTAATATGACTTTCAGGTTATATCTGCTCCTATAGTCTAGTCTACGCAGTTCTCTGCAAACGTAAGTTAAGAGGAGCGTGCAATCATTGAAATCGTTTTCATCTTAAAATCTCATAGTTATCTTCGAGTTCTGTACAGGCCAGGCTTTGCAATCAGTGTACCTTGAAACAGCTCCAAATTTTTAACCGGTCAGCCCAACCATCTGGATGCAGTTGTGTTTACTGATGAAGGAGGTAGTCTACGATCACTGCATCCGAGGGTATCATCCTTGTTCACCGCTGGGATGGGCAGCTTCGGACCGGTTGGCTACACTTGTTGCAGAACTATTATACATGTATAATACACTATTATACATAGTTCTGGAAAATGTTTGAAGTTGTCGTTTAAGTGTTACATCATTATGTGTTTTCCTTTGCTTGTTTAACGTCCCACTTTTATCATCAGGCCGCTATGGTTTTGTCTGTGAATGATGTGCAGACAGATGGTATTTTAAGTTTGTTGAATTCCTTTAAATATACAGTGGAGAGTGCATGTGGTGACTCCTATTAACTATTTATGGCTTCAACATGTTCAACAAACACCTTGACATCATTCTCCATCAATTACTGTCTTCTGCTTTTTACTTCCTGTATTTGGTGCAAGCTTCCTGAAACCCCGTAAAGTGTAAGGTTGCATTGTACACATGCATTGTAGTGAGAAAATGTGGATTAAATGTACTTAATAACTAAGTAAAATATTGCTTTGAAATTGAGGTCTGGTTGGCCTGTTCAGTTCATCATGTGGGTTAGTTGATGTGGGTTTTGTTTGTACATGGCGTAGTGCTGCAAGCATTTGACTTAGATTGGGCACCCACTTTATGGCTCAATGCCTAGTTGTTGTGAGTGTGCAAGAGAGACAGAGAGAGTGAGAGAAAAAGAGAGGGAGGGATCAAGGGAGAGGGGAAGAGAAAGGGCATGTGTGAGAGTGAATGTGCACGCTCTGACATCAGACCCATCCACTTGGTCATTTCCCCTCAGCTTGTGAATAGGATGGCTTTTTTCCAGCTGCACAGTACTGACAATGATGTATGAACATTCATACTCAGCCTGGCCCTTTCATATTTGGGGGGAATGACTTGCAAAGATCAGCGCAAAACAATCAGCCCCTCTCAGTATTGTCCTCCCTTGTGGCTTGAGGGAAGCGTGTCTTAAATCCTGTAGGTTTATTCCCCGAGTCTCCCAGGCTCCTCCTGCTTTTGTGTAATTCTCTTCCCTCCTTGGTGTCTAGTTTTGAACAGCTCAGGGTGGGACTGTGCGAGGACCCCGTAACATATCTTTGTCTGAAAAACGAATGGAGCCAAAATCATGTGAGTGCAGATGATTTGAATTTAACTCCTTGCAGAATAGGGCTCAGGCCACGCAGGTCAGCCCAGAACTCTGTGGACTTCAATACATCCCAGATGTAGTCAGTTCCTGATGGAAAGGCACTTTATGCAGAACACATGTTAAATGTGCCGGGCCTCACCCAGAAATCCTTGTAATGTTACTCAGGTTAAAGTGTAAGTGGACAGAGTTGTTTCTGGCTGAAGCTTGTGCTTACAGTCGGTAGAGGTTTCCTTGTATGCTGACTGTGACTGTTTGGGCCATTGGAGGCACAGCTAAACCTTTTTGCTCAGCACTTCCTTAACAGTTGTTGTTAACGAGTCAGTGCTATTCTTCAATTCTGTTCACAGCTAGAGATAAAAAGTGTCAAATGTAGTAAATTTGCAGGATTTTGCCATTTAGTAGGCACAGTCTTCTGGCTGGACAGCAGTCGATGGCTGGACAGCATAATGAAACCAAGTTGTGCTTGTCAGGCTAAATGTTTGTTGGTTTTTTTTTATCCCAAGATGTACAGAAAAATTCTGCTCTACCACTGTTGCAGTCACATAAATTGTTTAGTTGGTGTACTGTTACTTTGTTTTGATAACAGTTAAACAATGCCACACATGTATTACCCAATATCAGGTCAGGACAGAAGTGAAAGCACTATGAATCTTGGTTGTTCATACTGCAAGGTAACAATATGATTGTACAACATGTTTTAGCCTTTTTAAAAGTATATTTATATGGGCTTTGTGCCTTTATTCAGCCAGGAAAGTGAAAAGTCAGTGGAAGCGGGTGAGAAAGAGATGAAGTGGGATCAGAAACTCACTATTGGTCGGTTTTACTAGGCAATCGGACTGGAGTGTCAACACAGATGTTGTAGCCACCTGGGCCACATAGTCCAAACATGTTTTCATCTAACTGTAATGTGTCACAAATAACATTCAGTATGTAAAAAAAAACATTGAGACTTTCAGACATTGAGTTCCCCTTCAGAAGTTAGATTCTGTGAATGTGCAAATGTAACTATCTCTTAAACCACACTCACAGTGTGGGCTGTTCCCCTCACCCAAATATACTCACTGCTTTCGCATGAACTCTGTATAACCTTGCGTGTAGGGAAACCGTGGCCTACTGGTTAGGGCTTCAGACTTGACACCTGAAGGGTTGCTGGTTCTATCCCTGACCTGTAGACCTCAGCTTAAATGCCCTTGCTCAAGGCACCTCACCCCTCACTGCTGTCCAGGCACCACTGTAGCAGGCGACCATTGCTCTGGGATTCTGTGTACTTCACTGTGTGCTCTGTGTGTTTCACAAATTTACAATTGGGATAAACGCAGAAACTAAATATATATAAGCATATACTTATACTTGTAACTTGAATGTCATTTAGCAAAGTTTTCGGGTGTGAAGGTACTGATTTAGCCCTGGTGAGTTAGATAGATATCTTAATACTGCTTAACACCAGAAACACAGCTTCCTGCTCACAATACAACATGCCTGTAATCAGTGCATGAACTAGTTAAAAAAAAACGCTAGTTCACTGAACGCTAATTCATGATTGGGTTAAAAGCGGAGACTAAATTTCCCTCACAGGATCAAAAGAGGATAGATTATTATTATTTATTGTAAACTACTTCAATTTTCTATGAACTGTGAACTGAATGTAACGTAAGAACTTGAACTTGAATTAGTTCAGATTTTTGTAGCCCGTACTCAGAATCACTTTAGGTCCAGATAAAAGCTTGGTGATATAGGGTCATTGCCATAGTTGTGATGACTGAAACAGGTATACAAATAATATCCACAACAGTTTGAGATGGCAGCTGAATATGAGGGAGATTATTGTTAAGAAAACTGAAAATGAACTGAATGTGACTAGTTCAGATTTGAGTTTGAACTATGGACGTGAATTTATTAATTTTTTTTTGGTTGAACTGAACTTTGAACTAGTTCATGTGAATTGTAAACTTGCGCAACACTGCCTGCAGTAACATGATATGCCTATTATACAGGCAACCTATTCCATATTAGTGAGGTATTGTTATAGTCACCACATAATGCTGCATGATTAAGTTAGTTAGCTAACAGCCTGATAGCCTACAATCTGAGGTCATCCTGAATCTAATCAAGAACCCCCATCTGCAGACACTGAAAGTGTTTACACGATTTATGTTTATAATAGTAGCATGGCGTAGCCTCAGGGCCTTATCTGGTGTGTCAAACATTAGATGTCTGGCTAGCATTTTAAACTCACCATTGCCTTTCATTGAGACTGTTGAACTGAAAGGCTTTGACAAAAACACGCTCCACTCTCCAACTCTGCACCTAGAATACTAAAACAAAGTTCCTCAAAGGGGACCTGAGACTCACAAAACACATGTTTTACGTTAGAGCGACTTTAATGTTGCGGATTGTACCCATCTGTCCAAAGCCTGTGTGTTGTCCTGTGACATACAGAGCTTTTCACCCCACCCTACATTTCTGGCGCAGTGTCTAGTGTTTTATGTGTGCTGTTCCAATTCCACCCCCCTGCCCCCCTCTTCTCTCCAGTCATTATGGGAATAACAAAGGGCCAATCAGAGCTTCCCACTCTTGTCATAAACAATGCTGTGTTCTGAGTCCAGGTCTGCCTGACTAGTTTCCTGGACAGTACCTGGCCTTAGTAGCTGCAGAGTGCTCCTGTTTTTCACTCTCTTTTCCTCTCGTCTGCAGTCCCAGTCTGGGTGCCAGGTCCTTTCATAACTATCAGCAATGGAAAAAAAATACTAGATATATCTGCCTTTAGCCTATGCAGTGTGTACTTATTTAATATTAGCATGCATTTCTGCATGAAGTTATTTTCTTACAGGAAGCTAAACAGTACAATAGACTAGCAGTTTGTGTGGGCCTTTATTTGCTTTCAGACAAAACTATTGCTCTGTCAATATGGGAAATACTATCAAACTAATTAGCAGTATATGGACTTCACCAAAGGTAGGGAGTCACCATTTGCTTTTGCCTCTTCCACCATGCTGGTAAATCTCAATGAATTTGACTGCAGCTTATGTTGGTGCTCATGGTTTCTGTAAAAAGAACAGTGATTTGTTTGTTTAAAATCTTACTGACCCATGATGTATATAGCATGTCCATATTGATAAAAGTTTAAACAGAACTCAAGTTTACTTAACATCCACTTTTAATGTTAATTTTTAGCAGTGCAGCCTACTTTTACTTTTGTAGAATTGACCTCAGCAGGATAGAACTAGATTAAGCTGGTCAAAAAAAAAAAAAAAAAACTCCACCTGCCTTTATTCCAAATCTGTAGTCACACCAGGCCATTGAACGGGGTCAGCGTCTAACTGGGGCTGTGCTTCAATTTAGGATTCCAATATTGAACAATTTTGGCAGAACTGATCATGACAGTAAAACGGCAAACGGAACACTTGTGTAATGTTTACTTCTTGCTGTGGTGATTTCAAATTTTGATAATTCACCACTGTAATGAAAAGAGTAAATTAACGTAACTCTATGCAGTCAGTTACTTTTTCATGGAGTATGTTTTTACAGGCAACAGTTTTTGGCATCATTTTACGATTCATTTTGATGGTGTATAGTCATGTGAAAGAGACATAAACACAGCTGTCGTTCTCACTATCCGCCCAGGCTTTGCACTTATACAGTTCTGTGGTCTGGATAAGACCACCCCTCAAAAATGCAGGAAAAGCTTTCACAGCCCCAGATACAGACTTATATACAGACAAAAAAACACCAGTTAGCTTTCTAGCATGGACTTTATTAGTGCCAGTGAAGTTGGTGATATTTGCAAGGTTTTTGCTTGCCTTTTAGACCAAAGCTCCTTGCTGTGGCTCCTTACAGGGTCATAACTATGTTGTGTCTGTGAAGTGACTCTATAACAATATTAGTTTGAAGTGCTTTAGGCAGTTTTTAGATATGTGCACATTTTGTAAACAGTTAAACTTTGCTAAGTCAAAGTGTTAATCGTGTGAATTTACCTCTCCAATATGGTAACTTTAGGCTACTTATTATCTTAAATAACAAGTCCTCATTTGTCCTGTAACACTGATTATTTCCCCACTGTCTCTCCATGCTATAGGGAGGGAAAGAGGACACAACCAAGCCTAAAGAGGTCAAGATATCAGGCAAAGCCGGCTGGTTGAAGAAATCATCTGGGAAGTTTTTTGGGACATACAAAGACCGCTACGTACATTTGGAGCGCACAGAGATTGTTGTGTATGAAAATGAGGTAATACTGCATAAAGTCACTGCAAGGCATTGTGGGGTTTCTGTTCTGATGATAATTAAATACTGCCAGGAAATGAAGTATGAATTATTGAAATGAGTTAAATCAATACATTAATGTTAAATAAATTAGTGTGAAAAATATGTGTACTTTACAACCTCTGGGGAAATATATACATTATAATATAAGACCTATGACATTTTTTGACCCAGGACATGAAGAATTGCCTAGAGAGGTTGGACCTCGAAAACTATGACAAATGCCATGAGCTGCGAGGCCCCTTCAAGAAGAAAAACAGATTGATATTGATAAGAGCCCCAAAATGTGCAAATAAGGTAAGGGTTATTTTAACTTCCTTTGTTGTCGTGAAATATAAATCTCAGTTACACTTACACTTCGTTTTAGCAAGATAAGGCCAATCAAACCACTTTTTTGCTTTGTCGGGAGGAAAAATCACTACAGTTGATGATGGCTGTCTATTACAAAATGCAAAGGTGGTTGTGTTAAGGCTGATTTTGTGTTTTCCATTAATGAGGAACGTAAACACATTGTTTCTGCCAAAGGCCCTAAGAAAGAGGAACTGGGGAACATGAAATCCTGTAACAGTATTACTGTTTAACTTTTTTTGGGTCACTCCGTTTTACGGGAAAGGAGTATCACATTGCAGGCAGCAGTGACATACAGTTAACACAAACGGGTATTTCAAGAGCAATTTATATTCAGAAATGATCATTTACACTTAGAAATGGATGGTGCTTCAAGCTGCATGGCTATCTTATTGCAAAGATTTTAGTCACACAAGCACCCATGAAATATGTGGTGTTTAATATGCTGCTTCAAGTAACTGAAACAACCATGAACGTTCCATGTTAATTAAACAGGTGGGTGAATTATCTGCGTGTGATGAAAAATATCTCAAGTAAGTCTTAAGTATATGAAAGAGAAGAAAGCAGGCAAGAAGCTACCAGACATGTGATTCTCATTGTGGGGGACAGAGCCAGAAGTAGAGTGGAAGAGACTGAGAATAGCGAAAGCTGGGGAATGCTAGAGTCGTGAACTATTGCGTATTGTGAACAGATGATGAAATTATATCTCTGGTGTGGTGCACAGACCCAAGCAGATGTTAGAGAACCATCTCAGAAAGGCTGTGTGTGTGTGTGTGTGTGTGTGTGTATGTGTGTGGGTAAAAAGCTACTCTAGCACCTCCCAGCTTGTCACATTTTCCCCTCTGCTCTCCTTAATGCAGTGACCAGCCAGGAGAGTGAGTCAGATTCCGCTGCCTACATTTTTTTTAACAGGCCATAATTCCTAAACTGTACTGTTTTGGAAAAAAAATTGGTTATATGGTATCATATGCATGGACTAGGCTGTCTCAGAATAACTATCTCCCTGCCACTGCATATGTTTGCTTTTCTGTCAGAAACGCTATAACAGCTCTGAATAGGACAGTGGAGAGTAGAGGGGACGGAGTTGGTTAATTCAGATCCATTCATTTTCCAGGATTCAATCTCTCTGTTTGTCCTCAAAATCACATAGGCTGTTTGTTCAAATATCTCCAGCGTCATAATTGGACAGGACCCAAATACTTGCGTCTTGGATAAACCATTACAGGATGTTCCCGTTTATTATTTTTTTGCTGAATTTTCCGGCCTGTGTATGTGTCTGTTTTTTTTTTCTCACAAAGAACTCTTTGGTGTTTATTTTTCTAAAGTGAGTGTTTCATTCTCAAGCCATAGTGTGCACCCTTGTGACATTATGCCTGAGCTGTAACAAGCCATTCACAGTTTCCCTAGAGTCAGGCAGTGTCCCAACATGATTTTATTTGATTTGTGTGTGTGTGTGTTTGTGTGTGTGTGTGTGAGAGAGTGTGTGTGTGGGGGGGGTGGGGGGGGGGGTATATGTGTGTGGAGTATATACCTGGTCGGCAAGAATCAAATAAATGTATTCTATGCTTTGTAAGATTTGTCTGAAAGTTTCTTTGTGATGAATAGCAGGAGCCATATTCTCACAGTCTTCTCAATTCCAGGTCCATGATATCAAACTTCAAGCCCAAAACCAAGAAGAGAAAGAGGCTTGGATTAAAGCGCTCAGCGATGGCATCAACAGGGCAAAAAATAAAATCTTTGATGAGGTAACACCTACCCTAAAACCTGTTTCACATAGCTCAGTGACAATGGATGAAAGCACACTAACTGTGACATGTGCTTTATGCTTAACCTCAAGGTTAAGGTTGAAGAAGGCTGCTCTTTAGAGCATGTGACGCGCTCTAGACCCAAAGGAAACCGCGGGAGGAGACCTCCAACCAGAATACACATGAAGGAAGTTAGTAGATGTGCTCTTTCTAAACCAAAGGCTTTTGTCCTTGACTTGATAACTGAACTGAATGGCTTAAATGTTTGCTATTAAGACAACTGTATACGGTGACCAATGGGTTTTACACTGACTTAGCTATATAAGATATATACTTATCCTCTTTTCCTGGTCAGGAATGTTGATGTGCATAAACCAGATATGAAAGTCCCTCCAAAAACATAATAACCTGAAGTCAGGACAGCGATGTCTGAAAGACGCCTGGTGTTCTGCAGTTCACTGTTAGAAATCGCAGCACTGAAGTGATTGTTGTTGAAAAGCTGATCAAATCACATATTTTAATCCAGGTCAATACCCATTACTAATGCCATTGTTGGAAAAAATCCCATGGGCACATTTCCAGCCTTCACTGAACACATCAAAATGCAATGAATATGTATCTGCCGGTACCAGGCTAGTGGTACTTCTCAGTCTGGAGCGAATGGGATATATGTATCTAATACCACACAACACAGGACAAAGAGCAACTGTTTTCTCTTCATTATGCTATAACAATATAAAATGGAGCATTCCATAGCATAACATAGATATAGGTGAGAGCTTCTAGTCTTGAATTTTTCCTTCTGATTGTGCATCTGTTGAGGTGAAACTGTTGTGTACTTACTGTGGCAATCTCCATTTGACCCAGGTCGCAAATGTATCATCTGATGGTATTCTGAGACTGGATTTAGATGTTTTGGACAGCACGGCTAATGGAACCTTCCACGTCAGCACTGGGGACAGTACTCCAAAAGAAGGAACCCAGTCAGGAACAACCATCAGTGACGACCCCAAGGATGAACCCACCCCCCAGAAGAAGATCCTGAAGCCGCCAATGCCTCCATCCAAGCAGAACAAACCTGCCACCCCATCAGAAGAAGACACCCATGCTGAGACGACCTCAGACAGCGGTGTCGACACGGGAGCACCTCCTACTCCTAGCAAACCTAGCAGCTCTCTGGACGACCTGTCCTCTGATTCGTCCTCAGTTGACAAAGATCTCAAACCCCCGAAGCCTCCGTCAAAAGACAAGAAGCCCACTCTGGTGGATGAGAAGGAAGCCACTGAATCCCAAGATGGAGAATCAGATGCTAAAGACAAGGAGGAGACTGAAGATAAAACCGACAAGGAGTCTGAAGATAAAACTGAGAAAACAACTAAGGCTGCTCAAGACGAAGAACAGGACAAGCCTACAAATACGGACAATCTCCCTTCCACAGCTATCCTGAAGCCTTCAGTCGTCATGTGGGATGCTCCCCCCCCGGAAGCGTCCTCAGAAGCAGAACAGGCAGAGGTGGCCAAAGAAACGCTGTCCACTCCAGAGCCTTTAAAAAAGAGCACTGGTCCACCTGCCCCACCCAAGAAGAAACCAGTCAAGTGCCCCGTCAAGACGGAAGACAGCAAAGAGCTGAGCAAGGGCAAGAAGGACGAAGATAAAGATAAAGAAAATGAAAGTACCTCATCTGAGCTCATCTCTGACTCAGCTGAGGCTGTCGCAGACGCCCAGTCTGAGACAAACACTCCCTCGATCTCCCCAGAGCCTCCAGCCGAGCGTGAGTTAGTTCCGCCTGCGAGTGTCTCGGGGGAGATCATGGAGCCTTCTGATGTGCCTGTCGGCAAGGTCGAGCAGGAGGAAGAGAAGTCTGTCGATAGCGGACAGCACTCGGCAGAGGAGTCGGAGAACGGTGACACTGCCACCACCACCACCACGTTGTCCACCACCACCGCTACTGCATTGCTGGATCGTCACACGACACTTGACGAGGACAGCAACGAGGCTGATGAAACTGATGTACTGAATACACAGTCCAAGAGCAACAGTGATCAAGCTCCAACCACCGACGCTGGGACTCCCAGTGCCACAGAGAAGGATATCCGCAGTCCGGACTCTGCCGTGGCTCCCAGTGTCCGAAGCAAGCCTCAAATCCTGTCCCCACGCCCTCTTGTGCCTATGAAACCCCAGTGTAAGGCAAGGTCTGCTTCCATGGGAGACCTCCTGGCAGAGACATCTGCTGCTCAGAAAAAGCCCCAGGCAGAGAGCAATGCTTCTGTCACACCGGTGGAAAGTGATATGAAAGATTTCGAGAGTGAAATGACTTTCGAGATTAAGAACACAGAAGAACTTCTGCATGCTGTGTCAGACAAGCAGACAGCAGAGGGTGAAAATCAGGGTGAACTATTGCCAGAAGTGCTGCTAGCCACAGCCATGGAGAAGCTCAGGAAAGCTGAAGAGATCTTATGTGTGGCCAAGAGTTTCAAAATGACAAAGCCCATAGAAGAGGGAAGCAAGAGAATGAGCTGGTGATGTTTTTTTAACTGCTGTTCAGCTTGTGGCTATTCATGCTTAGTGTTGAAATTTTTATGCAAGTTTTTGCTTGTGATCAAGTGCAATTTTAAGTCCATCACTTTTACAAATGCAAGTCTACGCTAGTATGTCCACAGTATCTTTGTACTAAGGGTAATGGCTTGAAAATAAAATCTTTTATATTATTTAATGTTTGTAACATATACTGATCTGTCCAACATTTTAACTAAACAATTTCAGGTTTAGACAATATAATCTCAATCTACTGCCTAAGCAGCCAATGCTGTGCACACAAAATCTTTCCAGTGTCTATACTGGTCATCAATCGGTAGTGGAAACTGATTGTAAGCAGAAGTATTTACCTTTATGATATTTTGCAGAGATATTTAACCAAAGCCACTTATTACATTACAATAACACTTAACAATGTCCGTGTGAATAAATTAACTGAATTGGGTTGGATACATCATTGAGATGGAAGTTGAATTTATCTTTTTAGTTAGCCTAGGTGAATTTAAGAATGGAAAAATTTTGATTATTCCATCTACTTCACCGTTACCCCACCTGTTACCCCACCAACAGTGTCCTTAGACTTTTGTATGGTTTATTGTTTTAATGCAGATTGGTAAAGTCTCACACTCAAGAGTTATTCAAATATACCGTTGTACCCTTTTCACCATTTTCTTTTTTACATTAATTATACGTTAATTATTCTGTCTGATGAGATTCTTTTTTTACATTCTTATACATTAATTATTCTGTCTGATGAGATGTTGCAGATGAGATGTTGATCCTAGCGGTAGTAGCTAATGCAGAAGGTAGAGATTATGTTTGAAACCTGGAATGTACCTGAAATGTGTTTCTTGGACATTTCTTCCATTTTTTTTTCTTTACTGTTTGATTACCATTTCCCATTTTTCTTCATTGTAAATGACCAGTTACTTTTGTCATCATTCAAGGCCTGTTCTCTGCTCATGTAATTTTGTTCAATGTACTCAACGAGATTGAGAGAGTAAAAAAAATTTGTAATTTTTAAAAAAGTGCCTATGTCTGCATACTCTGGTCTCATGCTTTGAGAAGGCTGCACTTTTAGGGAAGAAACCCCGTAGGTTTACCTCGGTTTCCTTGGTATCCGACCACGCTCATCTCTCTGTGTTGTGGTTGTCATCTCACAAGCCAGTACACACAAGACTTAAAATTAGTGCACAGGAACTTGTTACTTCCTGAGCTCTTTACCCTGCAGTAGTATATGCACTTGTTTCACAGAGTTATGTGTGAAAGGCAGCATTTGTTCAGCTCAGTTGTGCAAAGCTGGAATCCTCGCATAATCAATGAGTCACTGACAGCACAGTGCCGCACAAGGCTGCTCTCATTATTTCCGCTATTAACACTGCCATCAAATTCATGCTGTTTCTTTGTTTGTTTTTTTTCTTTTGTATGTACAGTTTAAGGCAGATTGTTAATATCCTGTAGATGAGTGTTAGTCTATACCCAGCTAATGTATTTTTACAGAGATGAATTTCAAATAAAAAATGTGGTACCTTAATGTACGATCTGTGACTTGAGCTTTCACAGTCTACATGTGTGCATGACATGTCAAATGTAGGCATTTGGTAAATTGTTATTTAATACATAATTGCCTCCAATCAGTGTTTACAGTGCAACCAGTGACATTCTCCACATTCCTGTGAATCCTGGTTGGCCTAGATCCTATGTTTTCACATAGGTTTCAAGCATTCAAATATGTGAATTATTTCTTTTGAACATAAAAGTGTAAATAATGAAATTGACTAAAATGCTTAATATTTAAGTTATTAATCTTCTCACTCATCCCCTTGTGGTAGGTCATGTTCAGTAGTTTTGGTCAATTTAAAGAAGGGAGTGCTAAGATATAAATGTAAGGTAGCCAGCTGATAGCCCCTCACTGTTTAACATGTGTCATTGTTCACTGTATTATGATTTGTTTTTTTTTCCCCACTGTTACATTGATCAAAATTGATTTACTAATTAAACTAATGCAATTTAAATTCTTGATCATGTTAAACTTGCTAAGCATGTCTAAATAAATTGTCTGTACTTATGGTTGCCCTTCCGAGTCTTGTATGTCACTGTAAGACATGATGAGCTTTTCACTCATTCAGTGCTTACAGCAACTGATCTATGGATTGCAAGGTTTCTCCCAACAGAACTTAAGGATATTAATCGGGATCTGCACATTTAAATGGGGTCAACGATCAAGATGACATGGGGTTCTATTTACCAACAATATTACACAATATCTTGCAAGTGGTTGGAGTGATCTTCAATCTTTGCACAGTTGGTAACTCCACTACATGGACTGGTTGGGCACATGGGGTCAAAGGTCAAGATCACATTCAATCATTTGTGCAATTAAGTGTTGGCCTGGCTTGAAAGCTCTCTTGAAAGGGCCTTGGATCTAAGGTCAGAGTTACATGAATTACCTCTTCCTCCTCACTCCTCACCACATACTATTAGCATTAATACATTTAATGGCAATTGACTTTACAGACCACTTGTATTCACATAGCAACCTTTACTGAAAGATCTTTCACACTCAATAGTTGGTGTTCAGAAGTCAATGTCTAGTTCGCACATTGCTAAAGTGGGCGGAGTTGTGCTCTTTGCCATGTTTTCAGCTTGTGTTCAGAGTGAGTTTGATTTGTAATAAAAAAAAAACCTACCTGCAAGACTATCAAGAATATCTTATCTGTAAACCAATAAAAATCTGGACACATTTCCTATTTTATGTCAAAGGAGTTCAGACTACAAAGGGCAATATATCACAAGGCTTTATGACAACATTCACAAGTGTTTTCTGAAGTTCAGTCAGTTGGTTTCACAGATTAACACAATGACAAAACTTGCACCCCTGGATAGACAGATGGATAGAAACTGAAAGGCACTTTGTTAGTTTTCAAAGCAAAACGTTCCAGCAGCAATTTATGCAGGAGAACTCTGACACATTTCAACCCATGTATCTGTTATCAGAGGGCTTTTCATACTTTCATTTGGTACAAGAAATATGAAAATCCATTCAGAAATGAGCAAGCTAGCATGCTAATATCAAAATAAGAAAATTGCATCTGCCCCCATAGTTTATGTTATGGTTTGTAGGAGCTTAAGATATTAGCAGGCTAGTTCACCCATTACAAAACAGACTCTAGGTTGAAATATATACCATTCTCCTTTATTGATGATGGGTTTAAAAGTTGAAAAAGTTGATTTAGCAGTGTGTTGTGTATTATAGTGACTGAATAAATCAGTTTATACTCTACTACATGGTTTAACAAGTAAATGTGAAACTGTACATTTGCATTGGCACAGGAAAGGTCATGCCCCATACTGCAGATGTGAAGTTACCTTTGTTTTAAATGCGCCACTAGAAACACTAAGAAACAACGCAGTCACTGTGGAACAGTGGTCATGCTTGTGTTAGACATGGGCACAGATTAAGGAAGTATGCACTGAAACATAATGCATGCTTTGATGCATGTCATTTTTAGCTATCCAGCAAGTTTGGAATATTGTGAGGTCAGTTTCTTCCCGGTGAGAAAATCTCATCACGTTTATGAAGCACAGTATCAAACACATTCCTGAAAAAGTGCCAGCCAAAATATTTCTTGTGAAAATAATGTACTGTATAACTCTACGTATTTTTTAGTTATATACAATCATTAATTCAATCAGCGCTGCATCCAATTTACTGAGGCCATGACGACCAAAAGAAGAGGAACTTCCTTTAAAAGTACACAGAAATGAGGAGAGGAACTGTAAAACCTGTGATCACCTTTTAGTACAGGCCTAGTTTCAGGACCTTGGCTGTTTGCTCATACATATGTACATTCAATGGATGTCATTCACAACAGATTTGCTTTTATTTAGTAACATCAATTGGTTTAAACGAGTGGACTTTGGACAGTTAAAAAAAACAAACAAAAAAAACGTAACTATATCCTCCTTGAGGACACATCCTGACCTAACTTTGGGACCCATTGGTTTACTTTCAGAGCGTGATTGCAAAACACCCTCTTCTTGACATCATACCATATTATGGCCCCACGCCCACCACCAGCTCTTTCTGTTTTTAATGCCTTTGGATGATAGAGTCTGTTAGGATAGTGAATGCAAATGCTTTTTACAACAGTCAATGACAGAACAGTTATATTATTTCATGTATGCTGTGACCCATACAATCCTTCTCACTCTGCTCTACTGCAGGCCAACACTTATACATACACATCCAGAGTAAAGTTGCAAGTTCCTTCATTTTTTTACTTGCAGGGCAAGAATAAACAAGACAATACCTCCCTCTTGTGTTAAAGAACCCACGTCACGCTTGTCCATGTATTATCAGTGATCAACCACTAGATGGCCTTATAAGCCAAAAGCTGTCATTACTAAATTCATTCTGCTTTCCTTTTGACAGTCCTGTTTTTCAGAAGCATTCATGAATAACACATGATCAGCCTGCTTTGTAACTGGAGGTAGGGTAGGCATCTCCTGTGTCAATAATGTTATCCAGTGCTACATTGATTTTGACTGGCTCCATAAAGTCACTTTGTTCATACACATTCCATACACACGTTGCCATTGCAAGTAAACACATACAGAACAATTGAAAGGTTCAGATGCAAAACTCGACTCCATTTTCAGAAATACACAAAATTATTATTTTTTTAAATACTAATTTCCAAGTAATCTCTATAAAAGTGTGATTTAAATATTATCAAATCAGACCAAGCCAAAACAATCCAATTCGAGATGGACTGATAATAAAGTTGATCAAAATTATATAAATATTTTTCTATAAATTCATCGCAAATGGACTTTGAGGGGTTTGCATTTGAACTCTTCAGTTACAACCTGCTATT
This sequence comes from Tenualosa ilisha, assembly GCA_015244755.2. Classification (NCBI taxonomy): domain Eukaryota; kingdom Metazoa; phylum Chordata; class Actinopteri; order Clupeiformes; family Clupeidae; genus Tenualosa; species Tenualosa ilisha. The sequence goes on along the minus strand of PYXC01000089.1, from coordinate 2,157,298 downwards.
ACACTAATAACTAACTTCTGAGCTCAGCAAAATGAACTATACACGTAGAGTACTACTAATACTAATTGTGAAAATCCATGGTATTATGTCGTTCAAATTATGTTGTTTCAGATAGCCATGACAAGACGATGGAAGGATAAATGTGACCAAATAAAGGCAATGAGGTCTGGCGTGAATGGAGTGGGTACTTGTGAGCCATCCTATCGTTAGTCATCCTATCGCTAGTCATCCTATCGTTTTGTACAGAAGAAACTCCAGAGATGTGAAAAATGCAACTGGGTTCTAGCAAATATATGAACAAAATCAGAAAAAAGCGGGGAAAAGCAACATAAACCGCTTAGAGTAGCTTTATCAAAGTTTAACAGCAGATTAACGACTAAACTTGCATTAATAAAAGAAGGGATGCGTGAACTTCGTGAAGTAATTGTTGATCTCACAGTGGCTTCTGAATGACTGTATCAGTATGTCGAGCTCTGTCACCCTCTGCTGGCCAACTTGAAATACAACAATATGGACTCAGTATCGCATTCACTTGCCAGCATATGTTTATTAGATATTAGGCTAATTACATTTAATTTTAGCATGAGGTCTGTAGCCTATATGTAGATGCTTGAAGTACGGAAGATTAGCGCATGGAATATTCAGATCAAAATTAGTCAACATTGGGTAATGTACTAAACGTTATTTGAACGTTATTTTTGATTTAGTCCTTCAAATAAAGATAGCCGGTTGTGCTGGAGTTTTCAATAGGCGGACCCTGTACGGACCTAGATGAAGTTTCATTCGGACCCAGACCTATCCCATCGTGGGTAATAAATCTGCTTGCTAAATATCCGTCATCTATGTGATATTTTCAAGGGGCACAAATGAGAGATTCACCGCTATTTTCGCTCAGGGCCACTTGCATCTGTACGTCCTCTATTCCATTCCAGCTATAGCTGCATCAAAGACAACGTAGGCTACACTCTTCATTCAACTCCGATATCGTTCAGTTATAAGTTGTGCATAATCAGCCATCGGTTTAAATAGCATGTTAAATAACAAGTTCATACGTCGTGAATGAAGCACGAGACGGATTCCAGCTCGAACACTGATAATAAAACAAGGGCACGGGGCTGGAGAGAAAGTAAGTGAGTCAGTCGCTCAACTAACAGTTAAATGTAGGTCTGTTCTTTTTTTTCCTCCATGCATATGGAATGCGGTTTACTACTTATTTTATTTTAGTTTTATTAATTAAAATTAAGTAGGCTATTATTGCACATCGCGTATTTCCGTCAGTCAGTATTTCTGTCAGTCACTCAAAAGTTCAATGTCAGCCTATTCATTTTTTACACGACATGGAATGCATTTTCGATATATCTTTACGGTTATTCAAACTAAATCTGAATATCATGCATACTGAATTATCACAATATTTACAAATTGCATGTCTATACATGATATATTGTCAATGGCAATTGCAGACTATGCATGTGGTTTTACGTTGTAGAAGTGCAAGACAAGTAAGTGTAGATTTTCCATAGGCCTGCACCTTTTAGACATCCATTAAAACTGACTTTGCAGCCAAACTGATTAAAACCACTATATTTCAGGTAATTCTGTTTTTGTGTAATTTGAACAACTGACCTGTGTTTGTCTGGATCAGATAAATCAGAATCGAATCTGAGAAACTTGTGTATCCTGTAGACTTCTATTTGAATACCCATGGTATACCCATGGTATAGTGTCCAGTTAGTGAGGCTGCATAATGCAACTAAATATTTGAGCATTTAGCTATTTAGCCTGTAGGCTGTGGATCAGAGGGGCTACTGTATACATAAAATACAGGCTTACAGGTGTTACATTCTAAAATAAATCAGCCTGCACTTGGTTTATGTATCAAATTCCTTAAAAATACATTACTTAAAATAGTGGTACAACAAAGAATGGAGGAAGATGGAACATTTCTAAATTCATGTTACACTATATCTAGAGGGTATATGCTTTAAATGTATGGTTTAAGATGGTAAATGAAACATATCAACTGTACACTTGGCTCACCTATATCTACAGGACACAAGCAGAAGTACAAGTACAAGTCATGAAGCAACAAAATTGTGGAGGAAGGTGAGACGTGTCTTAACTTATGTTACATCATATCTACAAGGCATATGCTTTTAACTTGCATTGTAGCAAATGACATCCTGCTGGCACTGTTACACACCTCTCTAAACCTCGCTCCTATCCAGGTTATGGAACCATTAAGCCCTACACTCACCCACTCTCAGACCACAACTCTCAGCTCCACGGATAGTGCTGGAATCAGACCACAGACTTGATAATAATACAAAAGGAAATGTGTCAATGCTGTGTATTAAGTGCAGAAAGTGAGGTGGACTGCAATCTTGTTACTCATTACAGTGAACTTGCAAGTGAACTGAAACTCAATGGTGCCCAGCCTCACTTCTCTTATTTGAGAGAGAAGTTTAATGTTAACGTGTTCATGTGTAGCTATCGACCAGCTGACTACTAAATACATTTTGAATATGTAGTTTAGTTGAGGTTGTTTAATTAGCTGACTAATAGAGAACTGTGCACAGGTTATAGTCATAGTCCTAGAAGTATTAAGGAAGGTGAAACATGTTTACACCCACGTCGCCTGTGCTTGGCCATGTATGGGCAATGATCAACCACTAGATGGCCTTATATGCCAAAAGCTGTCGCTACTAAATTCATTCTGCTTTCCTTTTGACAGTCCTGTTTTTCAGAAGCATTCATGAATGACACATGATCAGCCTGCTTTGTAACTGGAGGTAGGGTAGGCATCTCCTGTGTCAATAATGTTATCCAGTGCTGCACTGATTTTGACTGGCTCCATAAAGTCACTTTGTTCATACACATTCCATACACACATTACCACTGCATCACACATTAAAGGACATGCTAGTGAGTGAAACTAGTCTCCTAGAGAGCTGTGGTGCTGTGAGTTGCAGGTTCGAGCCGTGCAGTGGTTTGAAAACAATACAATGTCCATTATTTCTACAGCAAAACAGAACTGAATTGACACTGACTAAATAACTGAAAATAATGTAAATAAGTGAGACCTAATAAAATATACACTTCTGTATGGTGACCAGACCTCTGAGATGAAAATCAGGCACATTTCTCTGAATTTTCTTTGGGAAGTGGGAACATTCCTATTTTTTACAGTCAATTGCCTGTAATGAGTAATGTTTTAGCTTAGAAATATCAGGGAAAAATGGGTATTTCACCAGGGACAGATGACCAAGATGGGTCGTCTGGTCACCCTCTTCTGTATGCATGTGTCAAATAGGCCTCTGGCATATGAAATATTTTGGTTCAATATGAGACTATGGTGGAGCAAATTAGACTATGGTGGGTCACCATATAAAATGAATAGGAAACAATGAAACCACTAGAAACTGCTGGATGTAAACATGCGTGATTAGCACAGTCAACAGACATAGTGTATAGCCTGTACTGACCATATCATCACAGCAGCTGCTTGAAGCTAGTGGTGACAAGTAACGAAGTACTTAACAGTACTTAAGTACATTTTTCACGTATCTATACTTCACTTGAGTATAAATAATGACGAATTCTTTTACTTTTACTTCACTACATTTTGCAACTATTATCTGTACTTTTACTCCACTACATTTCTAAAATGTATTCCGTTACATTTTATTAGGCTGTCACTTTTTTGCTGAAGTCGCCTATAGGCTGCGTGGCTGTCAGATAGGCTATATATATATGTGTAAAGCCGATTCGCAGGTTTCAACATTGAGGTTCCCATTCATCCCAATGGGTGACGTTTAAAATATTTTGCTTCGTTTTATCTTGAACTCGAAACACTCTTGTCTGGTCCAGAGTGCCTTTTTCCTGGGCTTAGCATCACCATTGTTCGCTGTCAGGCTCGCTAATTACAGCTTGCTACCTGCCAGATCAAGTAGCGTCTTTTTATGGACGATGCACCGTACCTGATGTGTTTATCCTGTGTGACTATTGGCCTTCTCATGTGAATTAGTCCAGTTGTTTCTGCGAGACATGCTGCTACACTCGTATGATCCCAGTTTGATTTGCGTTATCTTCAGTAGGTAAGCTTAATGTTATCTAAGCGAGAGTGGGTAGCTTATTCCACTTTGCAAAGTTTAACACCGCTGACAACAATTATGAGGATGCGATGGAGCAGCCCATGGTAGAACGAGCCAATATCTCTCTGGCCAGCCTATCTAACAAGACAGATTGTTGTCCATTTTGACAGGGGCTCTCTAACTCTCTTGGGCTGGGGACCGCTCACGGAGCAGGACCTTTTCAAGGACCCCTCATAATCGCAATAAAAATGTAAGTATATAGGATTATAGCTGGGCTATGTGTTCTTTCTGATGCTTTAAAACTCTTATTCTAAAAACACATTTTGCTAATACCGCAACAGTTTTAAATAACGTAGGCCTATTTTATTGCATTTGGCAAAACTTGATAGTGCAGTAGCAATTAGTAGCAAAGGATTGATTTTTTGTCAAATCTAGCCTTATTGTGTTAAGAAAATACTGTTTGTTTTACATAATTAATAATAACTAATATTCATTTTCCTTGCAGTTAACACTAATGCCTGATTAATGTAATACATCATGTAGGCTTTGTCACTAATGTCATGCTGGTGGGAGTAATGAGCACAATGCCATTGGGTTCTATAGGCTACTGATTTTTCTCCCTGTAAGACAAATTTATATTTAGTAGCAAACTTTTTCACGGACCCCCGGGCAACGTGGGGGTCCCTGGACCCCAGTTTGAGAACCAATGCATTTTGTGACAAAAAACGTACACTGTATTGACTGCATGTAAGTCGTCAAATATTTCGACCATGCAGTTTTTTTTTTATCATTATTATTTTCTAGTCAGCCTATCATTAAAATATCTGAATCAGAAGCTAATTTTGTAGGCCTACTTTTTTGTATTAAAATATACACCATTACAAGACAACATGAACCAGTACTTTTACTTTTAGTATTTTAAGTACATTTAAAAGCAAATACTGGTCACCTTTACTTAAGTAGGATTGTTGATGTTGTAGTTCTACTTTTACTTGAGTAGGCCTATATTTTGCTGGTTATTTGTACTTTTATGTAAGTACTGAGTTCCAGTACTTCTTCCACCACTGCTTGAAACAGTGGTTTTGTGGGTAATTGAGGATGCTGAATTAATGAAAACATTATGATGAAATAGGCTATATGTGTCGATATGTGCCTGTGGAAAAGGTCTGTGTCTTAATAACATTTGACTGTCTGTCCCATGGTCCCATTTGATGAAACTGTCTCGTTTCATCAAAATTTTGGTAACAGTCCTCCTCAAGTGACCTCAGCCTGCTTCATCCATGATCAGTCTACAATACTGTACCGTCTAACTTGCTTAACTGATTTTTTGGCTAGCATACAGCTCAAGAACAGTGTGGATAATGGCCTATAGTGGTGGAATAGTACTGTATGTCTATGAGTGGTTTTACTGTGCTGTATTAAAATATACTTGTCAGTGTACTGTCAGTGATTGTTGGGAACTTCGAGTCTACAGCTTGGTGCACATTGCAGAATGTTTGGCTTAAATGATGGATGGTCCATGAGACAACTGCGTAACCAAGCAACGCTAGGAGAACTGGCAAAGATGCTCATGAGAGAGGCGGGGCGTCGGATAGCAATGGCTGCTGGGAAACATCATTCTGTCAGTTGTGTCAGTCAGCCACCGCTATCAAAACAGTGCATTTAAGCAATCACTGCTCGACTCTACGGCAAGAATTTAGAAAAGTAGTCGTTGGATATGTTACAGCGGATGTCTGTGTAGTATAGGTGGCTCTGGTAGTTTGAAGAAGCAACGCTGTTCATGAGGAAAAAAGCAAAACAGTTGGAAATGTTACGCGGGCCCACAGCCAGCGGCGGACTACTCATGCACAAGCGCTGACTCCATCCCAGTAAAAATGCACTGCAGTGGGTGAGTTGACGAGAACCATTGCCGTTTGTTTTCCAGAGAGCAGACAAACTTGTCTACAGCAGTGATGAGGCATGTTAAAAATTTGTTTTTTGTATGTTATAATAATTACAACATACCGAGCTTGATTATAGGGACGCTATATAGCTAACTATTAATGCTAGCTGGATGAATTACTAGCATATTGGTTCATTCTCATCATTAGCAGTTGGGCAAAGTTAACTCATGTTAGCTAGCGTCAGCTTTATAATTTACTCATGTCCATAGTGTAAGGTTCGCAATTGCTGACACCAACCGTTTGATACGAGCATGCCAGTGGTGAAGTTTGAATGTCTCGTTTATGTGTTCACTTCAACAAGCTAAGCGTAGCCTTTCAGCTAAGTGCCAGCTACCGTTAGCGATATGCAAACGTCCAGCAAGTTGGTTGCAAGAGAATGGCACACCATATAGTCAGATGTTGATTCTATCATTGAGTACAGTTATTTGGAGTTCTACGCTTACATGCTCTTGGAGTATGTGTCAACAGTACTTGACACGACGTTTCGTCACACTTTGCTGTGTTATCTGTGAGTTTTTTCATGTTAAAGTGTTCACTGTCTTTCTTTTTCGAGAAGCCAACTCTCGAATCATCCGTCCACGTTTGACAGTGAGGATGATCTGGTTGAGGAGGCTGTGAGTAGCTTCAACCATACACACATGAGAAAAGCTTTCCGCCTCATGAACGAACTGCGCAGGTAGGAAGACTTTAGTCACTGGTTTGTCATCTAGTGTGTGTGTGTATATTAATACAGTATGTGTGTGTGAAGTCTGTAAGGATGTAATTCTGACTAGTGTAGTGAAGTAGTAGTACTAAGTAGTAAATATAAGTCGGTTTAAGTCGGTTTTTAAATGCCCTTGTTCATGGTGATGTGTTATTCATGTGTTTACGTTTCTCAGTTCTCTAGATTTAAAATATGCTGCACACATAAATCATACAAGGTATCAACAAGGCGTAGGACAGAAAGTACAGTTACTAGGTGTAGAAACCACCTTTGACACTCCAGACTGTGACACCTTTAAGATGCCCTTTCATAGTTGCTTCATGAAGATAATGTTTTGATGGTGTCTTGCAATGGCAATGTGTTTTTGTTCCTCTTGTAGCAGGAGGCAGCTCTGTGATGTCCTTTTGGTGGCTGGGGAGGTGGAGGTCCCTGCCCACAAGGTGGTCTTAGCCTCTTGCAGTCCGTACTTCTGTGCCATGTTTACAGGTAAGCCATGATGCCAATTAAGCAAAGAAGGGGAAAATGTTCAACAGTTCAACAGAACGCTCCTGCATCCATGGGGTGTAGTGTGTATGATATGTGTGTGATGATGTTATTTATGTTCGTTTATGTGTGATTGTGCGTGTGTGTGTGTATGTGTCTGTGTAACACCAAGGGGACATGAGTGAGAGCAAAGCCAAACGGGTGGAGATTCGGGATGTTGATGGCCTCACTCTAAGCTGCTTGGTGGACTACATCTACTCTGCAGAGATCCAGGTATCCGAAGATAACGTGCAGGTGCGTCCTGTGTGCTTGGAGTTTGTATGACTGAGGAAAGTGAACTACAATGCTGTGTTGGTGAATCACCATGCGTCCCATAGTATGTCTGTGTGTGTGTTTGCAACTGATCAAATACATGGTACCACATCTAGTTCTGTGTTTTGTTTTTGATTTTGTATTCAGAGGCGCACAGTTAACCATAGAGGCACCGCAGAGTTGATCAATGTTTGCAGTTACGACTATGTACACACATACACACATATACATTGCTCATCTTAATTGTGTGTGTGTGTGTGCGTGCGTGCGTGCGTGCGTGCGTGCGTGTGTGCGTGTGTGCGTGTGTGGGTGTGTGTGTGTGTGTGTGTGTGTGTGTACTGTGAGGCCTGGGGTGTTCCAGGCAGGGTTCTTCCTGTCATTCTTTGAACAGGAAGCTAAACCCTTGCGAGAGGATTTCCTCCAGTTTTTGCTGCCTTTGCCTGCTCTGACTACCACACACACACACACACACATACACACACACACACACACACACACACACACACACACACACATACACAAACCTGGGTGCAAATGGTCTCGCTGTTTTGAAATGTCTTTGTATGTTTTGCCTGCTTTGGCTACCCACGCAACTCTGGGTGCAAATGGACATTCTGTTTTTTTAAGTCTGTGTGTGTGTGTGTGTGTGTGTGAGGACAGAGAATGCCTGACCTATATCTGTGTGTATGTACTTTTTTTGTTGAACTAGCATGTGTGAGAAATGGAGCGTTTGAGAATACAGGGAAGCAGTTGGGGAATCTGATTCAAAGCTACAGATGTGGTCCCAGAGGTTGCTGGAGGCTTGTTTAAATTGGGTCCTGAATCTATTCAGACTGACCTGGATTACTCTCTCTCTCTTACACACACACACACACACACACACACACACACACCACACACACACACACACACACATACACATGCACGCACTTGCACATTCGTAGTGATGCAGTGATCTCTGTGTATGGCGGGACCCATATGTGACACACATGCTTATGCTCACACATAGGAGAGAAGAGAGAGGAAATGGCCACACACACAAGAACAAGCACAACTGAGATAAAACACCAAAGATGACGATTATGATGATTATGATGATGAGGAGGAGGAGGAGGAGGAGGATGGTGTTGATTGTGGTGGTGGTGGTGGGGTGGTAGTGATGGTGATAGTGATGGCTCTGATGGTGGACTGGTAGTCTAGCTGTTTTGTTTCTGATGTGTTCAGGCTCCACTGTGCATGTGCTGTTATTGTCCAGAGTCAGATTCACTTCACATCATACCCCCTGATCAGAGTAAACATTTCCTGCCTGTGTGTGTGTGTATATGTGTATTTGTGTTTTTGTTTTTGTGTGTCTGTGTGTGTGTGTGTGTGTGTGTGTGTGTGTGTGTGTGAGAGTTAGAAAGGGAGATTTCAAGAAACTGTGTATGTGCATGCATGTGTATGGATGTGCACGTGTGTGTGATTTTTTGTGTGTGTGCGTGTCCGTGCGCACGCATAATGCGAGTGTCTGTGTCTGCGAGTATGCTTGTGAGTGAGCTTGTGTGTGTGTGTGTGTGTGTGTTTTGGGTATGCGTGCATCTGTGTGTGTGTGTGTGGGGGGGGGGTCACAACACATTGGAGCCAGTGAGTTGTGAGTAGCATGAACTCCCACGCCTGGGAGTCTTCCAGCGCTTTGGTACTAAGTGTTGACTAATTACTGGGCTTTGCTATTAACGACTGACACTCAGCTCCTGAGCCCACAGCGCTCAACAGCCCACAGCCACACACTGTTTGTGTGTATGTGTGTGTGTTTGGTTGCTTGTGTGTGTGATGGAAAGTTAGCAGACATCTGGAGTGGTTGTGTATAAAGAGTAACGCCAGTCACTTACAAACAGAATTTCATAGATTTTCTGCTGGAAACCATGGTTACTCTTGCATACACAGTGTGCAACTGAGTGGCTGTGTGTGTGTGTGTGTGTGTGTGTGTGTGTGTGTGTGTGTGTGTGTGTGTGTGGTCTTCTCTCCACTGCCTGTGTGTATGTGTGTGTTTGTGTCTTATGCCAGCCTGTTGCTGTTAATGGATATAATTGTGTGTGTGTGTGTCTCCATCCCTTTTGCAAGCCTGTTACAGCTAATGGCTATAATTGTGTGTGTGTGTGTGTGTGTGTGTGTGTGTGTGTGTGTGTGTGTGTTTGTGTGTATGTGTTTCACCTTTGCCAAACAGTTGCGGTTAATGGATCTAATTGTGTATGTGTTTTTGTCCTTTTCTAACTGGTTGTAGTTAATGATATAATGTGTCTGTGTGTGTGTGTGTGTGTGTATGTGTGTAGGTTCTCCTGCCTGCTGCCAGTCTGCTACAGCTGATGGATGTGCGTCAGGTGTGCTGCGAGTTTCTGCAGGCCCAGCTGCATCCTTCCAACTGTCTGGGCATCCGCGCCTTTGCTGACCTACACACCTGCACTACCCTGCTCAGCCATGCGCATGCATATGCAGGTACACCCTGGCCCCACCACACACCACACAAACACAACAGGACCACACTGGACCCACACACACATACACACACACACACACACACACACATACACCTGTAAAGGTTGTTGCTTGATTTAACTATAGGTGAACTGAATAGGATTTGTGTTTGTTGTATGTGAACCTACAGAGCAGCATTTCTCTGAGGTAGTTCAGGGGGAGGAGTTCATGACTCTCTCACTGCAGCAGGTCTGCAGTCTCATCGCCAGCGACAAACTCACTGTGTCCTCAGAGGAAAAGGTATGAGGGAGAAACACACACACACACACACACAAGGGACACGGACTGGCTGCAGTGTGTGTGTGTGTGTGTGTGTGTGTGTGTGTGTGTGTGTGCGCGCGTGCGTGTGTTTATGTGTGTGGTACATGAGGTTAGCAAAACTTCACTCTGTCTCCCTGTTTTTCTACCCTCTTTCTTTTACTTTCTCTCTCGCCCTTCATCCCTTTCTTCACCCTTCACACCCCCTCCTCTTCCTTCCTTCCTTCCTGGCCTCCAGGTGTTTGAGGCCATGGTGGCCTGGATTAATCACGATAAGGAGGCTCGTCTGGAACACATGCCCAAACTCATGGAGCACGTCAGGCTGCCTCTCCTCTCCAGAGATTACCTGGTCCAAGTGAGTTTAGCGTACCATTGCTGTAGGTCACATGATCCAGGAAAGTCAGGTCCATTTTGTTGAGGTGAAGTTGAGGATACATGGTTCAGGTCTGATCTGTAGGTTACCTGGCCCAGGTGAGTCTGATCTGCAGAATCTGAAGGTTACCTGGACCAGGTGAGTCTGATATTGGCCTCCATAGGTCACCTGATGCAGGTTCATGTGATCTACGGAATCTATGCATTACCTGGTCCAAGGGCCTCTCTGGATGTTGGGGTTGTTGCTTTCCAAAGTGTTGATGACCTCACAGAGGTGGCCCGAGCCAGATATGTACTTCTCTGCTGTCACTGCACACAGCACACATTCAAGGAGTGCCTGTTAGTTAGTTTGCTTTATTGATAACATCTACAGTATGTGAGTGTGCTTGTTTGTTATGAGGTCAAAGGTCGTGGTGGGTCTTGGTTAGTAGGTGGTCATTGATTACCCTGTATCCTTGTCCTGTAACAATGCACTGTTACACAGAAGCATGCAAAAAAAAACAGCTGGTTGACTGTATCATGACGCATCATGGCCTGGGTGATGCGCCTAAAATCTGATCATGATACATGATACACGATAGACCTTCAACCAAAATCATCCTTAATTGACTGGACTGGGCGGAATCACATGACAACACATGGTTGTGTACTTTCAAGGAACAGCACATGAAAACACACAGTGGAATGCACAGAATATACAGAACATGTTTACAAAATAAATAATAATAACAGCAATCAAAATCAATGATTAGTAGTCATGTGCTTGATCATTTTCGATTAACGGGTGCAATTCTCGGTTCAATTAATTTTTTGATTAATTGCCCAGCCCTCCGTGACACTCATACTAATTGTCAGTAAATGTCTGTTACAGTTAATCAGCATCTCCCCTTTACTACTAGATGACTAGACTACCAGACTAGATGGACTGTTACTGTTAAGACTTGTAATTTCTCAGCATGTGGGTTGGTGTGTGTGTCTTTGTGTATGTAGAGGGTGGAGGAGGAGGCTCTCATTAAGAATAATAACACCTGTAAGGACTTCCTGATCGAGGCCATGAAGTATCACCTGCTCCCAGCTGACCAGCGCCACCTCATCAAGACCGACCGAACACGGCCACGCACACCCGTCAGCCTGCCAAAGGTACACACACACAGACAAACACATACAAGTGCGCGCGCGCACGCACACACACTCACTCACACTCACACACACTCTCACTCTCACTCATACTCACACAAAAACACACCAGTCGGCCTGCTAAAGGTAAACACACACACACATGCACACTTGCATGAATGTTCCTAAGGCATTTACACTTGTTTGCTGTACCATCTCATAGGCATTCTTTATATTGATGTTAGTGTTTTGTGTTTTTTTGTGTGTGTGTGTGTGTGTGTGTGTGTGTGTCAGGTGATGATTGTGGTGGGTGGGCAGGCCCCTAAAGCCATCCGGACGGTGGAGTGTTTTGACTTCCAGGAGGAGCGCTGGTACCAGGTGGCAGAGCTGCCCACCAGACGTTGCCGAGCAGGTAGGACTTGGTGGATCTTGGGTGTTGTGCGGACACAGAGGAAGTCTGAAGTGGGTGGTTAGTCTGGAGTCTGGGAACACAGGCTTTATATCCA
>PYXC01000089.1:2135000-2140000 GCA_015244755.2 Tenualosa ilisha | reverse complement strand
TCTCTCGTCTCTCTGTCTCTCTCTCTCTCTCTCTCTCTCTCTCTGTCTCTCTCTGTCTTTGCTCTCCTGTGTCTCAGTGATAATAAGCTTTCTGTGCAACGCTCCCCTATTGAAACACAACTGCAAAAGAGATTGGTGCCAGTCTGACTGATGCTGTGTGTGTGTGTGTGTGTGTGTGTATATGTGTGTGTGACTACAGCAGAGACTATGGTGTCTCCCAGATCTGAGAGAAGTGTGGAGATCCTCCAGACGCCAGAGATAATGTAGCCTAGCTGTGCTTTGTCTCAGACATGTCTCAGTATTTATGACCGATGTCTCAGTGATGTCTCAAAGATGTATCTGTAAGGAGTCTTTTTAAGAAGAGAAAATGTGCCAATCCAACACTATTAAAATGAACCCAGTACCCAGCTTGACCGCTGGGTGCTGCTGGAGCCAGTCTGGGTGAGGGACTTGGGATTATGTTCTGACGAGACCCCCACCAGCCTCGTCCCATTATATCATGAGCTGGGGTCCTCCAGGTGCAGGGCCAAGCTGAGAGACTGGACTGGACTAGACTGGAGTGGCTGTACGTTGCGGTGCTGTACTGGGCTCCAATGCTGGTCGTCGGAGGCCTGATACACATGCTCACAGACTCGCATAGCATGAATCCAGCTAACCTGGGGCCTCTAGTCAGAAGTGAACTACAACAGGGTTTGGGGAGAGATGGGAGCAAGATGCTCGTCTCTCCTCGTTACAGTGTCAATGTCAAGCACATATTTGTGTGCGTGTGTGTGTGCGTGCATGCGTGCGTGTGTGTGTGTATGTGTGTGTGTGTTTAACAAAGCATATACAGTATATTCCATTGATGGCAAAGGAATTGTTTACTTTTTTGCCTTAGAGGTCCAGTTTCTCCAGTCTATGGGAATTCTTGAACTATACAATGCATTTGGTGATGTTCTGATGATATTCCTATGATATGACCATGACAGGTTATCTTCTTCTTTGTAATGTTTTATAACCTCCCCGCCCAGCTGTTTAGAAAGCAATGCACAATAGCACCATGCCTGGAGACACCTTATAGTGCACTGAGTGAACGAAACACTAAACCAGTCGAGTCAATTGCAGTTTTTTTTTTGTTTTTTGTTAATCATCTTATCCTGTTGTGTAGCACAGTAGTTTTGGAAATGTTCATTACAGGTTACCTGCCAATTACAACCTGACTTTTTCTCCTGCACAAAAAAAAAACCTGGCCTCTAGTCTTCTGTTGCCACCAGAGAGATTGAACGAGTCAAAAGCTGTAGAATCGCTAATCTGTGGGATTGTGCCAGGTAGGTGGAGGAGCTTGTTACTAACGAGCTTGTGTTCATAGGATTTCTTAAAGCAAAGCGTTCGTTAACAAACAAACTTAGGTTAAGAGCCTGTTGCACTGTACCATATGCATTTACAAATGAAGATTAAGTGAACATATCCTAATTGTGTATAGGGCAGTTTAGAATGGTGATCAGCCAGTGATTGCTAAAACTTCTGCGCCTTGTGGATGACATAATTTAGCCCTGTCGCGTATGCAGACAGAATGTACATCAATGTGGATAACAAACTCGGCTAATTTCAAGTTACTACAAGAAATGAAAGAGGACAATGGCAACAGAGTGTCTTAAATGCTAGTAGCTACAGGATCCATCCAGTGGCCCTGCACTTGATGAGAAAGCAGTGAACACTCTGGCAGTGTTCTGTTAGGAAGGTTTTATGACGAGGGCTCTGACTATGCACACTCTGATATGGGGAAGCAGTCGTGTTAATACTGATGAGTCACGCTCGTTTCACACTAAGGAAAGACATTTGACCTGCTCACATGGGTTGTTCAATTGTACAGTGTAGTTGATGCTCAACAACAGATGTTTTTACTGTATATCTCTACATAATGTGTCCAAGGAATAAAGAATATTGCTGTCTGTATAAGAATAGTTACTGTTTTTTAAAGTAGTGTTTAGTATTTTTATGATATATATTTTGTAATTACGCAATTTATAGAGATATTCTTCTTTAGATTTAGGTTACAAATTCCCAGGGTGTGTGAGGGTAGTCAGGGTGTGTGAGAATTTCCTAACCTTCATTTTTCTTTTCACTATTTAGACTTTGTAAATGTGAAAATGTAACTCATGAATCAATACGTACACAGAAAACAAAAAGGCCACTGCATTGTTTTTTTTTTTTTTTTTTTTTATTTACCACAAGAGGGCGCCAATATCACAGTCTCGATTGATTAGATTAAGTGTCTGGATTAACTCTCTTATATAATATGTATTGTGAGGACAGCAGCCTAAATTAGTAGTTGGGTTTCCATCCAATTTATTCACATTTCATTTTTGTATTAACAAAAATTCGGTTCAAGAATATGCACGTCTGTCTGTTTCTATCAACTGTAATGCAATTAAAAAAATGAACGTTGGGCTAATCAAGTGACGTTTCGACCAGCTGTTGGATCAAAAGGACAACGTCGCTGGATAGAAACGCGGTAAATGCGAATATATACTAATTCAATTTTCCATCGACTTTAATCGCATTATGCCTTACTTGCAACAAGAGTTAATCCAGCCCCCTAAAGCAAATTGCATTTGTATTTTCAGGTGTTTCCAAGCGAAGATTTATTATTTGCATAACTTAACAAATTGGATGAAACCCTGCTAGAACTATTTATAAAATGGAGCTGGTCAGAATGGTTCTTAGTCCCCCCAGTAAGAGGGTGTTGTGACTAGACTGCAGGGGACTTAATTAGCTGTTCCTTTGAATGTGATATCATCCCAACTGTGTATTAGGCAAGCTTTTCCATGCTCCATATTTAGCTACATTTATTGGTCTAGACATAATTGCATCAATTTGCTTTAGGGAAATTGCAAATATGCACTGTTAACTGAACTGATGCATCAAACCCCCCATGTTTCTGCCTCACTTAATGAACTAGTTAATGAAGTTATCCAGACGTTAATCCTAGAGAACAGAGAAACCATCAGCCCTACACACGGGTACCTTACGTACTGTATTCTGAGCATCAACCAAACCAGCCAGACCAAATCTATTCCAGTCCAATACAGCTGCATGAAACTCTGAAATCAAAAGTGTTCACTCAGCTGAAATTTTGATCTCTGAAAGTCATTTCCTGTGGCCCAATCAAAGGCTTCAATTCACTGGAACCATGTACCTTTACCATTATCGATTTGCTTCTATCAATGCTGGTGTATTTCTGGACATCTGCATGGTGTACTATATTCTAATGAGCGATGGCCTCCATGTTAGGATTGACTATATTGTACACCTTCAGGGCCATGTTTTCTGATGCAGTAATAACTTTTATCCACCCAACCTGGAAAAGCTGTATTTACACTCTATTTACACACAACTCTACAGTGGTCTGGTAGGCTTACAAACATTAAAACAGTTTGCATTGCAGAAATGTGTACTTGGACATGTAGAGAGCAACTGCTTTGACACTGAACACCACTGTAGGACAACCTGTATTCCACTGTAAGGAACTGGTAAGAGAACTGATAAAGAATCAGACCAATAAGCATAATTGACATAGCATCAATATTGATAAAGTCCTATTAATTACCACCACTATTCTAGAGGTTTACAGCACGGGAGCCAAACTTTTATTGGGTTTGTTCTCTGGGTACCACTGACCAACCTTAACTGTAGGTTGTCTTCATGGTAATGTGGCCTGTTGGATTTCAAGCCCCCAGTAAGTGGGATCTTAACATTTGCAGGTGAGTGACCTATCACTGGACTTCAGTCAAGTGTGCACACAAAGATACACACACACACACACCCCCACACATACACTTCATCATGTACGCCCTATAGGCTTGTTTGTCAGTTTAGTCAAGGTTTAAACTTTGTTAATAAACTCCTACCCAGTGTTGATGTGGCCAGTGTCTGTGAGCTTTGCGTTCATGTTCAGTTTCATGTGCGTCATTTAATATTTGAGAGAGACACCTTGTTCACATGGCCTCTGCTGTAGTTTGCCCTTCTTTCCAAAGAACTCTTGAAGGAAACCGAATGGAAAACAATTTTTGCCTTTGGCTTGAGAGAGGTTGTGCATGGCCAAAGAGCTCTCATGAAAATGAGGCATGGTTGTGCTCTCCTTCATATGAAAGTTCTGAACTTAGAAATAACCACTAAAACATGGGTGAATTGAAACAAAGCCTACATGTGATGTCAAATAGCAATTGTAGTTCAATTGTGGTTGCCAAAAAAGGCGCCATTTAGCCCATTTCAAGACCATTTCAAGACCCAGCCTAAATACAAGGTTTTAATTGGGCTTGTAAAATGGCATTTGAGCTTACGTTTGGCAAATTAAAGTTGAATATATTCTATTTTAACATCAGAGAACAAGGTACAATAGGTACAACAAGGTGTTGACAACATGATGTTCAGTTCTTTGCATTTTTCCTCAGCTTGTTCAAGACGTATGGTATAAGGTTTTACCTACAGCACCCAACAGCAACAATTTAATTTAGTTTGACTTGTGTATCAGACCAGGGGTCTAACCTGGAAGTAACCAGTGATCTCTAAGAGAACACTGCACTGAGCACAGAGTTGTTTCTGAAGTGACAAGTTGTTTTGACATCAGCGATTAATCCTGACGTTACCTAGCTGAGCGAGTAACCTTGTGTCTTAATATCCTCCTCAGGGGCGTCTCCTAAGTAGGACAGGGGATAAACCCGGGGTCTCTATTCCTCATTAGTGGGTCCTCCCCCCCACACACACACTTGCATAACCAAGATTGTAAACTCAGCAGAGCTGCATTGGATTACAACTGTTTTAATACACGGAAGAAAAAACAAAGATGGTGTCAGTATTCACAAGCCATTTATTGAGAAAATGCACATACTGGATACAGGAGGCCTACCTTCATTCAGTGGGATTCGGCCGGGACACTAAATGTTATTGCTTATTCTTCATGGCACCAAAAAGAAAACAAACAAACAAATAAACAAACAAAAACATAAAGGGCAAGGAAA
>PYXC01000089.1:2100000-2130000 GCA_015244755.2 Tenualosa ilisha | reverse complement strand
GGGCGCGTCTGTGGGGTCAGCTCCGACTCCACACGCTGCCTGGCATCTGAGAGAGAGTGAGTGAGAGAGAGAGAGAGAGAGAGAGAGAGAGAGAGAGAGAGAGAGAGAGGAGAGAGATTGAGATTAAATGGCAAAGCCTCACCATCACAATCCAAAGAAGTTAAGACCCAAGCAGATCGCCCCCATAGGGGAGAGGCTATGCTGAGCTGCAATGTAGAGGACTGTACAAAAACCAAATATTACAGCCTTCATTCATTCATTAAATCACTCAATCCTACTGGACATTTCAGTCCTGAGAGATCAGCCTAATGTTAAGTCTTTATGACCACTTCATATCAGTTCAATGTACCTGTCCAACTCTTTCTTCCCTGGGTGTGTGATGCTTTGCTGATAATACTAGTGTAGCATTTATGCCAGTGAAGCTTCTGGGATCTTCTGACAGGGGAAAACCCATTGGCTATGTTAGAGTGTGGTGTTGTTGAGGCTTTCTGCCGAAATACATCCCGAAAGTGTGTGTGTGTGTGTGTGTGTGGGGGGGGCACACGTTCCTGTTAAAACTGCCACATCTACAGAAACGCACACACGGGCACTAGACTGAAGTCAAGGCCGGATGTGTGGTCAAGCACACGGACAGACACACACACACAGGAATTTAAGATATATCTGTAGCTGTCTGAGTCAGATTGCCATAGTCAGCCTGTTTCTTTCAGTTCAGCTTATTTCTCCCTCATCGGTTTTTACCTTTCATTCTTTGGAAGTGCTGAGACAGACCAAATGTGTGTGTGTGTGTGTGTGTGTGTGTGTGTGTGTGTGTGTATGTACCACATAACATGTACTGTAAATTGTCTGGACATCAGGATGAATGTAGCATTCCAAGAAACGCAAAGGCACTCCATGCAATCAACTGTGCAGTGTGTGTGTGTGTGTGTGTGTGTGTGTGTGTGTGTGTGTGTGTGTATGTATGCAGGCAAAGCCCGGCGGTCCCACAGCAGAAAGCAGTGACAGAGCAGGGGGTTTGCTAATATGAGTGGCTCATTTGAACACAGGACAGGGCCTGACTACAGCACAGAACTGCACAATCACACTGCACAGAGAGAGAGAGAGTGAGAGAGACAGAGAGAGAGAGAGAGAGAGTGAGAGAGAGACAGAGAGAGAGGGAGAGAGTGAGAGAGAGGGGTAGGGTGTATGTGGGCGGTGTGTGGGTGTGGGTGTGGTCTACTTACTGCAGGCAATGCTATACTTACTGAGGTGTGGGCCCTGCCTATGGGCGGAGGGGGGCGTGAGGGGGTGTGTAGCAGGTGGTGTGTGTTCGGGGAGGAAGAGGAGGAGGAGGAGGTGGCGGAGGAGGAGGTGGAGGAGGAGCTTGCTGCGGTGGCGGTGGCCAGGGGTCCAGACGCGTGGAGGCGCCTGTGAGACTGCAGCAGGGCCTGGTGCCTGAGCAGCTGACGTCCTTGGGGGGGAGTGTCACGGGGTCACAAGGTCAAGAGCGCCACGTCCGCAAAGGTCACGGGGCGTTCATTCGGAGAGAAAGAGACACTGATTGGCCAGGGTGTTGTGGGGGCTGGGCGGAGCTTAACGTGGTGGGTTATGGGGAGGCATGGTGACGTCACGATGGTCACAGAACCAAAAGGAAATAAATAAACCCCCCAAATCAAGAGACAGAACATGAACTGGGCGATGGGTTTGACCCCAAACACATGCAGTGATGGCCAAGGCGAGGGGTGAATTTGTGGCTGACTGCTTAGCGTAAGCCGAGACAGCGACAATCACACACACACACACACACACACTACACTACACACATGGATATATATACAATTCAATCCCAGGGTTCCCACCTTCAGCTACTGTGTGTGTGTGTCTGTCTGTGTGTGTGTGAGTGAGTGAGTGTTGCATGTGAGTGCGCAAGAGTGTGTGTGTGAGTGTGAGTGTGTGTGTGTGTGTGAGTGTGTGTGTCTGAGTGAGTGTATGTGAGTGAGTGAGTGTGTTTGTGTGTTCACCTTTGATTTGCTTGCGGATTTTTGTGAGGTCAGTCATCCACTTGAGGACCTTTGGGTTAGCTGCCTTATCACCATGAGATGGCTGGACAGAGAGAGCAAAGGGAAACATAACTTGGTCTGCCTGAACACTACTGATTGATTGTGTGTGTGTGTGTGTTATGTGTGTGCGTGTGTGTGTGTGTGTGTGTGTGTGTGTGTGTGTGTGTGTGTGTGTGCGTGCACGATGTGTGTGCGCGTGTGTTATGTGTGTGTGTGTCTGTGTGTGTGCGCGTGCGTGATATGTGTGTGTGCGTGTGTTATGTGTGTGTGTGTACCTTATAATTCTTTTCCTTCTCAAACTGCTCCTCAAATTGGCGGATCTTCTTCTTGAGATTCTGCAGTTTCTTGGTGAGCTGGTGGGACACTGCATCCCCTTTCACACTCTCTTTGGAACTCAGAGAGGCACGACGCTGCCTACAAACACACACACACACACGCACACACACACGCGCGCACAAAAACACATATCAGATTTTACCAGAACCTCACTGTAAACAAACAACCTCACTCACCGTCCAGGTGACAGGGCTTTAGTGTGTGTGTGTGTGTGTGTGTGTGTGTGTGTGTGTAATTACCTCCCAGCTGAAAGTGCTTTGGTAGGTGACGTGTTCTCTGGATCCTGCTGGAAGAATCTCTGACTGTGGCCAAAATCTAGGAAACGCCGAGCCAGAAGGGGCGGGGCATCTTCCTCCAATGGGAGGGGCAACATGCGACTGGCTAATGGGGAGAGTTGGGCTTCTCCACACTCACTGTCCTCCTGCTGCCACACCTTACTCGCCGGCACAGGGTCTACACACACACACACACACAACACACAAAATCAAATTATTTGGGCTAACACATTTTTCCTCTTTATGAATAATTGAGGAATTGAGGGAAAGCAATGTTAAACAGCCATGGGTACAAAAGCTGAAGACACACACACACACACACAGACACAGACACACACAGACACACACACAAGAAAGCAGAGGAGCAGTATCGTTTCAGGGGTGTAAAGAAGCGTTAGTGAACCTCCATCCCTTTGCCATGGCAACGCCAGCCTCTTCATTAGTGTGAAACAAGGAGAGTCTGAGGGGGGGATGTGTTGTGTGTGTGTGTGTGTGTGTGTGTGTGTGTGTGTGTGTGTGTGTGGTGTGTGTGTGTGTGTGTGTGTGTGTGAGCGTGTGAGGGAGGAAGTTGCTGACAATAGTTTTAAATATGCAAAAGTCAGCAAAGCGGCAGAGATGCTTTTGTAATATGAGAGAGAGAGAGAGAGAGAGAGAGAGAGAGAGAGAGAGAGAGAGAGAAAGAGAGATGAAAAGAGGGATGAGGGAGAGAGAGAGCGCAGGAGTGAGAGGTGAGAGCTGCTTAAGCTGAGGAGTGGGGGGATAAAAATATGAGTGAGGTGGAAGAGGAGAGGAATGTGGACCCTGTCTGCCTGCCAGTCTGTCTGTCTGTGCAAGGGTGAGTACAATCTGTAGAAAGACATGTCATCGTATACCTTTTCTTTTTCATTTGGGTCACTATGGCACACACATAAACAAACTAAATCTTTATTGCTTGCCAACCAATTTAAAATATATTGAACTCTGACCCTGTTGTTGGTTAATGACAACCACAACCATTATGACAAGATCTATGGAGGCATTAGTGAGATAAACATTAAGTCATCTATTATAAAACCAACAATCAAACAATTTCTTATAGAAACTTTCCTCGCAGGTGTGTGTGAGAAAACATCCATGTGATCCAAATGACTTTCCTGCTTGCTGTGTTCATATTATTTGCTTCAATTTCCTTCATAGCGGGAGGCGTAGTGTGCTACTCCCAGCTACTCCCCCTAAATCTAACCTCTGAAACCTCACAGACTTCACTGGCATTATATGACACATGATTGGCTGATTCATGCTAGGTCAGTCTTTGAGGGTTCAGGGGTTAGACAAAGGAAGAACATTGGGATTCAGTCATTCTGTGCTATCGTGGTGACATGTGGTTCTCCAGACTACAGAATTTTAGGCTGGCTGTTCTGGGTTAGGTGTGGGTTCTGCTCGTTATGTGTGAGTTCTGCTGGTTCTGTTGGTAGTACTCACCATGGCCTTCCGGCTGCAGGTGCATACATGAGAAATCTATGAGGGGGACAGGGGCAGGACGACAGGCTGAACCAGCCAATGGGCATAGGGAGGAATGAGAACAGGGTGGGGTTCAGAGAGAGAGAGGGAGGGACAGAGAGAGAGAGGGACAGGGAGGAATACAGACAGAGAGAGAGAGTCGGAGAGAGGGAGGGAGAGGAAGAGACAGAGAGATACCACAGAAGATGGTGATGAGCACATGCTTTATGACCACTCATTCACTCACACACACCACACACACACACACACCAAACACACACGCACACGTTGAAATCATTAACTGAAATCAACAAAAGCTACTTTGTTACGTGGATGACTGAGTGAGCAATGAAGGATATCATCTAAAAAACAGGTGTGTGTGTGTGTGTATGTGCATGTGCCAAGGTAACTCTCCTGTCCTCAGTGTCCTCTCTGCCTGACCTTCTTCATAAGTGATTAAGGAGTGAGGGTCAACCATCAGCCATTAATACATCACCTATCAGCTGATAACTTGTCACAACAGGCCAGGAGGAACCAGGTCACTTTCATACTACACCCACGGAAGCAGTCACACACACACACACACACACACACACACACACACACACACACACACACACACACAGCTCAATCAAGCGCCCAATATGACCAACTTCCTCTTCTATTTGATGGACATTTGGACAGGCAGAGTTGAGACAGAAGAAGACAGAAGACTGTGAGAGGAAGAGACACAGAGAGAGAGAGAGACAGAGACAGAGAGAAAGAGAGAGAGAGAGAGAGAAAGGGAGAGAGAAAGAGAGTGAGGTTACCTTCCCACTCTCCATCAGGGAAGATGCGGCTCAGCTGAAGGTTTTCTCTGTCTTGCTCTGTGTTGGCATTCAACTCATCATCCTGCAGATCAAAGGTCAAAAGAAAGAGAGGTCACTCACAAGCATACACACACACACACACACACACACACACACACACACACACACACACACACACACACACACACACACGAGAGGAGTATTGAGTGTAAGGTTATGTGTGTGAGAGAGAGAGACACAGCTATCTGTACATTTTGTGACTCCATTCAAGGGTTATAGCTGACTAAGAGCACAGTGTAGCATGCACAGGTCTCTTATAGTGAGCTGATCAGCAGAGCTAGCTGGACATGATGTTTTGTTTGCCCTCGACTTTCTCAGTAAGTGTCTGCTGATGATGTCCCTATGCAGTCTCCTCAGCCAATGAGAGTGGCAGCACAGCACAGTAGCACCGTTACATAGGGGCTGACCATGAGGGACTCTTATCTGTACAAATGGAGTTTTACAAAACTTCAGCATGGCTCATTACTGCTCTTGGTGTCCAGGAAAATGTCCCCCACATTTTGTCCGCAAAACGTCCCTCCACAGAAACCACACTCTACACCAGAAAGGTTAGAGTCAACAATGATAGCGTGTGTGTGAGTGAGTGAGTGAGTGAGTAAGTGTGGGAGAGTCTTACATGGCCGATGACATTTGTGTGTTCCATCTGCTCACAGGATTGGTAACCGTCTTGCCTGAAACAGAGAGTCAAAAAAAAAAACGTTAGAAAATGATCTTACTCACATGAATGCACCAACACACTCTCATTAATGACCCTAGTTCCAAGCCACTGTTTTGATAGGTAACACGTATGAGAATCTGCAATCCCCCACCCTAAAATGGACATAGTCTTCAACATGCTATCATGAGTGTAAGGTCTAATAAGCACTAATATCTGGAGGGGGGGGGGGGAGTATGTGTGGTAAATGACAATTTTCTTGAAATTCAAGTGTCAGGCTTATTCTGACTTCATTCCTTCGGCAGCCTAGGCCAGGTGGAAAGAGCAGATAACTTTGAGGCTTCCCTGGCTGTGGCACCCCGTGACCAGAGAGCTAATGTGAGTCTAACCTGGCTGTGTTGATGTTATTCTCTGTGTCCACCAGACTCTCAGTGTCCAGCTCCATTCCGGAACCTTCTTCCAGGACGGCACTGGGGGACGTGCAGCCCTCTGAGGCCTACAGACACAGACACACAGGCACACACGCACACAAAACAGGAGCAGAATGTATGACTGTCAGGATGACGTCATTAACACGTGCACATCAAACACAGACAGATAAAACAAAGCCAAGGCATGTGGTACTGCTGCACACGTGGTTTAAGTATCTTTCTAAAATCAGAACAGCAGGGGGGGCTGCGTGTGGGCACGCAGTGTGAGTGTGGTGTGTGTGTGTGTGTGTGTGTGTGTGTGTGAGGGAGAGTGAGAGTGAGAGAGATACAAGCCAGACAGCTCAAGGACAGAAAATGACAAAACATCAGACATGACCAGTGTGTATGGGTGGCACTTGAGTGTGTGTGTGTGTGTGTGTGCTGCAGGTGCTGCTGTCATTCCTATTTGGCTATGTGAACAGATTGCCCCCATTAAAGGGGCCATCTATAAATGTAGAAGATGCTGGCAGGACAGGGACAGTGAAGGAGAGATGGAGAAAGGGTGTGGTTAGAGAGCGGGATGGGGGGAGAGAGAGAGGGAGAGAGAGAGAAAGAGGGAGAGGGAGAGGGAGAGAGAGAGAGGAAGGGGGAGAGAGAGAGGGGAAGAGAGAAAGAGAAAGAGGGAGAGGGAAAGGGAAAGAGGGAGAGGGGGAGAGGGAGAGGGGGAGAGGGAGAGGGGGAGAGGGAGAGTGTCTTCTGGGGTATCTGATTATGGTGTACCTCCTCCAGCCCCACACGTGCAGCTATCTGGTCAACTGCCAGAGCTGCCTATAAAACAGGAGACTCTCTCTCTCTCTCTCTCTCTCTCTATCCCCCCCTCTCTGTCTCTGTGTGTTTGTGTGCGTTTGATTTATCTGGCCCGTCTCCTTTGCCCTAGATAACTGCTGCGCTGCCTGTGCTCGAAAACACCACTGTTTATCTGGCAGATTGACTCCCTTGCTCTTCCTCCCTCTCTCTTTCTTCCTCATCATTCCTTCTCATCACCCCCTCCATCCTCCACTCTCTGATTACTTCCCTCCCTGTGCCAGTACACTCCCATCCCTCCCTCCCTTCCTCACGATGACCCATAAATGTTCTGCGTCTCTCCCTCTCCCTCCCTTAGAACCCCACTGGCCATGTCTTACAAGGTGCCCTGATGGCACATTTGGTGTGCAGAAACATAATGTATAACTGATGTTCCGCAAGGGTGTATACATCTGAGTCTAAATGTGTGTGTGTGTGTGTGTGTGTGTGTGTGTGTGTGCACGTGAGACTGTGTGTGCTTGTGCGTCAAGACTGACCTGGTCCTGATTGTCCTCGGTGCTAGGTTGTTCCAGCATGTTGGAGGAAGATGGGTCATCTCCCTCAGGCTGTTCCGCTTCTTCATCCTTTACCACAGGATCATTTACACAGAGACTACACACACACACACACACACATAGACACACACATCATGCAATAAGAAACTGGTTTTCAAGAACACGATAAATAAACAATCAGTTACATTTCATAATGTCAATTAAATCATAAGTCACACTTCAGGAACCACTGGCCTATATAAACACGCTACCTGTGCTGAACATGATTTATGTGTCTGCATGTGGTGTGTGTGTGTGAGTTGCTCCTGAGACTAATCAGTTTTATTGCACTTCCTGTGTCCTGGTTATTGGTAAAAGAAAGTGCGTGGTGGGTGTGTATGTATGCAGCTATGGGTTTGTCAGTGTGTGTATAGTTGTGTGTGTGTCTGTCTTGTGTGTTTGTGTCTTATGACAAACAACAAACTATATTGGGAATGGTATGATACTTGCTGATCTTGAACAAGGTCAGTGTGTGTGTGTGTGTGTGTGTGTGTGTGTGTGTGTGTGTGTGTGCGCACTACTCACCTTTGTGGTGTCTGACAAGTTGAGCTCTCATAACTCTTCAGCTCAAGGAAGTGCTGCTCCACAGCAGCTCGTATTGTCCTTTGTATGATACTAACACACACACACCACACGCACACCACACCACACACACACACACACACACACACTTAACTGAAGGTATAAAAACACTTATCTTATCTTATAATGGATCCCTTTATTACCACCACATACAAACGCACACACACACAAAATCAAATGAGGGTGGGGGGGGGCAGTATTGACTCTGGTACTCGGCCATCTACAGCTACTGGAGTCCTCATGACCATCACAATCTCTGACACATTTAGACACACACACACCACACACACACACACACACACACACACACACACACACACACACACACACACACACACACACACACACACAGCTAGAGGACATGAACACGATGAACCGAGACTAGATACTGTCCCAACTCCGAACATTTCACTTCCTCAAGTTGAGGTGTGTGTGTGTGTATGTGTCTGTGTAATATTTTAAGTACCCTGGCAAAGTGACAGAAGGTGTTTTTTACCACAGGTTTGCTGCCTATTTAAGGGAGTGGGCATGCAGCTGTGTGTATGTGTGTGTGTGTATGTGTGTGTGTATGTGGCCGGAGTGCCCTCTAGAACTACATGAGAAAGAAAAACTGAAAGTCTGCATATTCCTTTTTCTTTCAAGTTGATTGCAACTTCTGCATTTGTGTGTGAGTGTGTGTGTGTGTGTGTGTGTGTGTGAGCGGCTCAAGGTTTATTAGCTCACAAAGGATATCCGGTGCTAGGGAAGAAGTGGAGATTACTTGCTGTAATCTAACCCTTTTGTGTGTGTGTGCGTGTGTGTGTGTGTGTATTTGAGAGAGATGTACATGACTCTGATATTCTGACCAAGGTACAAAGATACATCACCACATCCGTGATGTGACTGTGATTTTGAGCACTTTGTGTGTATGTATGGCTATGGGGTCATTGGTGTGTGTGTGTGTGTGTGGTGTGTGTGTGTGTGTGTGTGTGTGTGGTGTGTGTAAGAGGAAGTACTTACTCTGCTGATCCAGGCAGAATACTGATGGAGGAGATATGGGAACTGAAACAGAGAAAAGAAGAGAGAAAAAAAAATTACAAATGTGAAATTAGGCCACTGATGATAGTGTGTGTGTGTGTGTGTGTGTGTGTGTTTGTTTGTGCGCCAGGATGAAGTACGTAATGTTTCACAAGAATCAACTATGTACACAATTAACTCTTTGTCTGGTATGGAAACACTCAGTGGCGGTGTGATAAAGTGCTCAGTACACAGTACTCAGTGTCTAGGATAGGCATGTCCCTCTTCACATTTAAGAAAACAACATGGCCTTGAGAGTTTCGTCTAACCCTCGTCTAACCCTCACCCCACCCCCACCCCCACCCCCCAGCAGGCTTCAGTGCCCAGCAGTAAGTTTCCACTGCCCAGAGAGTCATGCTTTCACTAAATACCCAGCACACCGGGGCACGTAGGGCACAAGCTGGCCAGAACCATTAGTCACATTTTTCCTGGGATTTTTTTTTTTTTTTTTTTTTACCCCTCAAGATTTATTTCAATTCAAAAAGGAGATTTTCGCCAAAGGTGTATGTGGCTCAGATTCAGGTCAGGCCTTCTGCTGTTTAATCTGGGGCTGTTACACAAGTCTCTTAACGGGATGGTGTGTGTGCGCGTCTGTGTGTGTGTGTGTGTGTGTGTGTGTGTGTGGTGTGTGTGTGTGGGAAGGGGGAGGTTCGGACAGGGTGACACGGTCAGTCTGCAAGGACACCCGCCTCCCTTGCCTCTCCTTCAGAACCCAAAATTCACAGGACCTCATTACATCATCCAGTTCCCACATTGAATGCTAACACAGGATCAGCAAACAAGCTGTTTTTCCAGAAACACACACACACACCACACACACACACACACACACAGATCTTTTCAGTGATTCCAGGCCAGACACTGCTTGAGTCAGAACAGGGGCGCCTAACAGGATGTTCAGAGAGGGTCTGTGTGTGTGTGTGTGTGTGTGTTTGGTGGTCTTGATTCAGCAGTCAGCTGATAAACAAGAAAAATGAGCATGTCAAGAATGGCTCATTACATAACTGACCGCCATCCTCTCTCTCTCTCTCTCTCTCTCTCTCACACACACACACACTGCTAAGAGCTTAAGTGGGCGATTAGACAGGGGCCTTGTGCAGGCGACAGGTGTTGGAGGGACTTAACACATCCTGCTGAGAGTGTCACCATAGACCCCCATACACACACACACACACACACACACACACACACACACACACACACACACACACCATGCAAACATTTACCACAGCTACTGAGCCCACGCTGTGCAGCATTTCTGTCATGCCAAGGGTCCCTGCATACGTACATTTGTGTGAGATATGTGTGGTCTGTCAACAGGATGTAAGCAAGTATGTGTGTGTTTGTGCATGCATGACTACCAATGTTTCCTAATGCTGCCTCTGTCACTCCAGTATGTTCCAGTCTGACCAGCATGCAGTACCTGCGTTACAGCTTGACACTAGGAGTCATAAGCCCTGTTCCATCCTGTGCCCAGAGAATACACTCCTGATATCTTCTGGCCCTGTCTGTCCACAACTTGAGCACACACAACTATGGGAAACTGTCTGGGTCAAGGGGTTTCCCACCTACAGGACACACTTCAGGTAGCATCAGCCAGGGGTTTATAGCTTGAGGTTACGAGGCAATGGAACTAGAGGAAGACTAGTTTAGCCATGGCTAGCTTGGTTTGTAAGCTAGCATCAACGACCGCAAACTGCTAATGGCAGTTACATACGTTCTGTATATAGCAGCTACCGACCTAGCTACCAATGACATGATAGCTGTTGGTCACTGAACCAATCAATGAGACCAATCAATGAAACCCAATCGGATATCCAGATTTAAAAACTGAATGTGATGAATGAAGCAATAATTAAATTTTTTCCCCGTTATTCAAAACTAATTCTCTTACACACACACACACACACAAAAAAACAGGCCAACTGAGCACAAATAAATCTGATCAAGAAACAAATCCAGGACAACTGAAATGAAATCACAGCAAAGCAGGTGGTTCACTACGCAACGAGACTACTTGCTATAATGCTAATATGGAAAAAACACACTTTGGTCTCTGTGGCAGACACCGATCGATCGATCAATCAATCAATCAATCAATCAATCACAGCATACAGACTACACAGTCTTCCAATGTACCAACAGTCTATTAAGACAAAGTGCAGGCTCCTGGACTAACTTAGCCTGCACCAGGCTCCTAGGCAAGGGTGCATGTAGTCTGAGACATTGTTCTATGAGCTAAACAGCTTTAGCCGCCCACCCAATACTCCCCAGACAGACATGGTGAGACTGCAGTGAGAGAGACCTAGAGAGACCAGGGGAGAGGGAGGGAGAGGGAGAGAGATGAGTTGACACAGGGCACAGGGAGACAGGCTGATATATGAGAGAGCGACAGGATGGTATGACAGACAGGCTGATAGGAAGGAAATACAGAAAGATAGACAGACAGGTGGATGAATATGAAACACACTGACAGGTGGTGTCAGGAGGTAAAGCCAATTAGCTAAATGACCCAGAGATCTTGTGTCCACCACTAAACCCAGATCTAGCCTGATCTCAGAGAGCTCTCACACACACACACACACACACACACACACACACACACACACACACACACACACAGCGTCACTGGCTTGACAACTCATCCTGACTCATCAGTTTCCCTAATCCAATACACTGAGTGACTGCACGAAAAATTTATCTCTCCTCCTCACACACCCCACCTCACCAAACACACACACACACACACACACAATCCTATTAATCTCTATTTATCTCTAACAAACACGCACACCCTCTATAAATGATCTTCAATGCCTACCTATTTCTCTCTCCGTCTATCCATCTCATAGTCTCTCTTAAACAAACACACACACACACACACACACACACACACACACACACACACACACGCAAGCAGCAGGCTGGTGAGTCAGGAGTAGTAGCAGCCAGAGGTGAATCAGCAGGTTTTAAGCCCAGGGGGAAGGGAAAGAAAAGGGGAAAGAAAGAGAGAGAGGGGGGGAGATTGAATGAGAGAGAAAAGGAAGAGGGGGAAGGAAGGAGAGCGTGATAGAGAGAAGAGATAAAAGACAAAGGAAGGGGAAAAGCGTGAATGAGAGGAGTAGGAAGAGAAAGCATGAGAGGAGAGGGAGAGAGAGAGAGAGAGAGAGAGGGGGGGGGGGGCAGACAGAAAAGGCAGAAAGGAAACAGGAAGAGAGGGAGCAGAGGAGAAGAAAAAGGAGGGGGCTCAGGACACAGTAGAGGTGAACAGATAGGTACAGTTGGCTTCAATACAAATACTTACATAACACACTGGCATATACACACTATGTCTCTGACAGCCACACACACACACAGGACACCCACACCTACAACAAACCAACACAGGACACCCACACCTACAACAAACCAACACAGGACACCCACACCTACAACAAACCAACACAGGACACCCACACCTACAACAAACCAACACAGGACACCCACACCTACAACAAACCAACACAGGACACCCACACCTACAACAAACCAACAGAGTTAGTCAAGGCATCGCAGCCTAAACATCTGAGCAACCAATCCACAAGTCACAAAATTAATTTGAGTACAGACCTCTCTCTCTCTCTCTTCCTCTCTCTCTCGCTCACACACACACACACACACACACACACACACACACACACACACACACACACACACACACCGGCTCAACTGTCATACCAGGTTCTGCTCCCTGTGCATCACTCATGTCAGTCCTGAGCTGTCAGAGCTCACGACTTCCGAAATGTCGCCTGCTCCCGTTGTTATGGTAACATTGCCGTTATGAAACCCAAGTTTCACACTTGAATGGCTCCGCTGCCCTATAGCCCAGTCCTCTCTCTCAAACCTCCTCACACGACACACGGGGTTATGTCCTTCCTTCCTTTCTCTCGCTCTTACACACACACACACTCTCCATCTCCCTCTCTCTCTCTCTCTCACACACACACACCCGAACACACACCATCTCTCTCTCTAAATCTTTCTCTCCCTATTCACAATTGTTCCTTCTCGCTCTCTCTCTGTCGCACACAGCTTCTCTTTCTCTCTCTCTCTCTCTTCTTCTATCTCTCCATCTCCGAGGCGAGGCTGTACCTGTGCAGAAGTATATCGCAGGCCATGGTGGCGAGCTCTGCTGTGAGCTACTGTGCTGTAAAGATGCTGTGGTCTGTGCCCTCCCCGTTCTGGTCCTCAGTGCGCGGGTGGCGTTAGACGGCGCCGTCTCTGCTGTTGTTTCGAGAGCGACCGGGGTATGCGTGTGGGAGTGTGTGTGTGTGTGTGTGTGTGTGTGTGCAGCCAAGAGTCTGGTTATCCAGACTGCGCGCTCTGAGGGGATAAAGTCTGTATGAGCAGGTCAACGACCGCAGCAGGGCTCGCCGAGTGCATTCTGTGGAGTCCCCTCTAAGACTTTCTTCTGTTTGTGTGCGTGTATGTGAGTGGGTGAAAGTGTGTGTGTGCGCGCTCGTGTGTGTGTGTGCGTGCGTGTGCTGTGCGGCTCTGCAGCAACTGCAGCAAAGTGCTGCAGTAAACAACATCCAGCCTTGTTCTAGTACAGCCCTGCCTGGCATCAGCCCGCCCAGTCTGCTCTGTGCCAATCACGACAGCCTGGGGGTGGGGGCTGCCAAGCTGCTGTCCAATCACAATGCACTTTGACAGCCAAGGGGCCGGATGAGATGCAAGCTCCGCACCTGTCATAGAGGGGCTTTACATAACCTCCTACAATCACACATTCTCACACAGACAGACAGACAGACAGGCAAGTCGACACACACACACACGAACACATAAAACTAAACCTGTGACTGGCACACAGATGCCAATCATGGTAAACTGCTGGACTCCAGGTCAAGGCTGTTTATGAGTCTCAGGAGTGTTTAACACACACATTCTGAAATACTATCCACAAAACATACATCACACATGCAGACATACAACGAAATATAATCCACAAACATACATCCAAAAATATCTCCCACACACGACATTGGTACCTACAGACAAAATGTCAACGATGTATGTACCAACAAACTGATATTCACACCCTGCCAAATATCACTCAGAAATGCCAACTCACACAAACGCTGAGTCAGTATCCCTGTTTGGCATGTAAAGGTCTAGTACGGAAACCCATTACACTCACATACACAAGACACACACACACACACACACACACACACACCACACACACACACACACACACACACACAAACACAAACACACTGCTCCTAATTCACTAGATAGATTAGTGAATTCTTGGCATTCTTAGATATCCCAGCACAATCCAGAGATTTGGAAAGAAACACTAGTCTCAGAGATCTTTAAAATGAACATTACAGATATGCCAGACAGGTCATGCTGCATCAAAATTGTTGCAATTTTCTCCAGAATAGCTGAACCATTCATTGGTGTTTGTGTGAGTATCAGCAAGTGTAATGTTCTTCCCTGCTCCTGGAAATCAGAGATTAGTGTGTGTGTGTCTGCATCTGTGTGACAGGAGAGGTTGCCCAAAGCCTGATGCAATCTACCGCTCTCTATCCCACGCTCACACACACACTAACACAGTGAGAGAGAGATGTGTGTCATGTCAATATCTGGGGCAGGCAGAGTGAATGAGGATCATGTTACCACTGAAGCATACCGCCAAACAAGGACAACAGATGAGCAAACAGCGGGAAACACGACACACTCCACACTCCAGTCTAAACAGGAGGGAACACGGCACACTCCACACTCCAGTCTAAACAGGAGGGAACACGGCACACTCCACATAGGAGTCTAAACAGGAGGGAACACGGCACACTCCACACTCCAGTCTAAACAGGAGGGAACACGGCACACTCCACATACAGTCTAAACAGGAGGGAACACGGCACACTCCACATAGGGTCTAAACAGGAGGGAACACGGCACACTCCACATCCAGTCTAAACAGGAGGGAACACGGCACACTCCACCTCGAGTCTAAACAGGAGGGAACACGGCACACTCCACATAGGAGTCTAAACAGGAGGGAACACGGCACACTCCACGTAGGAGGCATGAGAGACGATGCCTCACTGAGTTATATAACATACATGCATTTGCACATCCGTGGCCTCTGGCCTCCATGAGATCACGCAAACACACATAATCTGGATGCAAGTGTTGGTGTGTGTGTGTGTGTGTGTGTGTGTGTGTGTGTGTGTGTGTGTGTATGTGTTTGAATATGTTGATATGTGTGTATATATATGGGTGTGTGTAAGGTTTTGCAGAAGTTCCATCTAAATGTGACAATCTTGGCACATGGAAAAAGAATGCGTGACAAAAGACAGATATGACATCACAAAAAATGGTGATAATGTTTGCATGGATGCTCACATTCCATCGAGTGGCAACGCGTTCTGCTCAGAGAAGTCACTAATCACCCTCAACCAGTGAGTCAGGCATAGGAAAGTGCAAGAGTGTGTGTGTGTATGTGTATGTGTGTGCGTGTGTGTGTGTGTCTGTCTGAAGGGCTGTGGCCTCAGCATGGGAGCAGGTGGCTCCCAGGGGTACAGACAGGGGTTCCCAGTTATGACCACCAGCTGAGCAGGGTGTCAGGTGCCTACCACCTCTGGCTAATCTTAACCCCCCCCCCCTCCAAAAAAATAACCTATTCCACATTGGGATGTAGGTGTTGACATTTGGGGGTGTTGACACAGATAGCTCCATGGGAGACATGGTGTGAGTGAGGGACCACAGCCGGATGGGCCGAATATGAACCATAACAGGCCCAGCAGAACAGCCCCATCACATCAGACAGCCAAAGGGACACTGAGCTTGTCTCTTCTCTCTCTCTCTCTCTCTCTCTCACACACACACACACACACACACACACACACACACACACAGAAAGCAGCAAGCTTCATCACCCTAAGTGTTAGATTG
Organism: Tenualosa ilisha; assembly: GCA_015244755.2. Classification (NCBI taxonomy): domain Eukaryota; kingdom Metazoa; phylum Chordata; class Actinopteri; order Clupeiformes; family Clupeidae; genus Tenualosa; species Tenualosa ilisha. The sequence goes on along the minus strand of PYXC01000089.1, from coordinate 2,113,960 downwards.
CTAAGTAATGTTTCCAGTTCTGCAAAGTGGGCAGCTTTACTGTGAATCCCAGTGGGGTGCATGTATGGGTGTATGTGTGTGTGTGTGTGTGTGTGTCATGGACATGGGCATGTTTGGGGACACAGTGTCTGTTTCGCTGAGGAGAAGGGAAAGTCCTGGCCATGTGAGAACAGTGATTATGCAACAGATACTGGGCCTCAGAAATAAAGAATAAAGACATACAAAAGTAATATCAATGGGGGAGACTTTAAGGTAAGATATGAGAACACCTTAATCATCTCACCATGGAGAAATTCACACTGTTATCACAGCAGTGGTGACAACAGTAGAACTACATAAAAAAGGTACAAACCCTCTCTGCAGTTTTAATGTTTGTAGATGTGGACTCACCTTACTCAGATATGGCCATGGTGTTTAGCCGCTAGAATTTCCTAATTATTAATCAAAGTTGATATCTTAATTTTGCTCAATTTCTTCATCTAAGAAGTTAATAACTGGGGGTAGGTTACACATTTGCTTCATTCTTCTTTCTCATGAATTTATCATCTAATTCTTATTAATTACATGTAAAGTTTAGTTAGCTGCAGTTAACACAAGCGTGCAAACACACATAAACGCAAACACACATAATCTGGATGCAAGTGTTGGTGTGTGTGTGTCAATACACAGTTTTGTTTTTCAAGAGCACATAAAATACTGGCCTGAAGTTTATACACAGTGTGGCTTATATTCAGGAAATTACGGTTTATCAAGATTATCAAAAACTGGCTTAAATATTATATATTTTCATGGCAGGCAACAGCTGAAAGTGATACTATGTCTACTAATATGCATCATATCTGACACTTGCCAGCCAATCAGAGATGTTCATATTATAGACAATACAATATAACAAAGCAAATTGAACAAGAACAACTTGTCAACTTCAGCAGAACCAGCAGTTACTTTTTAACGTTCAACCATTACTCCAGCAGCTACTTGATCTGTTACACGCGATCAATCCTCAGGTGTGCGTGCAAACATCTGTTAACACACATTAGTGGGGTGGCGACACATCAAGAACACTTTTCTGCCTGCCACCCTCCCCAAACTGGCCCTCTGTGACGCCCCTTAGTAACCCCCTGCAGCGGTTAATTTTGGAGGGCAGGAAAATACTTTCCATGTGAGCTGAGGGGGATGGAGGCTGTGGATTATATTTAGCTTTGATTTGGAGTAGGGCTCACGCCATTCTGCTGGGTCACCTCAGCACAGAGACTGAGCTCAACCACCGGAAAAAAACACCCAGGCGGTGATGAGGATGAGGACACACACACACACACACACACACACACACACACACACACACACACAGACATAAACACAGACACACACGCAAACAAACACACACACACACACACACACACACACACACACACACAAGCATATTCCCTTTGTACCTCCTGGCCTATGGCACTGAACCACCCTAAAAAAAAAAAAAACAATTCTCAGAGATCATGTAGCTAAATGTACATCGCTATAATTGTAATCAGTCCTGAGGAAAAGCACTACATGAGTGGGTGGTTCAGCTATCGGCTATTTGGACCTTGCATAACTAAAGTCAGAGTCCTGGGCTCAATATCGGACACAGCCATCACAGTGTCCCCTGAGCAAGAGCATCTGCATCCCTATCGTTGGACGTGTTTATGTATCAGTGGTACAGAAAGAAAGGAAAAGAATAGGAAAAACAATCGTGCATCACCGAAGAAGTTCTCAGTCTGGTTGCAAGACTGGCTTAGCAGCTACACTTAAGTAGTGGGAACTGGAGCCAACATCAAAGCAGGCAGCTTTTTGTGCCGCTGAAAGGGAGGTTTGTGATGGAACACTTCACAATTGCTCCTCATAACGGCCATGACGGGCAGACAAAAACTTGACTACTGCAGCTGGGGTCCAATCTAGTCTAATCCAGCCTAGATGGATTTAGCAATAGACAGGAAGTAGGTGGTGGTGGTGGTGGTGGTGATGGTAGCAGATATGAAGTCGCCTCTTTTCATTTTGGCCTCTGCACTACTGAATAGTCCATAGTCCTCTAACCCCCCCCCACCCCCAATCCCCCAGTGTGTGTGTGTGTGTGTGTGTGTGTGTGTGAGGGCGATTACACAGCAGGTGAGCCAGCTGGCCAGGAATATAGCTGTGGGCAGCTCGTGCAATGCTCATGCTAGCGCACAAGTTCCTGACACTTTCTCTCTATCTGTGTGTGTGTGTGTTTGTGTGTGTTTGTGTGTGCGTGTGTGTATATGTGTATATGTGTGTATGTGTATGTGTGTGTGTGTACTTGTGTGAGTTAGAGAGTGAGGGCATGTGAGTATGCATGTTTGTTGGATTTGCAGTCTGTGTGCATGTATCCGAATGTGGATGTATGTGGATTTAGTCTGCAATTTCTCATGCAGAGAGACAGAAAACCCCGGAACGATACCACATCGCATCACCTTTACCCCACGACTGCATAGTGATGTCTAGCTGATACGAACAAACACACACACACACACACACACACACACACACACACACATACATGCATGCCTAGAGGAACATTTGTACACGAGTACACTGTGTGCCAAACCCTAAATATAGGAGAGCCCTTTCTCCAAAGAGTCAAGCACATATAAATATGGCCCCCACTTCTAGCCACAAATACAAATGGCTGCCTCCTGGCCTGGGTTAGTCTGTCATCAAATCACTCTCATGTCTCCCGCTAATTGCATTTGGTATAGCTCATACCTGAGTGCTGGTGTGTGTGTGTGTGTGTGTGTGTGTGTGTGTGTGTGTGTGTGTGTGTGTGTCTGCAGACTTCAGTATATTTATGGCAATGTTTTCATTCAGCATGGGTGTCTGAATGTACATCCTCATTCATTATCAACCTCTCAGCACACCGACAAATTTAAACAGGTCGATCCAGCACTCGGCTATTTAAACAGGCCTAAATAACACACCCACCCGCACACACACACACACACATACACTTCAAATCCTCATCTACAGCCTTGAGAAAAGCTATGAATCTGAAGTCTGAAAATTGACTTCTACGAGTCTGCAGGACAAGACAAGCATGAACAAATGTACATATCAACACATGAAATAGCTCGCCACAAAAAGAAAGGCATCTGTGTGTGTGTGTGTGTGTGTGTGTGTGTGTGTGGTGTGTGTGGTGTGTGTGTGTGTGTGTGTGTGTGTGTGTACTGCAATATGTAGGCCCATGACGTGGTCTTACAGATAGCTTGGATGCTTGAGTACACATGTCCTTGTTTATCAATTTGTGTTTATCACACAGACAAGTTGAGAAGGTTTAATACAGGACATGAGCTTACTGTATCAGCTCGGAGTGAGAACCTGAGTCTGAATTCAGTGTATGAAAATAAAACATTGCATCTGAGGGAGTGTTTGTGTGTGTGCATTTCTCTCATGCTTGTGTGAAGGTCAACAGGACAAGTCAACAACCACCAAATCCCTACTGCAGCCAGGCAAATCCGTGACTATGCGTATTAATGAGGATGAAGATCAGAGAGAGAGAGAGAGAGAGAGATCAGTACTATTTGTGTCTCCTTGTATGAACAAAATCTATTCTGTTGCTACATTGCTATGACATTTGTTTGAGTTAAATACTGTGCAATGCCTCGTTCTGAACGCACAGCTATCAGCTAACGTAAGCAAAACACAGACGCTGCTAATGGGCAATGCTAGCCTTTACACTAACGCATTCCCCTTGTTTTTTGTTTTTTTACGGATGTGACATCACTCCGAGCCAGCTACTTTTGAGAGAGGGGGAGTAAAGAAAGAGACTGAGTGATGAGTGACAGTGTGTGTGTGTGTGTGTGTGTGTGTGTGTGTGTGTGTGTGTTGAACTGACCTGGAAGGGCCGCTGTCGGGGTCTGGGGGGCTGCATGGAGGGAGTGATGGGGAGGCATCCTCTCCATCTTGAGGGAGATCCTCACACCCCTCCACACGGTCATCCTCCAGCAGATCAGTGATCTACAACAGAGAGAGATAATGTTAGATACACACACACGCACACGCACACATGCACGGTCAAACACACACCTCAAAAGAGAAAGGCATAAAGATCAGAGAGACTAAATGAGTGGGCTGAGAGATGTGGAGAGAGAGGGAGAGTCTGTGTGCAAATGTGCAAGTGTGTGAGTGTGTGAGTGAGTGAGAGAGAGAGAGAGTGTGTGTGTGTGTGTGTGTGTGTATGTGAATGTGCGCATATGCATCGCGTAGTGATGCGAGTGCCAGCGTAACCCCATTCACATACAAGCTCCATTAATAAGTCAGATAATAAAGACATCAGTGAATAATTTTTTTTTTTTTAAGTTTTCAATTCCAGTTGTTCTTTGAGAACAGTGAAGTCAATGATGTCTTTCCTCCTGACTATACCAAAAATGGAGTGGGAGTGCATCAACTAGGCAGCCTTAGGCACCAGACGGCACCATCTGATGCACCCCCCTGCAGCGGATTCATCTTTCTAAATCAGATCATCAATTAGCCAATGACAGATGGCTTCTAAACGATCACAACCACTCGCCGATGCTCGTGTTAAACAGTCTCATGTAAACATCCAGCCCAATCCTGAGTGAAAGATATTTCTGCAGCGAGGACTTGTTCAGGTATGCGGTGAATGTGGGAGGCCCTGTCCTTTTCGAAGATGAGAATCTGCCGTTTCATATTCCCACTGGAGCCGTGGCAGAACTCTGCTGTTGGCTTCACTAGGTCACCGAGGGATTGACTAAGCATCTGACAGCATCTGCCATACTCTCTCCATTCCCACTGAAGCAACATAATATCAACAAATACACTGGATAAGGATTCAGGACGCGAGTGAGTGGCAAATGGATGAGTGGGAGAAAGGGGGAGAGGGAGAATACCTGTGGATTTGTGAGGGAGGGAGGGAGAGAAGATGACAGAGGAAGCAACAGACAGATCAGACAGGAAGACAGAGAGAGAGAGAGATAGAGAAAGACGGAGAGAGAGAGAGAGACACACACAGACACGGACACGGGACACACACACAGTCAGTCTTTGACAGGACACTTAAAGAGAGTGTGTAGCAATGCCACAGGGCCAAATCAAACAAATCTATAACTTCCCTCTGTGCCTCCATTGCATAACTCTGACCACACACACTCTGTTCTGTTACACAAGATATTTATAGGCAAGGTCAGAGCTGCAGTTTGTAAGGAGGGTTTATATGACTCCTGGGTTCATATCTACACAGGCAAACCACCTGCACCAGGATACAAGGCAAGACCTACTCTAACACACACACTAACACACACACACACAAAGACACATACACAGACACACACACACAAAGACACATACACAGACACACACACACTTTCTCTCCCCAGAGATGGCTGGTCAGGTAATGAGTTGCTTGCATGGCTGCTGTGTGTGTGTGTGTGTGTGTGTGTGTCTCTAGTTAAGAATGTGATGTGATAACATCTCAACAGAGAATAGCTAAAAATAAGCCTGTGGCATGCCAGCCACGCCAACAAGCTTCAGGTCAGATCCCTCATGGACAAAAAAAAACAAGGAGGGAGGGAGGGAGGGGGCGCGAGGGGGAGGGAGGGAGGGGAAGAGAGGGGGAGAGAGAGAGAGAGAGAGAGAGAGAGAGAGAGAGAGAGAGAGAGAGAGAGGTGATGAAAGCAACAGTGGGAGAAAGAAGGGTGTCTGAGGTGAGAATGAAGAAAGAAACAGAGTGAGCAAGAATCTGGAAACTGATCGCTGTTCCAAGCTACTAACACCTTCCTAAAAATGTTCCCTTCATAGGCAGTTTAGTAAACAGTAAAGACACACACACAGACACACACACACACACCTCCGACTGAGTGTGGAAGTCCCTCCAATTCCACTGCAGTGTAAGAGCCACATTGCCATAGCAACCAGACCCTCTTGCCTTGTGATTGGCCAACAGCTTCCCGTTCTCCCTCATCATTTCAGAAGACATGACTCATAGGGTGCCTGTGTGTGTGTGTGTGTGTGTCTCTGAGAGGGAGAATAAATGATGAGGAGTGTGTGTGTGTGCATGTGTGTGTGTGGAATGTAGACTAGGGCACATTTCTCTTCTTGCTGATAGCTTAAACTCATTAAGAGAAGCACCCTGGACCACAGCAGCACGTGCAGATAAAAAGACAGATGAATGACTCTAAAAACAACCCCTCGGCTAGATCAATGAACAGATAAACAACATCTTGAAAGAAACGCCTGAGACTTCTGAGATGGGCATCAGTGTAGCCTGCTGAGGGTAAGCTGATCTCTCATTCAGCTCAACTCCCAGCCCAAATGAGCACATTCACTCACTCTGATCTGACTGATGCCGAAAGCCTTTTAAGGGAACATATTGTCCTTATAACCCTCCTTTCAATCTCCTTTAAATCAGAACCAGAACACAGCAGGAACAAAGGGACTGACTCTAGGAAACGCCTATCCTCAAATATAAATGTAGAGCCTATCCATAGCAGCTCTATAGCAAACAGAGGCGTGTGTGTGTGTGTGTGTGTGTGTGTGTGTGTGTGTGTGTGTGTGTGTGTGTGTATCCAGCCTCCTCCTATGGGACTATATTGTTTGTACTGCCATTATGTAACCTGTTGTAGCCACAACCTTATCCAACCCTCACACTTCACCTAATTAGAGCCTGGGCTACTTAGATAAGCGCCGGCAACGCCAGCATGCTACCCATATATGCATGCTCATCAGCACACACACACACACCAGAAATCACCTTCAGCTTAGCAACTGAGATGTCTGAGTGAGCTTTGTTCTGGAAAGTTCCATGAGCGCAAGCTCTCTCTCACTCTCTCACACTTGTGTGTGTGTGGTGCCAGCGTGCTCTGCTCTGGCAGGGCTGATGTGTTCATGATGGGCGAGTGGGCAAAGAGAAGCAGGCTCTGGCACTCGGCTGGAAGAGGTCACAGAGCAGAAATAACACAGAGCTTTTACAGTGCCACAGACTGCCCGTCAGCCCCCGACTCATGTGCACCGCGCGTCTGCTGCGCCGCGGTATTAATGGCCCCAGAGGCAGCAGCGTCCTCGTCAGCCTCCTACCCAGCAGCTGCAGCCAAGTAGGGTGTGGCACAGAGAGGGGGCATTATGGGTGAAGCGTCTCCGTCTCCCATCTTTCCAGCGGTTGCATCACGCCAATGGACCTCTGGAGACCAAGGGGGAAAAAATGCTTTGTTATTTGTTGTATGGGAGCCTTTGTCTGGTTGATTAATGAGCTTGAATGCGCTCTCAAAACTGGCTGCCACAGTTCTTTGTTCCTTCGAAAGCCAACCGTTTGGCACCGCTTGAGTCCAAATACCATCTATTATCGGGAACTCTTCGTTTGACCAGCCAAGCCTAAACAACACTGATCTAGGAGGGGAGGGTTTTTGGAAAAATACCGCCGGGGAAAAATGTCCTGGATACAAACCTCCTCCTGGAAGCATTTCATCACATGCTTCCAGCCTGATAGATGTTACCATTTATTTTAAGATGCTGAACTCTGCATGTATGTAACTAATCGCATGCCCCGCTGTCTTGATTAGGATGTTGACCTAGTTACCATATCTAACCGCGTGCGCGCGTGCATACGTGCATACATATGTGCATACGTACGTGCGTACGTACATACATACACACACACACACACACACACACACACACACACACACACACACACACACACACAACACACACACACACACACACACACACACACACACACACACACACACACACACATACATACATACACACAGCAGCTTTCTAAGGGCCTCAAACAGATCAGGTGTCAGCAGAGAGGAGCTCTCTGTAAGCTACAGGTAGGCCACTGGCTGAAGGCTGCTCTAGGTTCACACAGTATTAGAACCAGATCAGACCAGAACAGACTGGATTGGGTTTTGGGAAAAGGCTGCCATCTGATTGGTCAGGCATGTGTGTACATACTGAGAGCAGAGCCACAGAGACAGGAGGACTGGGAGGCCGGGAGACAGCTGAAAGAGGAGTAAAAGATTTACTGATGAGGGTTTTTACGACTCCTGACTCTGATGCCAGACACACAGCTCAGAGCTGGAGGAGGCAGCTGGGCAAATGGCCCAGTCCTCCCACTGACCCTCTGACCTACCGCTGACCCCGTAACCTTCCCGGGGACCCCAGTCTCCGCTTCTTCTCTCCCCACACTGCCGACTCACTAAACGTCTGTGACCCAAGCCTCTGCTAGTTCTTACCCCCCACTGCTTCTCTGTCTCTTCCATAAAGCTTCGCTGGACTGGACTCTAATTGACCCCTTGACCTCTTACCCTCCAACGCTCTACTTCAGACAGTCCTTGTAGACACCGCTCCACTGGGATAAAGCTTCTCCTCACTCCCTTGACTCCACAACCCCCATCCACACCCCAGGCCAATCCTCAACCTCAGTCCCACACTGGGGCTGCAACTGTCCCCGAGGAGATCAACACTGGACTACAACTCTAATTGCCCCCTCACGGACACCCTTCTACAGGTCTGGGTCGGGACTAAAACTGCCCCTGCCACCACGAGACTGCCCCCCCGACATTGCCCCCCTGCAGTGCAATAGCCTGCTTGCACACGTCCACAAGGCCAGAGTGTCGTCTCATTCCCGATTGGCTAGTTTCCTTCGGAGTCCTGACATCTCAGTACAGGTCTGAATGAAGTCCCGAGGATAGGAACTCTCCCTCACACAGGGCTCACTGGCCCAGGGGTAGTGTAGAGAAGTCATCAGGTGTGTGTGTGTGTGTGTGTGTGTGTGTGTGTGTGTGTGTGTGTGTGTGTGTGTGTGGTGAGCCAATCCCTTCTGTGGGTTGAGTTCTGACACTGGGCAGAGCCAGGCGAGGGCGTTGCATGTGTTGGTTCCTCGCTTACATCATGCAGTTATGTAAGACCACACACAGACACACACAGACACAGACACAGACACAGACACAGACACACACACACACACCCTCCTTCCTGCACACCACCGAGTCATTCAGGAATTCTCTCTCCCTCTCCCCCCCTCCCTCCTATCTTGTCGTCATTCCTTTCTCCTTCTCCCTTCACTGTTTTCCCTCCCTACATTTCGGTACTGGCAGCAGCGGAGAACGGAGGGTCACATGGACGGATTTCGTATGGCTAATTATGTTCATTTTGCGGTGTCCGGGGAGCCCTGCGCCGGGACTGGGGAACACAGGGGCGTTCTAGGGTAAGGATTAGGGCCAATGCTGAGAAGTTTGGCTCTTTCCGGACCACACTCTATGGCCAAGGGAGAGCTCTTAAGGGCGTGTGCATGCAAGTGTGTGAGTGACTGTGTGACTGTGTGCGTGTGTGTGTGTGTGTGTGTGTGTGTGATTTCTCTCTGTACCAAGTGTACTGATGAGATCTTCTAAACAGCACGTCTATCTGCCATCAAGTCAGGTGCTGCAAATATGCCAACCACGTCCCCGTCATCTGATGGGCGACTTTGCCTGGGCGGAGCTTAAAGTGTTTGGGTTCGTCGAGTGCTGCGGGCAGGAAGAAGAACCAGAGAATTTGTGAACTGCGAATCAGCCAGCTAGCAGCTAATGCTAACTAAACACAGCCATCGGAAAATGAAGCTGAATACAAGCTAATGGCCTCTTTCAGTCAGCGTTAAGCTGCCAGCTTGTTATTCGGTGGATGTGGTACCGAACTCTCGTGTCTTTCTTCCTCCCAACAGCACTCTGTGAGCTCTAGAAATAGGGCTATGGTTGGACACACTCCACACTATCACTTTAAACCCACAGGACATGGAGCGCCACTCTAATAATTAAGAGTCTAGCAAACAAAGAGAGTCACCACGGTATGAGGAAGACATTGACCTTGTGGTCCTGCATTTCCTTGTGATACTTGCGTCACCTCACCAAACTTGTGTGTTCCCTTGTGAGTGTGAGTGAGTGAGTGAGTGAGTGTGTGTGTGTGTGTGTGTGTGTGTGTGTGTGTGTGTGTGTGTGTGCCCATGTCGGCTGTGATGACAGAAATTACATATGGACACTTACAAAGTGCTTATGTAATTCTATTAGGACAGACAGGAGTATACTTTCAACAGGACATTTCTGTGTGTGTGTGTGTGTGTGACTTCTGTCCCAGGAGAACTCTGACATTGCTCAAAAACCTGTAGACATATTGACCTGCTTCTGGTGCCCTTCCTGTGGAGTGGCGTCTTGTGAAAGCATTGGCTGGTCCAGCAGAGGTAATCACCTTTACTTCTCTCTATTACACACAAGCCAATAGCCACTCTAATGCTCCACGATTTATCAATGACTGCCCTCCTTGGCTAATCCTAATTATCCCTTATACAAACATTACACACACACACACACACACACACATACAAAAAAAAAAAAAATCACTAAGCACATACGCACAAACACTCCACAAAACATTCACCACATACCTAATAAACACCTAAGCCTGAACTTTTTTTCATGCCTGGGAGGTGGGCACAGGTGGGGGGTGTTACATATGCAACGCACTTTTAAAACACTACTTGGTCATTTTGGCCATTTACGCAATACTATAGCATTCCTGTAGCGTGTATGTATGTATGTATGTATGTATGTGTGTGTGTGTGTGTGTGTGTGTGTGTGTGTGTGTGTGTGTGTGTGTGTGTGTGTGTGTGTGTGTGCGCGCTGCAATATGTAGGCCCATGACGTGGTCTTTCAGATAGCTTGGATGCTTGAGTACACACGTCCTTGTTTATCAATTTGTGTTTATCACACAGACAAGTTGAAAAGGTTTAATACAGGACACTAGCTGGCAGGACACAATACTAAAATGCAATTATGAAAAAAAACAAAACAAAACAAAAAAAAAACAGGCAATTCCACAGAAAACTGTCACACCCATGACGGCAACACAAAGCCACGGTGTGGTATGCTGCCAATGATGATCACATGACATGACGCATTCACTCTTCTTGGTTGTAGAACTTCCACAGAAAACTTTTTACATAATCCTTTGCATCATACGAATACCATGGTGTTTTGTTGCCGTTACGGATGTGACAGTTTTTTGTATAACTGGCCAGTTACTAAAACAATGAACTCCGATGAATACTGTGGAAAGTGATGGACAAATGGACCGGGCCTGCAGTGAGACACATGGCAGGGCTTAGAGACGTCAAAGGAAGATTCGAGATTTGAAAGTTTGCGTGAGGAAAGATGTGTGACGTGACAGCCTGTGAGGCCTGTCCATTGCGTGTGTGAGACTTCAGAGCCCGGCAACGTGCGGTTTGTCGAACTGGTGGTGTGTGTTGGACGGCTGCTTTATGACTTCCATACTTCGACGTCCTTGATCAAAAGGGCCTGAGTGCACCTAGCTGCCAGAACTTTGAGCATCAACTTCGAATGGGCTTTCCGTAGCTTCCTACTTCAAGCCCAGCACTGTTTACCCTTCATGTCTTTGATGACTTGCTGTCCTCCTATGGCTTCATACACTTGTGGTCCATCCTGTGACTTATGGTGCTTGCTGCCGGTACGGGAAACATTCGACAGCAGACGAAGCAACTGGATCTGAATGAATGTGTTTTGCCAGGACCCAAGGCCCAGTAGTAGTGGCTGAGAGTGAGCACTGCGCTTCTCTGAGACCCAGAGAAATGTTCGTTAAAACGTTTGGGTGAACACTATTTTTCCCCCCAGTCACACGGGTATGCCGGAGATCCGGTACGACGCCTAAATATTATCAGTCCTGCATAAAAAACACACCACAAACACACACCATTTACACCCACAAATACGTGCGCGCGCGCGCACACACACACACACACGCACACACGCACACACACAGACAGACACACACACACACACACCTTCCCAACCCCTTAGGTAATAACACAAGGGATCATTGAGTTTCTAAGCCGGATTCTGGAATAAAAAAAGCCTGTAGACCAAGTCCACCTCCAGCAGAAGTCACATTCTTCTCTCCTGACACTTCCTGTACCCAGTTTGGATTTTGCATTAAACCTCTCTTTCACAAACAACAGGCAAATTCCAAAGCAAAGTCCACTGCTATATATGGCAATAGTGACCTTGATGTCACCACTAGTGGTGGTGGTTATGAGAGAGGGGATAGAGTGTGTGTGTGTGTGTGTGTGTGTGTGTGTGTGTGTGTATCTGTGTCTAACAGGAGGACAAGTCTCACCCGTTAAGGTTAAGATGATGAGGACAGAGATGGCAGGACGGATGTCTTTGATTACTGACTATTGACAGAGGTAGAGGGTGTGTGTATGAGGGTGAGAATGTGTGTGTATGAGAGAGAAAGTGAGTGAGTGGGTGAGCGAGTGAATGAGTGAGAGAAGAAGAAGATGAAGATGATGATGATGATAAGGCGGAGATGTCTGACCTGTTCATTGACGGAGCTGTAGTCGTTGGTGGTGGACACGTCGTCCTCCTCCTCGTCGTCGTCGGAGTCAAACAGCTCCTCCTGGTTCTCCAGCAGCTCGGTGAGCACACGGCACACCGACTCTTGCTCCTTCAGCTCCTCCACCTCTGTGCCCGAACTGCTGTGGCACACACACGTACACGTACACACACACACACACACACACACAAGACAGGGGTCAGAGGCCAAAGGTCACATAAACACACAGTTCATCTGCTGACCCAAACACAACAACAGACATTCCATTTTAATTCCTTCACCTGATGACGAAGCCTTTTCCTATCAAAACAACTTTGGCCAGGTCTCTCACTGAAGTCCTCCTTCATCTACGGTGTCTTCTGACTAATAAGAATGAACTCAACCTCACCTCCTAGTTCTCTTCCTCAGAGAACCCTTCTCATTTTCTACATCCACCCCTTATGCCACCTGATACAAAGACACTTTCAGATATGACTCCAAACAGGAGAACAGGGCTCCTGATGGCCATTTTATCCTTGAGACTGCTAGTACTCATCATTAGACTGGTCAGTCATTAGACTGGATGCTTTCACAATAGCACCTCCTTTGAACTTGCTGTAACGCTGTAAGTGTTTTTGCTGGACTGTACAGCAGCTGTGCAAATGGCAACAAACTAAAAATAGTCTATTCTACTCTGTTCTGTTCTATTGTGAAGACCTTAAGGGTGTGGTTGTGATGGGACTGAATTTGGGCTGTGCGGTAGAGACAGGAAGTGATGTCATACTGAAAGATGTCGGGGCCGAAGACGGCGGCGAGGGCACCCAGGCTCCATGTATCCTCCTGCAGGGTGGCCACACCGGAGAGGAATCGGCAGAGGAAACGCAGCAGGCTGTAATTGAGCTGGGGCAGCTGCTGCAGCCAGTACTTCAGGCTGCGAGAGAGCTCCTCCTCGCTACTGTACTCTACACCACCACAACAACACACACACACACACACCACACACACACACACACCACACACACACACACACACACACACACACACACGTTAGGACAGTAACATTTCAGCTTCAGGCAGAGTGTACTCATTTGTGGTTAAGAGTTCTCTTAAAAGGTTGACACAGTCTATGTGGTGTCTGCAGGTGGTTGAAGATAGGCTGGGTCACCTAAGTGTCTATGCATACAATTTAAGTGTGTGTGTGTGTGTCTGTGTGTCTGTGTGTGTGTGTGTATGTATTTGCGTATATGTTAGTATGTACACACGCATAAATGTGTGTGTGTCTCCACACTTCTGAAAAAAATCTGCAGAATGAGGGCCTTCAGGTTGTTGGGACTGACAGAGGTATCCAACAGGTTGGGGCGTGTGTGTGTGTGTGTGTGTGTGTGTGTGTGTGTGTGTGTGTGTGTGTGTGTGTACCCACCTTGATAAATCTGTAGGAAGTGCATTTGCAGGTTGATGGGAATGACGGGCTGGGGCATCTCCTGCAGAAAGAGGCGGAGCAAGCTGACGGCCGAGGCCAGGTCCGCCTCCTTCTGCAGGTCCACGTGTTCGCCGCTGTCATAGCGCTGCCTGAGCCAATCCACACGCTCCG